>CM060443.1:1355020-1404468 GCA_030545235.1 Helianthus tuberosus
CTTGAAATTCAATAGGACGCCTTTTCTTGTTTGCGTAAGCTTTTTGCCGATCCTGGGCTGCTTTCAGTCGAGCTCTTACCAATTTTATCTTTTCATTTGTTACTGCTATTAGATCACTAGGCGCAAGCTCTCTTTGTCCCACTTCACCCCAACATACGGGAGTTCTACATTTTCTCCCGTACAGTAGTTCATAAGTGTAACATCCCGAAATTTCAAAACTTTATGCTATAACTATAAAGTGTATAATAAACAAGAATAAACTAACTAGGATAAATAACCCAGTTAGTTAGAAGTCTTGTAGTAACACAGGAATGAGTTAAAAAGCCAAAGATATAAACTAAATAAGAGTGGAGGGGCCTAGGTTGTCAAAATTGAAACTTTATTTACTAATAATTAGTAAAATAAGAACCAAACACTCCATTTGGAGTTCCTGGTCGATCAAGAAAGCACAGGGGGCGACACCCACTCCTTCACAACCCTAAATTCTACTAAAATCTCAAATTGAAGGCTCAAATCATGTCATAATCGAAATCTGAGCATAGAATCGTGATCTCCTCGTCAAGGAGGTCATAAGGTATGTCAAATTATGTTGTTTTGATACAACTCAAATTCTTGCATGTGATTGAAATCGAAGGTTGAGCTTGATTATGTGTTGTAAACATGAAATTAGAAGTAATGTGAAGTCTAGGGACAAACCCTAGATGAATTCTTGTCAAAATCTTGCATGTTAGTTGTAAGGATCAAAATCACTATAGTGGGTGATTAGTAAGTTAGTAGGACTTGATAAACACTAGGACTAAGACTCTTGTTCTAGTGTAAACTGAAACTTGTGAGCTAATCTCTGAAATTGTGATGTTAAAATATGTGTATATTGTCTAATTGAAGTTGATTTGGGTAATAAATTCAAGTTATGAACTTGGTTTAGATAATGTAGAAATCTGACCCGCAAGGTGTTTGATAAAACGCCTAAATGAGGGTTAAAATGTTAAAGATTGCTAAAAACGCAGATTTGTATATGTTATGAATTAATGCGTTAAAGCTTATGAAAGAGTTCTAATCTTGTGATGAATTGAACTCTTTAGGCAAGGAATCCGGAACGTCAAGTGGACACGCCGGAAGTGATACCCGCGGAAAAGGTGTGCTTTAAAGGTACGTGGCTTTAGTCCCGTTAAATTATGTTTAAATGCTTTGCTTTGATATGTAAATGATGTTGTAGTGTAAAAGATGCGTTTGATGTGTCGTTTAAGTGGCGAAGTACACTCGACCATTAAACAGGTCAAAATAAGGATTTGAAATTTAGTTTGGCATGTCAACAAAGTGATAGTTTTCACTAAATAGCCAAACGGGTCAAAAGATGCTTTTAAGAGAATCATGAGAATAGAGACTTGAAGATCTCATATTCCGTTAAGTGGTGGATTCTACCACGCTATTGAATTGGTTATATTAACTTAAGTGTAAGAAACCGGGAAATCGGGTCGAACAATAGAAGCTCTATGAAAATGTCGTTTGAAACGGAATGTTTGAATTCTGAAGAAACAAGTATTTAGCCCTAAGGGAAACGCGAAGCCATGGAATGGCGCAAATACACCAAGTATGTGAGCCCGGGAAATTGGGTAATTATGTCTAAAAGGTTTTAAGAATGGAAAAGAGGTGCTATGCACTTACACTAATGGGTTGGATAATTGAAATGAGGAAATTGTGAACCGATTGTCGGTGTCTCGGTTTCCGTAATGAGAAATTTACGTGGTCGGGTCCGTAATTTTATTACGGACTCGTAGGAAAAAGAATCGGTTAAAAAGGACTAACGAGTAAAAAGTTATGATCTTTTATGATTGAAAAATTATTAAAGGGCAAGGATGCAGAACCCACCGTAACTTACGGTACCACCGTAAGTTACGGTGGACATCAAAAGTGTACGGTATGAAGCCCCTGTTTTACGGTAGAACCAGGGATATTCCAGGTTCACCGTAACTTACGGTGACACCGTAAGTTACGGTGGAACCCATAAAATTTATATTTTGTTTGTTGCTTTGCGTTGTTAAAATTCGTTTATACGTAATGTATTAATGTCAAAACTAATATTTTTAGTGTTTGACCCTAGGTATTTATGAAGCCCCCTCGGATGGTGATCAAGTACAATGTCAAGAACCGAACACGCATTTTGAAGCTTCCGCAATAATCTTAATCTTGCCTAGACATAATTATGTTGTAAACACTTTTGTTAATCATGTTTTAAATCTCGTAAACTAGTGGTTAGTTTACTAACAAGGGTTAACTTTTAAACTTGTTATGGATTATCTTGGGATGTGTTTGGTACTATCTCAAGTGTGTATGGTTTAAAAACGAAACGTTTTTGTAAACTCTGATTTTTATTATAAAGTTCATATAATTATTAGTTAAATTCCGTCAAAATATTAAGGGTGTTACAAGTTGGTAATCAGAGCCCAAGGTTGTTAACAAGTGTTCGGTTCAAGCTTGATCAAACATCCGGTAAGAGTTAATAGTTTTAAAGTAGAGTTACTAAGTATAAAAAGGGAAGTAATGAATGGAAATGCATGGGAAGAGCGTGTTAACACACTTAAACCCGGAAAGTGCATTAAATAAGAACGGTGAAAACAAGTTATGAACTTGAATAAACCGAAGTGAATAAATCATACGTCATAAATGAAATGTTAACGCTTAATGTAAACATTTCAGTTAAAGATGACGAATAAAGGTAATGATGATGCGGTGCCAAGAGTCACCGAGCAAACGAGAGAAGTGATTGCTGAAGAGGTAGGAAAAGCAATCGAAAACAGTTTGTCGGGCTTCATTGACAAAATCCAAACCACGGTATTATCAGTGGTGGAAGAAAGAATCAAGAAATTGGAGGATAATACCAATTTAGCAAAGGAAAAGTCGGGAGGACGAAAATCTTGTTCTTATAAAGAGTTCATGGCGTGCAAACCGCCCATTTACAATGGGGAGGTTGACCCGATAATATGCCAACGGTGGCTAAGTGATATGGAGGGAGTATTTGAAAGGACCCATTGCGATGAGGATGACTTCGTGGCTTATGGCACGGGTCAGTTAAGGGGTCAGGTGAAAGATTGGTGGGATAACAAGAAGAAAGAGATCGGAAGTGAAGCGGCTAAGGCGATGACATGGGACGAGTTTAAGACGCCGTTTCTTAAACATCATAGTCCCAAGGCAATCATAAACAAAATCAAGGAAGAATTTATGCAGCTTCGACACAAGGGTGAATCTATCGATAAAATCACGGGAACGTTCATGGATAAAATGAAGTTTTGTGATGATCTCATAACGAACGAAGAGCAGAAAATATATTATTATTATAATATGTTGAGCGCCGAGTATAGGGAGTTTATGACTCCTTCGAAGTATGAGACTCTCACCGAGATTATAAACGTTGCTCGGGAACGGGAGATAGAGTTGAAGAAACAGATAGAAAGAGGCGAAAGAAGGGCACAGGTAGTTAACCCAAGCCCGACGAAAAAGGCACGTCCGAACGAATCCTCAAAGAAACAAGAAGGAAAAAGCGGGTCATCAAGTTGCAAGATATGCGGGAAAGGGCACAAGGGTGAGTGCCGGTTTAAGGATAAGTCGTGTCCTATTTGTGGGAAAACCGGGCACACGGCTGCGTTGTGCTCGGGGAAGGTGCCGGTGTGTTACAAATGTTATCAGCCGGGACACAAGAAATCGGAGTGTCCGGAATTGATCGGGAAGAAAGATGACAAGGATACACGTACCGAGACACCAAGAGCAAAAGCAAGATCCTTCCAGTTAACGGCAGCCGAGGCAAAGGTGGAACCCGATGTGGTTTCAGGTATATTATGTGTTATTTGATACGGGTGCGAATAAATCCTTTGTTTCACATGGATTTATTCGACATCCTTCTTTTGTACTAACGAAATTGCCTATGCCATTAGAGGTAGAAATAGGTGATAACAAAAGTTTCCTTGTATGTGATGTATGTCGTGATTGCAAAATAAACATTGATGATGAGGAATATCTAATAGACTTGATCCCTATGTCAATGGGAGAATTCCAAGTAGTGGTCGGGATGGATTGGTTATCTCGACATCATGCAGAAGTGATATGTTTCCGCAAGGAGATAAAATTGACATCTCCAAGCGGAAAGCAACTCACCATCTATGGCGAAAAAGGAGGCAGTCCCGTTATGTGCTCAATACTAAAAGCCCATAAACTTATGAGGCGCGGATGTAAAGCATTTATGATATACGCAAACGAACCTGATAAAGAGACGCCGAAGATTGAAGATGTACTGGTGGTACGTGAGTACGCTGATGTATTTCCGGGAGATTTACTGGGAATACCGGCAGAACGGGAGGTAGAGTTCGGAATTGAATTGATTCCGGGCACGAAACCTGTGGCTAAGGCGCCGTATCGGTTAGCGCCATCAGAATTGCAAGAATTGATGTCACAAATCCAAGAATTGCTCGACAAGGGATTTATACGGCCAAGTGTGTCTCCATGGGGCGCACCGGTATTATTCGTGAGAAAGAAGGACGGGAGCATGCGTATGTGCATTGATTACCGGGAGTTGAATAAACTCACGGTAAAGAATCGATATCCGCTTCCAAGAATTGATGACCTATTTGACCAATTACAAGGTGCAAGTTGGTTCTCAAAAATCGACCTCAGATCGGGGTATCATCAGTTGAAAGTCAAAGAGGAGGATGTACCGAAAATGGCTTTTCGTACACGGTACGGACATTACGAGTTTCTCGTGATGTCCTTTGGGTTAACTAATGTCATGGATCTCATGAACCGGGTTTGCAAACCTATGTTAGACAAGTCAGTAATAGTGTTCATTGATGACATCTTGATATACTCCAAGAATGAAGCAGAACACGCAAGTCATTTGCGTGAAGTGTTGGAGACGCCCAGGAAAGAGAAATTGTATGCAAAATTCTCAAAATGTGCCTTCTGGTTACGAGAGGTGCAATTTCTTGGGCACATCATTAGTGCAAACGGGGTGTTAGTAGATCCGTCAAAGATAGAAGCGGTATCAAGATGGACACCACCGAAGAATCCTTCGGAAATCAGAAGCTTCTTGGGGCTTGCGGGTTATTATCGGAGATTCATTCAAGATTTCTCTAAAATTGCTATGCCATTGACCAAACTAACCCGTAAGGATGAAAAGTTTATTTGGGCCGAAGATCAAGAGAGGGCGTTCCAAACGCTCAAGGAAAAATTGACCCATGCACCGGTATTGTCATTACCGGACGGAACGGAGGATATGGTAGTTTACTCGGATGCATCGCATTCGGGACTTGGCTGCGTTTTGATGCAGCGGGGCAAGGTTATAGCCTATGCCTCGAGGCAGCTAAAGACACATGAGAAGAGATGTCCTACCCATGACCTCGAGTTGGCAGCAGTGGTGTTCGCCTTGAAGATATGGAGGCATTACTTGTATGGGGTGAAGTGCACTAACTTTACCGATCACAAAAGCTTAAAGTATTTCTTCAATCAGAAGGAATTAAATATGAGGCAGAGGCGGTGGTTAGAAACAGTCAAAGACTTTGATTGTGAAATACATTACCACCCCGGGAAGGCTAATGTAGTGGCAGACGCGTTGAGCCGAAAGACAGATTATGCGCCTATTCAAGTACGATCGATGCAACTAATTGTGACATCGGGTTTGCTTGAACAAATCCGAAAATCTCAAATTGAAGCAATCAAGGAAGAAAATGTGAAGAAGGAAAGGATAGTTGGGCAACTAAAAGATCTGGAGGATGATAATCAAGGATTGAAAACTCGATTTGGGAGAATCTGGGTTCCAAATACGTGTGGGGCCAAAGTGCGTTTACTTGACGAGGCCCATAGATCTCATTATTCAATTCATCCGGGGGCGACCAAAATGTATAATGACTTAAAACAAAACTATTGGTGGCCCGGAATGAAAAGAGATGCTGTGAAGTATGTGGAGAAGTGTCTAACTTGTTTACAAGTCAAAGCGGAGCACCAAAAGCCATATGGTAGGTTACAACCGCTGGATATCCCAGTTTGGAAATGGGAACAAATCACGATGGATTTGTTAACCAAACTGCCCAAAACCAATCGCGGGTTTGATGCTATATGGGTAGTCGTGGATAGATTGACAAAAAGTGCTCATTTCATTCCGATTCGTGAGACTTATACAAGCGAAAAGATGTCGGAAGTGTACACCAATGAAATCATAGCACATCACGGAGTGCCGATATACATTATGTCAGACAGAGATACTCGGTTTACCTCTAAATTCTGGCGCGAATTCCAAGAACAAATGGGAACTAAACTGTTCATTAGCACCGCCTATCATCCGCAAACGGATGGGCAAAGTGAGAGAACGATACAAACGTTGGAAGATATGTTGCGGGCTTGCATCATCGACTTCGGGGGTAGTTGGGATGTCCATCTACCCTTGGTCGAATTTTCATATAACAATAGCTATCAATCGAGCATTAAAATGGCCCCGTATGAAATGTTATATGGTAGAAAGTGTCGAACCCCGGTGTGTTGGGGAGAAGTGGGACCACGAGGATTAGCACCTACTGATATAATCCGAACTACGAATGAGAAAATCGATGTGGTCCGAGCTCACCTAAAAGCAGCTCAGGATCGACAAAAGTCGTATGCGGATAAGCGAAATAGGCCTATTGAGTTTCAAGTGGGCGATAAGGTAATGCTGAAAGTGTCTCCGTGGAAAGGAATCATACGGTTCAAAAAAAGAGGGAAGTTGAGTCCGAGGTTCATTGGGCCATTCAGGATCACTGAACGGGTTGGTAAGGTAGCATATCGCCTTGAACTACCCGAGGAGTTGAGTGGAATTCATAACACCTTCCATGTGTCACATCTCCGAAAATGCTTAGCAGATGAAACTGCTCGTATCCGCTATGATGACATCGAGGTGGATAACAGCCTCAACTATGCAGTGAGGCCAATTGCAATCTTAGATCGAAAAGGGAAGAGTCTGAGGAACAAAGTAATTAACCAAGTGAAGGTTAAGTGGGAGCACAGGAAGGGTGCGGATACCACGTGGGAATCCGAAGAAGAGATGCAACGGCTCTACCCTAAATTATTTGGTACGTATTACGGTTTCAGGGACGAAACCCTCTTTAAGGGGGGTGGACTTGTAACATCCCGAAATTTCCAAACTTTATGCTATAACTATAAAGTGTATAATAAACAAGAATAAACTAACTAGGATAAATAACCCAGTTAGTTAGAAGTCTTGTAGTAACACAGGAATGAGTTAAAAAGCCAAAGATATAAACTAAATAAGAGTGGAGGGGCCTAGGTTGTCAAAATTGAAACTTTATTTACTAATAATTAGTAAAATAAGAACCAAACACTCCATTTGGAGTTCCTGGTCGATCAAGAAAGCACAGGGGGCGACACCCACTCCTTCACAACCCTAAATTCTACTAAAATCTCAAATTGAAGGCTCAAATCATGTCATAATCGAAATCTGAGCATAGAATCGTGATCTCCTCGTCAAGGAGGTCATAAGGTATGTCAAATTAGGTTGTTTTGATACAACTCAAATTCTTGCATGTGATTGAAATCGAAGGTTGAGCTTGATTATGTGTTGTAAACATGAAATTAGAAGTAATGTGAAGTCTAGGGACAAACCCTAGATGAATTCTTGTCAAAATCTTGCATGTTAGTTGTAAGGATCAAAATCACTATAGTGGGTGATTAGTAAGTTAGTAGGACTTGATAAACACTAGGATTAAGACTCTTGTTCTAGTGTAAACTGAAACTTGTGAGCTAATCTCTGAAATTGTGATGTTAAAATATGTGTATATTGTCTAATTGAAGTTGATTTGGGTAATAAATTCAAGTTATGAACTTGGTTTAGATAATGTAGAAATCTGACCCGCAAGATGTTTGATAAAACGCCTAAATGAGGGTTAAAATGTTAAAGATTGCTAAAAACGCAGATTTGTATATGTTATGAATTAATGCGTTAAAGCTTATGAAAGAGTTCTAATCTTGTTATGAATTGAACTCTTTAGGCAAGGAATCCGGAACGTCAAGTGGACACGCCGGAAGTGATACCCGCGGAAAAGGTGTGCTTTAAAGGTACGTGGCTTTAGTCCCGTTAAATTATGTTTAAATGCTTTGCTTTGATATGTAAATGATGTTGTAGTGTAAAAGATGCGTTTGATGTGTCGTTTAAGTGGCGAAGTACACTCGACCATTAAACGGGTCAAAATAAGGATTTGAAATTTAGTTTGGCATGTCAACAAAGTGATAGTTTTCACTAAATAGCCAAACGGGTCAAAAGATGCTTTTAAGAGAATCATGAGAATAGAGACTTGAAGATCTCATATTCCGTTAAGTGGTGGATTCTACCACGCTATTGAATTGGTTATATTAACTTAAGTGTAAGAAACCGGGAAATCGGGTCGAACAATAGAAGCTCTATGAAAATGTCGTTTGAAACGGAATGTTTGAATTCCGAAGAAACAAGTATTTAGCCCTAAGGGAAACGCGAAGCCATGGAATGGCGCAAATACACCAAGTATGTGAGCCCGGGAAATTGGGTAATTATGTCTAAAAGGTTTTAAGAATGGAAAAGAGGTGCTATGCACTTACACTAATGGGTTGGATAATTGAAATGAGGAAATTGTGAACCGATTGTCGGTGTCTCGGTTTCCGTAATGAGAAATTTACGTGGTCGGGTCCGTAATTTTATTACGGACTCGTAGGAAAAAGAATCGGTTAAAAAGGACTAACGAGTAAAAAGTTATGATCTTTTATGATTGAAAAATTATTAAAGGGCAAGGATGCAGAACCCACCGTAACTTACGGTACCACCGTAAGTTACGGTGGACATCAAAAGTGTACGGTATGAAGCCCCTGTTTTACGGTAGAACCAGGGATATTCCAGGTTCACCGTAACTTACGGTGACACCGTAAGTTACGGTGGAACCCATAAAATTTATATTTTGTTTGTTGCTTTGCGTTGTTAAAATTCGTTTATACGTAATGTATTAATGTCAAAACTAATATTTTTAGTGTTTGACCCTAGGTATTTATGAAGCCCCCTCGGATGGTGATCAAGTACAATGTCAAGAACCGAACACGCATTTTGAAGCTTCCGCAATAATCTTAATCTTGTCTAGACATAATTATGTTGTAAACACTTTTGTTAATCATGTTTTAAATCCCGTAAACTAGTGGTTAGTTTACTAACAAGGGTTAACTTTTAAACTTGTTATGGATTATCTTGGGATGTGTTTGGTACTATCTCAAGTGTGTATGGTTTAAAAACGAAACGTTTTTGTAAACTCTGATTTTTATTATAAAGTTCATATAATTATTAGTTAAATTCCGTCAAAATATTAAGGGTGTTACAATAAGGAGCCATTTTAATGCCATTATGGTAACTATTATTATAAGAGAATTCCACTAGGGGTAGATGGTCATCCCAGCTTCCCCCAAAATCTAATGCACATGCTCTCAGCATATCGACAAGTGTTTGAATGGTTCTTTCTGACTGGCTGTCAGTCTGAGGGTGGTAGGCAGTGCTTATGTGTAACCTCGTGCCCACACTCTCGTGAAACTTTTGCCAGTAGCGGGAGGTAAATCTGGTGTCCCGGTCCGAGACGATTGACACAGGTACCCCGTGTCGAGATATGATCTCATTCATATATATATTTCTGCCATTTTCTCGGAGGAGTAAGCCTCCTTGATGGGTAGAAAATGAGCGCTTTTCGTAAGCCGATCTACGATTACCCATATTGTATCGTGCCCCTTTTTCGTTCAAGGAAGCTTGGTTACCAAATCCATTGTTAGTTCCTCCCATTTCCATACCGGGATCTCTAAAGGTTGCAATTCCCCGTATGGTTTTTGATGTTCTGCTTTCACTTGGGAACATGTTAAGCATTTCGCGACATACTTAACGATATCACGTTTCATGCCCGGCCACCAATAATTGGTCTTCAAATCCTGATACATCTTTGTAGCCCCGGGGTGAACCGAATACCGTGACTTATGAGCTTCTTCAAGTAACGCAGTCTTGACTTCACAGAAACGAGGTATCCAAATTCGGCCGAATCTCGTTTTGAGTCCGATCGAATTTTCTTCTAGTTTATCGGTTACACCTTTCAATCTTTCTTTCTTTACATCTTCCGCTCCAAGCGACTTTATTTGGGAATCACGTATCGTCTCGAGTAATCGTGGCGTAACTATCATCTTCATGGATTTTACTCGAATGGGAGACGGATATTCCTTTCGGCTTAACGCGTCGGCTACCACATTCGCTTTTCCCGGGTGATAAAGGATATCACAATCGTAATCCTTGATAAGTTCTAACCACCTCCGTTGCCTCATATTCAAGTCTTTCTGCTCAAAGAAATATTTAAGGCTTTTGTGATCCGAATAAATTGTGCATTTCACGCCATATAGATAATGCCTCCAAATTTTTAAGGCAAATACTACCGCTGCCAATTCCAAATCGTGTGTTGGGTAGTTTACTTCATGCAGTTTCAATTGTCGCGAAGCATATGCGATAACCCTTCCCCTTTGCATCAAGACGCAACCTAAACCCTAGTGTGAAGCGTCAGAATAGACCACCAGGTCTTCAGTCCCGTCCGGTAATGTTAAGACCGGTGGACATGATAACTTTTCTTTTAATACTCGAAAGGCTTCCTCCTGTTCTTTACCCCACACAAACTTCTCTTTCTTCCTCGTCAGCTTTGTTAAGGGTAAAGCTATCTTCGAAAAATCCTGAATGAACCTTCTGTAATATCCCGCGAGGCCTAGAAAACTCCTTATTTCAGTCGGGTTCTTCGGAGGAACCCATTTCATTACGGCATCGATCTTTGACGGATCTACTAAGACACCCTCCGAATTGATCACATGAACCAGAAACTGCACCTCTTTGAGCCAAAAGGCGCATTTTGAAAATTTCGCGTAAAGTTTCTCCTTACGGAGAACTTCAAGTACTTCACGCAAATGTCTTGCATGTTCGGCCTTGCTTCGAGAGTAGACTAGAATATCATCAATGAACACGATCACCGATTTATCTAACATGGGTCGACATACCCGGTTCATAAGATCCATAAACGCAGCCGGCGCATTCGTCAACCCGAAAGACATGACTAAAAATTCATAATGCCCATAACGGGTTCTGAACGCGGTTTTCGGAATATCTTCTTCCCGTACTCTAACTTGATGGTACCCCGAACGCAGATCTATCTTGGAGAACCAACTCGCCCCTTGCAATTGATCAAAAAGATCGCCAATTCTAGGTAAAGGGTAGCGGTTCTTGACGGTTAGCTTATTTAATTCTCTGTAGTCAATGCACATACGCATCGACCCGTCTTTCTTCTTAACAGATAAAACAGGCGCTCCCCAAGGTGACACACTCGGACGTATAAAGCCCTTATCTAACAAATCTTGTAATTGTGTCATTAGCTCCCGCATCTCGGTGGGAGCCAATCTATAAGGAGCCTTCGCAACCGGCTTCGCAACCGGATTCAGTTCGATGCGAAACTCTATTTCTCTTTCGGGGGGAAGTTCCGGCAATTCCTCCGGAAATACATCCGGAAATTCATTCACGATCTCTACGTCTTCAAGCTTCGGGAAATCTCGTTGAGCATCTACCACGTAAGCTAGGTATGCCCTACCCCCGTTAAGTGTGTACTTAGCGGCTTGAACGAGGGTACAAAGTTTCGCTTCCATCCTTCTCTCGCCTTGTATAGTTATTCGTTTTCCACTTGGGGACTGGACATGTACTGTTTTGGTTTCACAATTAATTCCCGCTTGGTGTCGGGTCATCCAATCCATACCCACAATCATTTTGAATTCCCCCCAAACCATAGGTATGAGGTCGATATCGAATTCTTCATCTTCTATGGTAAATTTGCAATTTTTACAAATCTCGTGTAACATATAAATCTTACTATCAGCTATTTCTACTTCTAAAGGCATCGGCATTCGTTCGATCTTAAATGAAGGATGTTGTATGATTTCATTTGAAATAAACGACATAGTGGCCCCGGTATCAAACAAAACATAAACCGGTATGGAGTTTAATAGAAAGATACCTGAAACCACATTCGGATGAGACTTAGCTTCTTCGGAGGTGATTTGGAACATCCTCCCATTCGCTTTAGAGCTTTCTTCGTTCTCTCCCTCCTTCTTTGATCCTTGTTGGAGTTTTGGACACTCCGATTTAACATGCCCCTTTTCGAAACAGTTGAAACAAGTCTTCGGGTTATTTGGACATTGATAAGACGAATGCCCCTCCTAACCACATTTGTAGCACCCCTTCTTGCCTAACAGACACTCCCCAGTATGAAGCTTTCCACAAGTCTTACAAGGAGTCATACCACCCTTCGACTTATCTTTCCTTCCTTGCTCTTGATACTTTCCCTTTTTGGATGGACTTGAACTTGCACCTTTCTCGCTTGATCTCTTTTCCCCACGTTCTTCTTGCCTCTTAATTTCGATTTCTCTATCCCGTGCCAGATTGATGAGCTCATCTAGGGTCTCACATTTCGAGGGAGTAATAAACTCCCTAAATTCCGCCTTTAGCACCCCGTAAAAGCGATTGATCTTCATCCTTTCAGTCTTCACAAAATCCCCACAGAACTTCATCTTATCCATGAAAGTATTTGATATCTCATTTATCGACTCGTTTTTCTGTCGGAGGCGCAAGAAATCCTCCTGGATCTTATCATTAGCCGACTGAGGGCAATGGTATCTCATAAAGGGTTCCTTAAATTCTTGCCAAGTCATCACTTGGAGTCTATCCTCCCCTATTTCTTTACTGTGTGCATCCCACCAATCCTTCGCTTGAAGAGTGAGTTGGCCAGTAGCGAACATCACCTTATCTTCATTATCACAACGACTTCGAATAAATACTGCTTCTATATTTGACACCCATCTTTGGCATGCGATCGGGTCGATTTTACCATCATACGTTGCGGGATTGCACGCCATAAAGTCTTTATACGTGCACCGTCGTTCTTTGCTTTTGTTTTTTGATCCCTCTATCAGTTCTTTCAGTTCTTAAATCTTGCTAGTCATCATGGCATCCACACTCCCAACACCCGACTTTCTACTTCTTGAGCTAATCGTGGAAGATTAGCTTGCATAACCCCTTCTGCCACTTCTGTGACTTTATTGTAAAATGCTTCTTGACGAGCCGTATCATCATCATCATTAACGTTGCTTGCATCAGCCATCTACACAAGGTTATATTTTTGTTTAATACAAATCACAGACTTTCAGTATATCATTATTCATTAATCAGCATTTACTTAATCCATCTTGTGTCATTCGGTTCATCACTTCTGATTCTTACAAATTCATTCCGGTTGTAATCACTACTTGTGATTACGTACACCTATTAAGCCTTTTATGGACTCTACGTAGTCATGGAATAAGTTTTCGGACAGCCCGGCAACACAAAATGCGAAATACAAAAAAAATCAGCGGATTGAATTCCGCTAGCCGTCGCCGACGGCTTCATGCCCCGTCGGCGACGGGCTTCGTATATGTGCGTCGCCCACATTTGTCCGTAGGCAGGAACTTAAGCCGTCTATCAACATAGGGGCGTCGGCGACGGGGTGTCTGGCCGTCGGCGACGGCCAGCCGTTCATTAATTCGCTGCATCTTCATTTTTCAGCATTCTAACTCTTTTTCGAGTCCGTTTCCAGCTGTACGGTCCCCGGAATTTATTGTTTCGCCACCCATAATTATTACTTCACATTTTTAACTCAACCTTACATCTCAAACTCATCACGTATACTTGCATTCATTGGAAACTTAAATTATTACCTCATTGGCGATCTTGGAGCGAGCATACTTTCGAATGAGCCATCGGTTTGAGTTCAAGCATCGCGTTAAAAGCTCGAATCCCTCAAACCTTGGCTCTGATACCAACTTGTTACAACCGTTTATTCGTTTTTATAAAGTAACAACTTTAATGATTTAAAGACATTACATTTGACTACATTCATATAAACTTTTAACAAAATTTGGGCATGACTCGTTCTAGAAACGAGTACATCCCTGTTTTAAACATAATCAAATTAAATACAACACTACGGTTCATTCGACAACATACTACTAAAACAAAACAACAAGTTTTAAAAAGTATGACTACTAACAAAGTTAGACAAAATAACACGTTATGAACCAAAAAGTTGAAAATAAGCTAGCGGAAGCGTTTGGTATAACAAGACATGGACATGTGCTCGCTCCGATTCTCCAAATCGCCTAAAGTGAGGATTTACCTACATACAACAACAAAGCTTTAAAAGTTAGACATCATACTTGCTAAATCATAATTCCTTCATTTTTAATTTCATTCATATATGAGCTTGCATCTTTCTTACGCTTTCAACTCCCCAATTACTTGGGTTTGGCATATACACTCTTAATGAGAGTTAATCATACACATTTGACCCGTATAGTTGGGTTAATCGTTTTCAACATGATCTTAGTTCGTTCCGGAGAACGGATTGAACCTCATACATTCGCTTTACACTTATGGCCACCCGTTCTAGACGAGTGGTACCATTTCCTTACTCGACCCGGTTCGACACGAACCGGTTAGCTTGCTTAACTTAATATAACCTATATTAACATATCCAAATCCGCGAAAGATTTGTTGCTTACTTACTAATCACTAATATCATTACATCATGACATTTTATCAAAATAAAAACAAGATTTAATTAAGGTTTTTTGTATGCAACAGAACATACCTCGATCTTGCACACCTTCCGTCTTCTTGGTGCTTGTACCTTCTTCCTTTACGCCTACATTACAACATTCATTCTTTCATTTAGTCTATCAATTCATTCCACCATTTTTCCATAATACATATACATTAATCTTTCAGGCATTTTATCGAACACTTGGTAGGCATTGTAGTTAAGATACATGGTACAAGTCTATAAAGCATGTTCTTACTAGTTAATCATCACCCAACAATTTCATTCATTCAAATTCACCTAGCTATTTCATTCTACATAAATTTCATTCATTATTCAAGTATCACAACAAGCTTATACACTAACTTCCTAGTTTTATGATTTCACATAATCATCAACCCTTACTAACTTCTTAACAAGTGGGTTTATGCTATAATCCTTTTATGCAACTTAAAATCAACACAATTCCTGTTCTAGGAATAAATTCTAACTAGGATTTCCCACTTTGGATAAAAGAAATCGAATTGGGTTGAACCCTTCTTGTTACAAAGCATAATTTCAGAAAATTGAACTTACCACTTCACTAACTAGGCTTAGATTTTCGAAACTCTTGAGACATGCAACAGATTTGGCTTGAATTTCTTGATCAATTGAGGGAATTAGCAAAAGCAAGGGTTTTCACCCTTTTCTTCCTGTTCGATCGATCCCAGACACACTCACTGTGTTTGGGATTTTAATTTGTTTTTAATACTTTCAAGTTTAATCACTTTTGCACTTTTACCCCCTACACTTAGTTGCTATTTACAACTCTAATCTTTAACCCACATTTAGCTATCATTTGCCATAAACTTAATCATATTAAGTTTATTATTTATCTACATTGATCTTTATTGTGTTTTTTTTTTAATTTTGGGGTGTTACAAGTCTACCCCCCTTAAAAGAGGTTTCGTCCCCGAAACCTGGTTAAATAACAAATTTAAATGTGCACATACCAAACAGAAAAGGATAGTGCTTCCTCATTTCATCTTCCGCTTCCCATGTGAGTTCTGACCCCTTTCTGTGTTGCCACTGAACCAACACTTGTCTAACAGCTTTGTTGCGGAGATTCTTCACCTTGACATCTTTAATGGCTATGGGTCTTTCGACATAATTCAACCCCTCTTTCAACTCGATGTCATCGAGAGGTACTAATGTTGTTTCGTCCGCAAGACACTTCCTCAACTGTGACACGTGGAAGGTGTTATGAATCCCATCTAGAGTAGGCGGTAATTCTAATCGATATGCAACCTTTCCAACTCGCGCCAAGATTTTGAACGGTCCAATATATCGAGGACCTAATTTGCCCCGTTTGCGAAAACGGATTATACCCTTCCATGGGGACACTTTCAGCAGAACGAAATCTCCAACTTGAAATTCAATAGGACGCCTTTTCTTGTTTGCGTAAGCTTTTTGCCGATCCTGGGCTGCTTTCAGTCGAGCTCTTACCAATTTTATCTTTTCATTTGTTACTGCTATTAGATCACTAGGCGCAAGCTCTCTTTGTCCCACTTCACCCCAACATACGGGAGTTCTACATTTTCTCCCGTACAGTAGTTCATAAGTGTAACATCCCGAAATTTCAAAACTTTATGCTATAACTATAAAGTGTATAATAAACAAGAATAAACTAACTAGGATAAATAACCCAGTTAGTTAGAAGTCTTGTAGTAACACATGAATGAGTTAAAAAGCCAAAGATATAAACTAAATAAGAGTGGAGGGGCCTAGGTTGTCAAAATTGAAACTTTATTTACTAATAATTAGTAAAATAAGAACCAAACACTCCATTTGGAGTTCCTGGTCGATCAAGAAAGCACAGGGGGCGACACCCACTCCTTCACAACCCTAAATTCTACTAAAATCTCAAATTGAAGGCTCAAATCATGTCATAATCGAAATCTGAGCATAGAATCGTGATCTCCTCGTCAAGGAGGTCATAAGGTATGTCAAATTAGGTTGTTTTGATACAACTCAAATTCTTGCATGTGATTGAAATCGAAGGTTGAGCTTGATTATGTGTTGTAAACATGAAATTAGAAGTAATGTTAAAAGATCACTCAGAGGTAAGAATTTACATGTTGACGCTTTTAACCCTTTATTGCGCAACTTTCAATTAATCACATAAACGGCTACACTTGATTTAACAAGTGGCTCATTTGTGAATACAAAACCATAAGAGGTTATTTAGAAACTTATTTTAGGTATGATAATACTTCCGGTTCTTTCATAATCAAGGTTTTTCGATTTTTCGAAAAATAAATTCCTTGAATTCAATGTTTGACTTCATTAGGGTTTGTTACACGTGTCAATACTTCATTGGACGTGATTTTTCGAGGTGTTACAAGAACGCAGGAGCAACCTACCAACGTTTAGTCGACAAAGCTTTTGCCAATCAAATCGGCAAAAATATGGAAGCATACGTTGATGATCTGGTTATCAAGAGTAAAACGGAGTACCAAATGCTGGATGACATCCAAGAAACCTTCAAGAACCTAAGAAAGGTCAACATGAAGCTCAACCCCGAAAAATGCTCATTTGGGTTTGAGGAAGGAAAGTTCCTGGGGCACATCGTCGGAAAGCAAAGCATAAAAGCCAATCCAAACAAGGTAAAAGCTGTCTTGGAAACCAAGTCACCACAAAGTAAAAAGGAGGTAGAAAGCTTAAACGGGAAGCTGGCAGCCTTGAAGCGTTTCACCTCAAAGTTGGCTGAAAGATCATTACCCTTTTTCAAAACACTCAAGGGATGCTCCAAAAAGAGTGATTTCAAATGGACGGAGGAAGCTGAGGAAGCTTTCAACCAAATAAAGCAACACTTGGCTTCGCTCCCAGACATCGCAGCCCCAGAAACAGGTGAACTGGTCTCCGTGTACCTCTCAATTGCTGAAGAAGCTATAAGTGCGGTCCTCACCATCGAACGAAACACGGTTCAGGTACCCGTTTATTTCTTCAGCAAAACTCTAAAGTTAGTAGAGGTCAAATATCCTCCTTTGGAAAAACTTTCCCTAGCCCTAGTACAAACAGCTAGGAGACTTCGAAGGTATTTCCAAGCACACCCCATACAGGTGGTCACCGACCAGCCTATTAAGAGTGTGCTTGAAAAACCAGAAAACTCAGGACGACTGGCTAAATGGGGCGTGGAATTAGGTGAACACAACATCACCTATGTTCTAAGGAAAACCATCAAAGCCCAAGTCCTCGCTGATTTTATTGTGGAAGTTCCAAAGCAAACAGTCACTGAAGTAAACATAACTGCCACTGAACCCTCCGACCTTGAAGCCTGGAAGCTTTTTACCGACGGGGCTTCAAGCGTTGAAGGGTCAGGGGCTGGACTCATTCTGATCAACCCTGAAGGGTTAGAATTCACGTATGCTCTTCGATTTTCAAAGTGAATGCAAAAATGTTGCAACTAAGAGCTCATTATATAGTGATTTTGATTGAATAAGATCATGCCAACAAGGTCTAGGATTGATTCCTGATCATCACAGGTGTCCCCTATGCATGAAAAACCATTGGAGCAGCCCCTGGAATCGAAAACAAGGCTTCTAAGGCGGTGCAACTGGCTGGAACAGGCATCTGCCATGTTTTTGGAAGCTGGCAGGTTTTAGGCGGCCCGCGTAAGGTTTGGGTGAGACCTTACGCGGCCCGCGAGAGGGTGGGGTCCGGTCACAAATGTTTCAAATGTTGCACTTTTGGTCCCTGGTCCTTCTAAACGTGTTTTTACTTGCTTTTATTGCATTTTTAACCCCCAAACTTGACTTTTAAGGACCCTAAGTCGTAAAAACACTCCGTTAAGCTCCCGATTAGTTATACGATCACCGAAATGTCCTGAAATTCAACGTTGACGCTTTTAACCCCTTATTTACGAATGTGAGCATAACTTTCTCATATGGTATTGAAACCTTGTGAAATTTTTATCACTTATTCTCGTGAGCATAATTAATTGCTACAAAGCTTCGGGTTCGTTAAAAGGTCACTCAGAGGTATAAATTAAACATGTTGACACATTTAACCCTTGCGGTTTGTAAACTTTCACTTTCTTCCACAAACGACTTCATATGATTCATAATTCCTTCGTTTAAGGGTATAAACATCATGTAGGGTTGTTGAAAGGCATAATTATCAAATGTTGGCACTTTGAACCCCTTTACACATATACTTTCTTTGTTTTTCAACTTTAGTCCCTCATAATCAATTTGTTACTTGATTAAAGTCCATGACACGTGTCGATATAATATTGGACATGATTTTACGAGGTGTTACAGCTTTCAGCTTCAACTGATCGGCTTCAAAGCTTTTCTTGAGATCACTTAACTCAATTTCATGCCTTCTAGTCAATTCACCAACCTTTTTGACCCAGGCCTCTTCCTTCTTAGCAAACCCATCAATCTCTTTCCTCATTGCAGCCATCGAAGATTTCATTTTCTCCTTCTTTTTTGGAAAATTCCTCATACTCATGCATCCTCTTACGAAAACGAGCAACTCCTTGAGGAAGCATGGCAGCAAGGTTGTAAGTACTTAAAATCATACGAGACAGCATCATGTCATCATCCATCTCAGCAATAGTACCATGAACCAAAGGAGGAACAATATGGCTCAACACATCCTCACAAACAGCAGCATCCTTAAAACTATCACCAACCTTAACAGACCATTCAGGCACATAAACCTCATCCTCATTCAACCCTTCAACGTCCTTGCTCGAAGAACCTTGAACAAGAGTAGCCATAACCTTCTTGGCTGGAGTCTTCTTCTTGCCATGAACAACCAATTTCTTTTCCTTCTCAACATCCACATCAACATCTTGACCTTCGGAAGCCTCAATATCATCAGTTAATTCCACTGGTTCAGAAGAAGTGGATTGAGGTGCACCCTTTAACAAACCACGAGTAGATCGATGGGTTGAAGCCTTGGGAACAGCAGGCTTAGAAAAACCCTTAACATTGGAAACACTAACATACCCAACATCCTCAAACCTCTGTTCTATACCTCTGGTAACAACATCATCCCCCTCAGCAGCTTGGGCATCCGTAAAAACAACATCGGATGTATCGTCACTATTGATAAAGTCCAAAGCAGACATGACTGCAAAATGTTTCAAAAAACAAAAAACAAATAAGTCACCAAACAAAGATGTTCCCAAAGACAAAACAAGAAAAAAGCATACCCTGGCCATTCCTCATAAGAATCGGATCCCGATTGGCCTTTTCCCACAATTTACTAATCCCTAACAAAACTAGCAAATGCTCAGGGAAAGGACGAACCCTTGAAGGGCACTCTCCGATGGCTTTGAGAAAAACTTCATTCAAATCGAATTCAGAAGGTTCCGGTTCATTGAGAACGGCATCCGGGTGCCTCCACACCATTTTGAAGGGGATAATAGAATCAGAGACCCAGAAAAAACGATCTTTCCAAGTACCAAGTGTGGTAACCATGGAAGAGATGAGACAAGTATCAACTTTGGATATTTCAAAGGTGACCCAATCACCGTTTTTTGCCAAACGAAAAAACCGACGGAATAACAACAACGAAGGATCATAACCAAGGGCACGGCATAAAACCTCGAAGTGTAAAACCCTAGCCATACCCTTTGGATGAATTTGGCCAAAGGAAACACGGTAATACTCCAAAACATTCAACACAAAAAGAGAAAATGGATGACGGAGGTTAGAAAACTCAAAATGACGACAATAAAGAGCAATCGAACCGGTCGGACATTTGTCGATCGGAACGTCACAAGCCGGAGCAGTTGGTTTAAATTTCATCCTGATTCCCCATTCCATACAAAACAACTCTACTTCCTTTTGGGTTAATCGAGAAAACGATTTTGCCAAATCCTTCCGTGCACCCATGATCAAGAAAAAAGAACAAGTAAAGCAAACAAAGGAAACCAGAACTAACCTGAAGGATGGAAAGGAAATGCGGAGAAAACTTGAAGAGAAAATGAAAAACTGTTGTTTGTCCTGAATAATAAATGAAAATAAAGCCCAAATAGAAGTTATGATTGCACAACAGTCATTAACCTACTCGCTGCAAAAACCGCCGACCTATAAACTGCCACACATCAATCAAATCAGTTGTCCATTTTTAAAATTAAAAAATTCTCAACTGAATCCAAGCCTTCAAGCTTTCAAGCCTTCAAGCCTTTAAGCAATAAAAGTAAATGTGCAAAAGTCAGAAGTCTTTGAGCTCACTTCCCAAAAACCTCTGACTTGGGAGCTGATGACGGGGGTAGCCCAAGACCAAATAAAACGACTTAGACATAGTAAAGCTTAAAAGGTTAAAAGGTTGGAAATCCGGGAGTTTAGATAAAACAATATGTGAACAGTAGGTAGTCACATCTCTGATTGCTTCACCAACTTCTCCAGCCGCAAAAGTAACATAAGTCCACAGAGCACAACCTTTTATCCGCATGTCAAAAGGCTTTAACCCCCAAAAGGGCAAAACCCTCACTGCAAGCATGTTCACTAGTCAAATAGTTTCCTCTTTGAGCGATGGCTTTCCCTATAAAAGTGACACTTTATTAAGTGTGAAAAACATTCCGATCAGCTCTGATTCCAGGCGAATCTCTGGTCATTGTTCTTGAGTACTTGCTTCATGCAAGTCACTTTCTTTCACATTCAACACACACATTCCTTTTGCTCCTACATCCGAAACTGAACACATTTCAGTGGAGGATCTCGAGCAAACAACAAAATTAAACTAGTGAACCTCTCTCCACGTCTTGCAAACGTGGGGGGACCCCACGACCTGCGTTAGGCAAAGTTGAACCCTTCAACCCTTTTGCCTAACACCCTTTTGCCTAACCAGCTCAACTACCATCCTTGGTCTATTATTTGTTGCATAAACAGTGGGTAAGGATTATTGAGATACCTCTAACGAAGGGGTTTGATCCATGGAAATTTTCCTACATCCATAATCATTAGCCTAAAGGGGAAAAATATATTGATAGATCTATCGGGTATTCGGGTTTGACAACCCAGTCTCGGGACTAGTCGCTCTGGCCGAAATAAGATGAGTAACTATATGCTTTTTGAGAATTGTTATTATAGGGGATAGTCATGCTTTGATTAAGGGCTCATAGCTGGTAACATATGTCATATTCCTAGCAAGCTTATGATGTCACAGTTGTCTAATTAAATTAATGTGTATTAACGAGAACTTTCAAGGAAAAACTGGGTGGTTTTTGCCTAGAAGTTTATAATAAAAAACGGGAATGTGAGAAAAGATTTGCCTGTTGTTTTGAAGAGGAGGTTTCGTGAAATGTAAACTTGCCTAAACATTTAAAAAAAAAGAATTTTTTATTTAAATTTGCCTTTTTATAACTATGTGAACTCACTAACCATTGGGTTGACACTTTTTAAGCGTGTTTTTTTCAGGTACATGAAGTGCTTCGTGATTTTGTGAAAATGTGTTTTAGTGAAGAATATTTTTACATGTGTTTAAATTTTGGGACAAGTTATGTAATTGGATCATTTGTTGGAACTTAAACTAAACTCTTTTTAAGCGTTGTGTGTGTGGCGAGTGATTTTTCACCGGTCTGGAGGGAAAACTGCTACACAACGTGGAAAATTGGTATTCGTGGGTTTGAGTGTAAAAAAACTTTTTTTTTAATAAAAGAACCCGATATATAATCACATATTTCACCCAAAAATCGCACAATAAATCATCCATTTCTCTCATCCACGAAACGACCTTGATGAAGAAGAAGACGATGATTAATGTTTATGTACTTTTATTTTAAATTGATGTAATTTTATTTTATTCTTATGTAAATTTTAATTTTTAAATAGATTTTTTATGTTAAATATAAAATAATAGCAAAAAGTGTGTGCCACGTGTCGAATAACAACACTCTTTCACGCCCCGTCCCACACCCCTCGTTTTTGCACCGCGCCCCATTTTTGACATGTGCTTACATGTCGTCCACATTTCGCATAACGCCCCATTTTCAAGCCCCCCACAACGTATAATCTAAAAGAGTCACCCACATGAGTATAAAGTTTAAATGTTTTAATAAAAGCTTGATTATTAACGTTTACATATTCTCAATGGTTACATGAAAGGTTATAATAATGTAAGTGTTAAGTACATATGAGTATCTTGAATTTATATGTATGTTATTTTTATGTATTCCAATAGATAACAAGGGTTTTAGTCCTTATTTCAATCACCATGAAGGGGTTATCCAACTAGCAATACATGCATCTTGCAATTTTCTCTTCAGATAATTAGCATAATATTAAACAATAAAAATCAGAAGCGCCCGTGGCCTAATGGATAAGGCGTCTGACTTCTAATCAGGCGATTGTGGGTTCGAGTCCCACCGGGCGTGCATCTCTTTTTTCTGTCAACTTTTTTTTTTCGCCTTTACTATTAAACGTAACGCATTTCCTTTTCCCCCCAATTGTTTCCGTCAACAACAGATTATGGATTCCGTAAACCCTAATCTCCATAATTCCGACAATCCGAAGATGAAATTCACCAATTATCTCCCTCTTTTCTTAACTCTACTCTGCTTAGCTGAAATCGGCTTCTTATTCCGACTCGAATCCAATCACAATTACTCGTTTTTCACTGATCCGATCGACCAGAAGGTATCAGGTGTGGTGCATAGCTGTGATGGTGCTGGAGAAAGCTGTGAGGAGTGGTTGGAGAGAGTAGATAGTATAGTGTATTCTAGGGATTTTGTTAAACAACCTGTACTTATTGCCGGTCGTGAGGAGGTTTGTTTATTCTATTGTGATTATGTCTAATGTTGGGTTTAAGAATGTTGTTTTTTTATTTTAATTTTTTTTAAAGTGGTATATGTTCGTTTGTGTTCGTGAACTAGTACAATGCTAAACGAACGAACATAAACAAGGCTCCGTTTGGTTCGTTTACAACCCTATATGTTTTCCATTGTTGTTTATCTGACAAATAAGACATGAAGGACTGAAAATATGTGAGGATTTGAAAGGTGTATAACTGTATATACTTATTGAGGTCATGATATGTACTGAGTGATTATGAATTATGAATCTTGTTTCTGCAAATATGAGTTTTGTGTTATTGATGGAATTTTCTGAGTTCTGGACTTAATGTGGTGTTGAAGGATTGGAAGTCGTGTTCGGTTGGGTGTAAGTTTGGAGTTTACAAGAAGAATGCTGATGCTGCGTTTGGGTCGCATAAAGAGAATGGGACAGCTGGCATTCTTCGGTCGATGGAATCGGCTCACTACTTTCCCAAGAATGAGATCTCTGTGGCGCGGCGGTGGGTATGCACTCTCTATGATAACGATAACCCTTCATGTTTTCAAATTACGAATTTATAGTTTTGTTTTGTTTAATTTGCATATTCAAATTAATTGAATAAAGAAACTCAAATATATATCATGTTTCAGAGCAGGATACGACATCATTATGACTACCAGTCTCTCCTCAGATGTGCCTGTTGGATACTTCTCTTGGGCAGAGTATGATATAATGGCACCTGTTGTGCCAAAAACTGAAAAAGCATTAGCAGCTGCGTTTATTTCTAACTGTGCTGCTCGCAACTTCCGTTTACAAGCCCTTAAGATGCTTGAAAATTCAAATCTCAAGATTGATTCTTATGGTCGTTGTCATGGAAACCGTAATGGAAAGGGTAAGCGTTTGAGCTTTTCTTATGCAAAATCCAAAATTTGGTCTTCACATTGTATATGCACATTTATATTTATATTTTCTTGTATTCTCCTTTTTTAATCACCAACAATTCTCATTTTTCTTTTTCAGTTGACAAGGTTGAAACGCTTAAACGATACAAATTTGGCTTAGCTTTTGAGAATGCCAATGAAGAAGACTATGTCACTGAAAAATTCTTCCAGTCACTTGTTGCAGGTATGATGTCATCTTGTGGCAAAAATTATGAGTTATCTATATGCACTTTCCTTTGTTATCTTTTGGAACATTATTTCCTTATTATAAAATTACTTGTGGGAGCTTACGTTTGAGTAATTTTGTAGGAACGGTTCCTGTTGTTGTTGGTGCTCCAAATATTCAAGATTTCGCTCCTTCACCGAGTTCAGTTTTACATATTAAGGAACTAGCCAGTGTTGAGCCTGTTGTTAAAATGATGAAACACCTTGCAGAGAATCTGACTGCTTATAATGAATCACTAAGGCAAGTTCTATTTCTGATTTTTTTTTATAACAGATAACCACAGAAAATGGGCAGGCAAGGAATACGGGTCGAATATGGCTGTGTTATCAAATTATAAGTTTTTTGTGGGATTGATACAATATACCAGTCATCAATAAATATTCTTACAGATGGAAATATGATGGGCCTTCTGATTCTTTCAAGGCTCTTGTGGATCTGGCTGCAGTTCATTCTTCTTGCCGGTTATGCATTTTCATTGCAACTAGAATCTACGAGAAAGAAGAAAAAAGGCCCGAATTCTCAAAAAGACCATGCAAGTGTAGAACGGGCTCAGAAATTGTATATCATGTTTACGTACGAGAGAGGGGGAGGTTTGATATGGAGTCTATTTTCTTAAGGTAATAATATTCTCTTGTAATTCGGTAGCTTAATTTTCTTGTGTTAATAATTTAATATAACAACTTGGTTTAACAGGTCTGGGAATTTGACCATAGAGGCCATAGAATCTGCAGTTTTGTCAAAATTCAAGTCTCGAAAACATGAAACTATATGGAGGACGGAAAGGCCTGAAAGCATAAGAGGTGACGAAAAGGAGCTGAAAGTTTACAGGATATACCCTGTTGGCATGACTCAAAGGCAAGCTTTATACAAATTTAGTTTCAAAGCTAACAATAACTCATTTAAAAGTCACATTATAAGCAATCCATGTGCAAAGTTTGAGGTCATCTTTGTGTAGTTAGAATTGAAGTTATTCTCATCATGAAAGCAGCCTTAAACTTCGCTGCTTTGATGACATGCAAAAATCTGGTGTGGTGAAAGTACTGCTTGTGCACTTTGATTTTAAACACAGAGCTTTTATATAGAGAGAGACCCACACACACAGAGAGTTAGCAAGGGAGGCAATGGTTGGCATAACATGAACTATTCAATGTAAACAAATAAAGTTTAATACGTAATCCAGCTGAATGTCGACACAAATAACGTTTCTCACAATCTAGATGCTTATAATCAGTCTAAAACAAGAACATGGATAACAATAGAACGTTGCATGTTTTAAGAAGGTGTTTTGTGAGACTAATAAACTCATGTATTTGGACCCTCCCCTTATGGTTCATCCACACAACTAAATACTAATAGAGACAAGTTTAGTTTACAACCCCCTTTATCTTGATTCTCAAAGTCTATTTGTCTTCAGTTTTTAAGAATCAAATCCACCAATCCACAAGACCCATTCCGACCACAATCAAACATACTGTATTTTCGTCGTCAATCGCTGTCTTATTTGAGGATTTAAACCACCATTGCAAGTTGTAATGTCATTAAGGATTTGAGGTTTTAAACCACCATTACGTGGGAAAAAAGTCTCATATTTTACTTTACTATCTCAAACTACTAAACTAAGAAAAAATTGTTCACGTGAGAATAAACACATTCTAAATAAATATTGTATACAATGTCTCGTTTTATGTGTCGTATATGCATTAAATACTTGAGAGACATAGTGACATAGTGGAGAGTTCAAATGAGAAAAAAAAAATTTGTAAAAAGAAAAAAGAAGAAATTTCAACAAATAAGAATGTTTTATTTTACTTCATTTAATACTAGTCTAAGTACCCGTGTAATACACGGGTGGCTAAACAACAAAAAAATTTATATTTTAACACGTAAATACTTTATTACAGGTTCGTTCGAATATTACGATAAATAATATCTTATAAAAATTAATTAACAATTACATTTCTTATTAGATTTTAAGAAATATGAATAATAATGTATGTCAGGGACACTTAAGTAATAATGTATGTCAGGGCCACTTAAGTTGGTATTTGTGTTTATTAATTTAATTTCTTGACTTGTAGGACTCCTTCAGATCCTCATGAGAAATTGCATAAGTGAAATAATGAAAATGGTCATTTGTAGATTAACTAAATCAAGTGCCAAACGTTAATAGTATTTTTAATCCCCTATGTTAAACCCTAGATTACTGGTTAGATCTCAAAACCCTATATATTGATGCTCTCTAATCCACATGCTATAAACATATATGATCTATATGAAATATGATTCTGGAATTTAACCATTTCAACCCTAAATCACTGGACTTAACAAAAGCGCCTCATACAAACAGAGTAGTTCATTTTTTACTATTTAGTTCAATATCACAATGAAAATTTGCATGTTGCATTGGTTAATAAGAACTAATAATCAAGTTAATCTCGTGAAGTTCAATCATAACCATTAATCACATCACACACAGGCAAATAAAGAGAAAGAAATCACATAAGAGTCGCGAGCTTTGGCAAATCAGATCTGATTGGCAGACCAGGGGACAGATAGAAGTTGGTGAGACAGACAATGGTGATACAGATCTGATTAGAATGAGTTATACTGGTGTTATGATGGTGTGTGGAGATCATTATAGAGTAGCCATGAATTATGAAAAATGAAAAAGAGTAAAGTGTTCTGGCAAACAGTCACCAAATGAAGGGTTGACCAGCAAACACATATACACCATGTCTTCTGCAAGAAGAAAAACCCAACATTGTCCTTGGTAATTACAACTAAACAGAAGCTCAAATATGTGATCAATCATGAAAGAGTGTGGTATTAACCCTTATGCTGCCAACAAAGCAAAAGTCCATTAAAAACTAATCCAAGCTAACCAAACCGACACCGTTAGCTAGATACAATACACCAGCATAGCAGTACAGCTGAAACATAAAGAAAAATGCAAACATTACACACCCAGACCTTCTAAGTCGAATTCCAGCCACCTATCCCATGTTAGGTCCGAGGCTTTGGCGTTTTTTTTCCACAGATAACCGAGGACCTTAATCTCTTCCATAATCCTCCCAAAATGTGCTTGCTTTTGCTGAAAATAATGTTGTTTCGCCAACGCCATATGCACCAAATAGAGAGAATCAAACACTTATGAGAAGCTTTAGTTAAATGTTTTAATTTTGTTAGTAAAAAAATAGGAGTCAATTTTGACCCAGAAGAGGTTGATTTGGGTTAATATTTATTTCAAACAGATCAAATTTTAAGTTGAAAGTAGCCCAAATTGTATTCGTATTCGAACGATTTATTGAAAAATTTGGATTGCGTAAAAATAAATATTCAAAATCATATATAACACGTTATTTTTTTATTAAAAAGTATTTTAAGAAATTGACAAAAAATAAATGCATGTCAACCCAACCATCCAGGCAAGTTCGGTCCATTCTAAAAATTTAGAAAATTACATGGTTCGACCCGTTACCCAACCCACTCATCTTAACACCTAGTAATCATCATTTAGAAAAGGAAATGAAATCTACACTACATATTGCCTTTCAACCATGCAAAGTTTGTTTTTAGGCCCAAATGTTCAATCCAGGTCTACGTGACAAAGTTTGTTTTTGGGCCCAAAAACCATTGTGCCAATATTACCTATCTACGATAATCTTCATTGGCTGATCTTTTTCATGGACATGATCTTGTGAGAAATATTCGTCATGGTGAATCAGGCCTATGAAGAAGAACAAAGTCAGTACAATCCATTAATAATAATCAAGCCATTTATAGTATTTATTAACCAATAAGTAATGAGCTGGACTTATTTATAAAAAAAAAGTATGACTAAACCAGGTTCGTTTACAAAAATATTAATATAACATCATTCTTCACCTTTTTTAGTTATTGTACTTTTTTTGTACATTTCCGTTATAAAAAATGCATTTGTCGAGTTTGGGATTTGGTCATTATTGGACTTCCTGTAAAGCTCTTGACCCATTAAGGTCATTGGTCATCCACAAAATACCCTGTGTAATGACTAAGCACTAACCCATTTAGGACAAACCCTTTCTATTATGTGTACATAAAAAATATATGACTAAAGCACGACAAAAGATACGTTATTTAGTATTTTATGAAAGAAAAAAAAATTCTACTACAAACATAAACCTCATAATCAATCAATCAATCAGTAATCAATAAACGATAATATAATATTATAAATTATTGAAAAAATAAGTGGGTCAAAAACCATCCAAAGCGCACTCAAATGCATAAAGGCTCTTACATCACTTTATTTAAATGAGAAGAAATTTCATTGTGATAAACTAAGTTTCTCTAACATATTTAACACACTCGGCTTAATAAGTTAAAAAAAAATGAATAAAAGGAAGCTGTACAATTTGGATTAAAAAAAAGTTGTAGGAAAGATGAAGAATATTATAGACTTACGCTTTAGTTGTTCCAAGAAGACCCTTGATTTGCATCCGTAAGTGTTTCACATAATCTAGAATTCATCAAGCATAGCAACGTTATCGTTTTGACTGAACTCTTTAATCTACATGATAACAATAAGTTAACAAAAAAAGGCTTAATAATCTATAGGTATCATCCTTCTACCCACTAAAAAGACAACAAAATACATAAAGCCAGCCTTCATTCCACCTATTCAATAATCAAGCCTACAAAATCATAATCCCTATATGTGCTAGATTTATCTAATTAAAATTGTTATATGAAACCAATATCATTGTCTATTTTACTACATAAGTTATTGTATTAAAGCATTTAGTAGACTTGAGCTTAGATAATTGGCTTATGTCTCGAATATAGAACATTATCATCATAATCATTTATTTTGAATGATTAATTTAACCTACTATTAATTTGAGCTCAGGTCTTATATCATACTATTAGATTATGTCTCGAATAACATAATCAGCTTACGTCTCAATTCTCAAACCATCTGGCTTTCTTCGGGCTGAACCGAGAATGACGGATGTCATTTTGGGTCGTTTTCTTGCTATTGCAAGAGTTGGACTTCAGATTCACCTAGACATACTTTAAAGAAAATTGCCTCTAAAGAAAAGCCATAAGAAGTAAAGAAGTTAGTGAAAATGGATGTTAAACACACAAAAAGTTGTACTTACATGACATTCAGAACAAAAAAAGAAGAAGAAAGAAAGCAAATAACATGCAAAAGCAACAACTCTAGCAGAACTGGCCACAATCTCTGCATAAGAAACCACACCAGGGCCAAGGAACACAAACTGTAACTGAGCCTTTGGATCCTAGGTGATAGTTTATCCGAATGAGCATATTATCTATTAGATTTGATCTAGCAAACCCCTGAAACCCAGCTGAATGGTCATAAAAAACCATACAAAACCCATAAATTTATGTGCTTTTAGAGTTAAGGAAACTAAAGAACCTGAAAGGGAAGCTTGAGCAAGAAAGTATCAACTTGTAGGTTAAATTCAGTTGCATCCCTAAGAAAGCCACCAACAATGGAATCTGCATCTAGACATGTCTTGTTGAACTTCTACACATATTCATATTGGTGATTATATGTGAGGTTGTGATGTGTTTTTGCTGCACATGAGTGCTCCAAAGGTGGTAGATCCACTGTAAAAACATATTACAACATCAAAAATCATTAAAAAATTAAGAGAAAAACCCTAACTTATGCGGTTTTTGAATCCGATCCAACCATGGTAGATTTAGCAATAAATAATAAAGATTAACAAAACAATAACTAAAATAAATTTAGCAACAAAATAATAAGATCAAAGTTTTTGAGATCTAAGAAATCTAAAATCATAATACCTGATTAACACTTCAAAGTAGAACGACAAAGGAATCGTTGTCGATTATATATCATTAATAAAATCGGAAACGATCCAAGCCGAATTAAAATTGTTGAATCTGTAACATCATTGATGAAATTGAAAGAAAAAATCAAATATATATTTGCTTAACAATTAAGAAACAAAGACAGTAGCAGACACTAAAATATATTAGACCATCAACATAAAAAACACATAAAAAAATATATGACATCGATTCGGCTCAATATAGTTATAAAACATAAAACCTAGTAAAGCAAGTGTTAGGATTTATCATATGCTCACTAATACCCATTTCACCCTCAGCTGCAGTGAAGATAGAGAGTAAATATACACTATAAAAAATTAGGACTAAATAATAACAGAAAAAAAGCTCTTACAAACCTCCTCTTTGCAGCCTTCTTACAACCAAATGTACACCAATGACATTCATAAAAGTAGGAGGCAATGCACATGATATTTTTTAATAAAATCAAGCAACCCATATTAAAATTTGGAGTGGGATATGAAGTATAACTTACCGAAATTTATTCTTCATACAATATACATGCTTGGGTGAAAAACTCGTATGCTACAGGTTCAAGATCACAGTCATTGACAGCCTGTATCATGTAGAGCCAGAAGAGGTCAGAGAAAATATGAATATATTAAAAACTTTAATTCATAGACATACCTCAACACATTCCAAATATAACCTCAATGCAAGCTTGGGTACCGGAACCATTGACAAAACCTTAATTGTCTGATACAATAAGCCAAAAAAAACATGCATGTTAGAATCATAATTTGACAATTCTAAAGAGCTTTGAAGTTTTAGTTCTCCGTTGCTCTTGGTTTTTAAAGTTGATGCTAGAAATTTCATTACATGAAAATGGTATTTCCTATGAAATTTAAATTCAATAATGGGTCTAAATGCAATAACAAAACTGAAAACCAATTGTTCCTAGTGAGAAGAAAACACACTTGATCTGATGCAGATGATACCATACCACAACCTCACCCATCGCAGCATATCTCTTCGCCGTCATCCATTGCCGTCCTCGCATCCACCTGACCCACTGCATGCCCACAGAAAAGAAATGTAATAATAGTAATCAATAACCTCCAGTTATAAAAAAAATTGAGGTTTTAAGGTTTAAAGCACCTAGGCCATAAAAGTTTATACTTTTTGTCATAAAATGTTGGAAGTTTTTTCGTACTGAAATCTATAGAGCAACAAAAATTCATATTCACTATCAAGAAAATCTCAATAATGCCTCAAAAATATAGGATTTCCATAAACTGGTTTTAGAAATCAAGTTTGACAAAACAATATATACACTCAACGTATTTTAAGTACACATTCATTCTTTATACCCAAATTCAAAGGGTGATTGATATCAAGAAGAAACGGCTTAGAAAAATATTATATCTTAAATTCTTTTACACATTTTCCATAATAAACACAAATCAAGAAACTCATAATTAAGAACGCTAAAGGCCAAACAACATCTCAAATCCAAACAACATCTCAAATGAAACAAACATATTATCAAACAACAATCAACGAATTGAATCAATTGATTCGATCAACGAACAGAAACATACCTACATGACATTGAATGACAGAAACAAAAACTCACCAGCTTTATATGTAATACCAGTCAAGATCATAGGGAACATGTTTCTTAAAGGTACCAATATTCAATATATCAGTCCAGTCCATTCAGGAAGCTTCTCCATCTGTGGAACATACAATCATCAATAAAGTGTAAAAATTACTCGGTAGTAGATTTGAAAGTATTAGTCAATGTAATAAATATCTAAAACAACTTATTGTAACCCAACATTATTTCAATATCATGTGTATAAATGCCAAGCGAGTCAAAACAAACTATGAAATCATATTCACCACAAACTATCTGAAGCAATATCTCTGACCCGAATCTATATCTTCCATTTCATATTCATCAGCTACATATTAATACCAATTTTTATCAACATCTTCCATAACAGCCGGAAATCATCTGCCAAAAGAGGAGAAAAAAGAATATTAAGAATATTAAAGTCATACTTGCGAACTGCATTAATTTTGTTGGAAAGTCCGAAAATGGGATTTTTTATTAGGCAAATCGCAAACTGATTAAGTGTAAAAATAAACACATTAAATCAGCAACATGATACTTAGCAATTGACACACACCACCAATGGTCCTATATGTGTGCGCAAGCATTATAAAATGCATGTCATAAAGATGTTATAATTTACCCAATCTCAGGCGCCACGCACTCGCTCAACGCCATACTCCATTCCATCATATACTCCAGCTACACTCCCTATCAAGGATGAATGATATTAGTTTCCTATTTTGATTCAAAAGAACAACATTAGAGTGGTATGATGAACACTTACCCCAATTTTTATTCGATTTCTCTTTATTAATTACACAACCACACCAACAACATATACTTCATGTCCTCGACCACCAGGACACTAACTTCTCTTGTAACTCCATCAAGGGTCATTATTTCCAAATAATTGAAGACCTTATTTTGACAAAGATATATAAAATGGAAATTAATCCCCAATTGATTGATCTTCTTAGAGTCACCACCAAGCTTGCTCATAACATATCACATACAATAGACAATACATAGATGCTAAAAATACTAAATAAAAGTAAATAATAAACAATCAACCGGTGTATATAGAAATAAAAATAAGATTAAACCTCAAGTTTTCCATTTGCTTCAAGGAAACGAACAACTTGATCAGCTACAACGACATCTTTTTTCGTTTCCTTTTAGCGCAACACCTTGTTGCTTCAGTAGAGCTATAATACAAAAACAAAACATGGTTGATACGAAAAGACGTTCTTGGTTTTAATAAAATAAATTAGCTATGTTAAATTAATCTTAACGATAAATAACATCAGTCAACGTTTTGACTTTTGAAATTACAAAAACTTAAAAAATACAATTCATAAGTGTTAAAATTTAATATAGTATCCAAAATCCAAAACAACATATATAGTGAAAACATTATCATGCGTGAATCATAAAAGTTTCAATAAAGCACAATGTATTATGATGTATCCACACCAAAACAAAAAAGACAGTTTGACCAGTTGACGAAGTTTCCCCCTAGTTCTTTGACACCTCGGATACTAACAACATACCTTTAATTTCCAAAAAAGTTGAACATGCATCAATCACAAACAACTATACCATTGTCCTTCATGAACTGATGTCATCCTAAAACCACATACCTATACCATAAGAAATGTAATAAAATGTTGACTTAGATACGGAACATATTTCGACTTACTGGTTGCCTTAAGAAGGTAAAAATATATTATAATATCTTCATGCCCATGAAACATCTCAACACGCAAATTCATTTCCCATTCCATTTCTAGAAAAAGAGACATCATCTTCACTGTCATTAAAATAGCAATGTCTTTTGGAAGGTGCTAAAACGAAAGACATAAAATCAAATGCAAATCCATTCAAAAGTATATAGGTTATGATCACCTCCTATAACTATACCCTTAGCATCATAATGAAAGATAAAAGAATATTGCGTTGTAATGCAAGATGGAACCAAAGGCTGTAGTACCAAAGACACCACTTGGACCTGAAACTGACCCGAACCCATTTAGGGTAAACCCAAACCCAAAAAATTCGTGTTCGTGTCGTGTTTTCAGGTTGTGTAAGAAATTCACACCCCTAAAAAGAGCTGAAAGAGTATAGTTTTGACCCACATTTAAAATTACTCTATTTTAACCTATATTACACTCAAATCTTTATAAAAAAAATAATATTCAAAATTTTTAGAGAAAAGAATTTAACAAAGTGTTTGTATGTTGGCCCAACTCAAACCTGATCATTTTGACCCACATCTAGAATTATTCTTTTTGACCGACCCGTTCATTTTTCCACCTTTATGAGGATGTATTTGTGCATTGAAAGATTACCCATATTTGAAAAAGTATTGAGACTGATACTTAAGATAAAAATAATGCAAAACGCTTTACAACCATCCTCATAATATGATTGAGTCAATACTTACATAATTTTAAGGCTACTTAAGCCATCTAGATCATTGCCAAATTACGTTAGCTTATTGAAACTCAGATTCTTGTCATTTTAAGTACAAAAAACTTCTTGATTCTTGATTCTTAGATTTGAATCATCCAATTCTTGATCGCTCCAATAGAGACTTTGGTAAATAGCCAAATAGTTTAGTTCCCTTTAAATCCCAAGTGTACATAAAAAATAAAAATAAAAACTTGGAGATCATTTCTAGAAAAAATTTGAGCATACTTGGATAAGATATACCTATGGGGCCAAATCTTTAAATCCTCTCCAGAGGGTTTAAGTAACAAATCAATAAAAATTGGCATTGGCATTAAATAGAAATGTAGGGGCCAGGTTCTATGGTCTATACTCTGTCTCTAACAAATCCATGTGTTTCAATAAGGCCTAAAGTTGAGAACTGCATCAAGAAAGCATGTATGTGAATTAAATAGAAAAAGAAAAAAGAAACACATACCTGCTAGAGCATAAATCAACTAATCTCATTGCTATTGACAAAAAAAAAAACAACTCTTCCCCTTGCTCATTTTATGAAGAAAGTTAACCAAAGCAATTGTTCCATAAAAATGCAAACCTATAAATATGTATACCTTTAAATAATTAAGATCTACAAATGTTAGTTATTTCATATTGAATTATGTTCCTTAAAACTCACTTATAATCAACTTTAACTCTTTAAGGATAGGTTTATTATCCATGTAAAAAGCTCCCATTAGCAAGAATAGAGGGATATCTAGAGCAAAATTGAATGGTGTGCGTAACGTGACCTGCAATTAAAAATATCATATTCATAAAGATATATTCTAATATAGTGATATATTTAACAAATAATGAGTCAAGCAGGGTCACGGGTCAGGACATGTTGTTTTAAAAACACATCTTGGTTTGGGTGAGAGAACGTGTTTCAGCAAAAGTCAGTACGCAGACATTCAGTATTTTTCACAAAATCATCAGGCCAAAACTCTTAAAAAATAAATTCAAAAAAATTTACGATATAAAAGATTAAGTTTACAGATTTCAAGTTGAAAGAGTATAGTTTTGACCCACATTTAATTTTTTTTTATTTAACCTATATTACACTCAAATCTTTATAAAAAAAATAATATTCGAAATTTTTAGAGAAAAGAATTTAACAAAGTGTTTGTATGTTGGCCCAACTCAAACCTGATCATTTTGACCCACATCTAGAATTATTCTTTTTGACCGACCCGTTCATTTTTCCACCTTTATGAGGATGTATTTGTGCATTGAAAGATTACCCGTATTTGGAAAAGTATTGAGACTGATAGTTAAGATAAAAATAATGCAAAACGCTTTACAACCATCCTCATAATATGATTGAGACAAAACTTACATAATTTTAAGGCTAATTAAGCCATCTAGATCATTGCCAAATGACGTTAGCTTATTGAAACTCAGATTCTTGTCATTTTAAGTAACAACCAAATCAACCTAACAGATTCTAATGTTTTCAACATTATATCCATCGAATTTGTTTATTAATCCATCCATGAAATACATCAACGATCCCTTCAGATCAGATCTTTGATAGATGATCCAACACTTAATGCAATTCTTACATAATAAAAGGACAATAAATTACCTAATTGCGTTGCTGTTTCATCCAATCCAACAATTTCAATTCCATCTCGCTGTTCCAGCACTCCCTCAACTCTTACACAATTGTAAAAACCAACTAAGCATTTAATCAAACACCTTACCTACATAAACATGAACTTCTTTAACTTATTACTTTGTTGCGCCTTGCTCATAATTTTTCATGAATGCTCAATTTAGGGTTCCAATTAACTGTTATATTCTCAAATTGATCAAAAGTAATCCTTTTTTTCCACAATTTCGCATTCAGAAACCTAGAATTCCATCAATTAATTGTAAAACTAAAAAAAATGTATAATACGAACATAAATGAAGCAACTTACGTGCTCCCATTCAGAGAAGGACATGGGTCACGGATCACACAAATTGCTAGAAAATGAACTTCCCAACCAGCCGTAGTGTTGAACCAAGTAATCGAGATTCAAGTTTTGAGATAGTGTGGAGTAGAGAAATGTGATGTATTCAATTTATGCCACAGTGGTTCTCAAGTTATGCCACAGTGGTTCTGGTAGGTTACGAACCTGCTAGAGAAATCAGAGATCTGTGGAACTAAAATCATCAGCCGCGTCTTTTTAAACCAAAATAAATAAAACCCATTTTCTTGCCCTAATTACAAAAAACACAGTTTTAAAGAAAAGATATATTATCTGAAATGCACTAAAACACCCCCTTAATCCGAAATCAATATACATCAAAAGGATCTTTGAGATCAAATCTAGTATTATTCTAACAAAAACTGATCTGGACTTTGTTAATAAATTATAAATTAACAACAATTTCTCACATGTCACATACTTGCTATACTTGCTGATAAATATTTTCAATGCAATGATAACTGTTTTCATATAAATTATAAGTTGAAAATAACTCCAAATCACAACAATTCAACAACAAAAACTGAAAATCCACTTGAACTGATCTCGAATTAAACAAATAAGTCAAAAGTGTGTGCATACCTTCCATAGCTCTGAATTAGGGTTTTGTTCCCTAAGCAATCTCAATCCATCTTGCGTTATGTACGGTGAAATTCAACGTTGTAAAGTTCTTAATTAAGAAAAATCCAAGAGATTTGTGACGATGATTTTGTAATTGAAATCATATAAACTCACCTTGATAAGATTTTGGCAGCGCCATTTCAGACAGAGGATAATTTTTTGGATTAGGTTTTGTGAGGAAAATAAGGAATCGTACCTGCTAGTGATGTGTGCTATTAGAGATTGCAAAATAAACAAAAAATGTTAAAAAAAAATACACAAAGATAAATCTAATCTGAGTATTAAGAGGTAAATATTAGGGTTTATGTGAAGACTGAAAGAGGCAAAACATATCTGATTATCAATTGTTAAAATCAAATCGATGAGATACAAAAGTTTATGGATGAAATACATAGAACAACATATAATTAAGCAGATACCTGAATAGATTAACCTGATGGAACATTGGATTGTATAGGCTTGGATGGAACGACAGATTGAACGACTGAACGACAGATTAACTTGTGCATTAAACAACCCGCATCCTATTCATCAAAATATGATGATTAAAAACCACCTCCTCTGTAATCACCATTAAGGCTTCCACTGTATCAACCTTCTTCATCATAACCACCACCATATGCACGTCTCACCACCATGTAACTGAGCCTTCGACGAAACACATGTACTTAAGATTAGTGACGATAGTTTTTGGTTGACAAAAGAGAGATGGAAGGACATTCTGAATAAACCCCCAAATCACTACTCAATCTGCAAAACCCTAGATGCCCTCTGTTTTGCAATAAATAGTGAAATTACCTACCATTTAGCCATCGATTTGAAAATACGATGATATGATACGAAATTAAATAGATTCAATAACTGAAGAAAACAAAAAATTGAAAGATCGCTAATCTGATTGTTTTATGAAGGATCGTAGATGATGAAGGAACACGAGATTAGGGTTTTAAGAAGAAAGCGGGCTGAAAGAACACGATTAGAGTTTTAAGAAGAAAGCGACAGAGATTAGGATCGTAGATGATGAAGGAACACGATTAGGGTTTTAAGAAGAAAGCGGGCTGAAAGAGGAAGAAAACTATTAGCGTGAAAGAAAAAGAGGAGAAAGATATTGCCGCTCAATTCTCAATTTCTTGGCTTCTCAGCAAAAGGTCAAATGGTCAACATTATTTTGCTTTAGTATAATAGATAGATAAGTATTTAATGTTACTATAATGGTACATTGGTAAATCTGCATAGGTTATTAATTTGTAGTATTATTCTTTAATAGCTAACTACATTCAATTTTTTGTAACTTATCTTCAAAATATATATTTTTTCAAAAAAAAAAAAAAAAATTGATTTAAAGTGTAAGATAAATTACGAGTTGTGTAAGATAAATTAGTCAAAAATGATAATAAATGTGATAATAAATGATAATAAATGTGATAAGTGAAAAAACTATTTAATGTTTTACAAAATTACCCTTTGTTCTTTTTTTTTCTCAATTAAGTTTTTTTCTCAAATAAACCTTCCCCTAGTGACATACTATAGAACTAGAATGATACCAAATAAAGTAGCATGACTCTTCAAGATTATGGTAACCAAATAAAGTAACATGTCATGTGGCGCGACAATATCACATGAAGGTTTGACACCTTAGATAAAATCCCACATCATTTGTTCACATGTTAATAGGATAAATTAGTCAAAAATGATAATAAATGTGATAATAAATGATAATAAATGTGATAAGTGAAAAAACTATTTAATGTTTTACAAAATTACCCTTTGTTCTTTTTTTTCTCAATTAAGTTTTTTTCTCAAATAAACCTTCCCCTAGTGACATACTATAGAACTAGAATGATACCAAATAAAGTAGCATGACTCTTCAAGATTATGGTAACCAAATAAAGTAACATGTCATGTGGCGCGACAATATCACATGAAGGTTTGACACCTTAGATAAAATCCCACATCATTTGTTCACATGTTAAGGAATCCTCAATTCAAATACCATCAACCTTCTCTTAACAATTTGGAAATGTGCGAGACTATAACTCTATATCTAAATGTGTTTGGATCCAAGAAATTCAAGGCGAGACACCTTCATCGAAGTCTCAATACAGCCAATAGAAAATCAAAGTCATATGTTTCCATGAATAAAATAGACAATATTTATTGATATCGAAACCTGAATAACATAATACAATATTTAATATTACCTATATATATATATATATATATATTTCTCACTGGTGGGATTAGTGAACATTTGTTATTGGTGAAGAGAGGCGGCTAGCCAACCAGTGGATGCCATGATATGGCATCCACTAGGTTACTTTATTACTTTTTTGGTTATTCCGTTTTTTAAATTAGTATATATACATGTGAAAGCAAACTCCAGTGTTTAAAATGGCATGTGGTGGAGTCAGTGGTTGATGCATGATCAAGCTAAATCAAGAGACACGTGTTTGAAACTCGGGAGGTGCAGGGTTTTTTTTTTTTTTTTTTTTTTTGAAAATACTACATTCATCCCTAAACTTTACCAAGTTTTTTCCTTATCTTTTCTTTAACCTCAGCTTACGCTACTATTACTGGACTTTAATAAAGTCACTATATATTCTATAAACTTTATAAATATTTTTTTCACAAGCGTGTTTTTATCTACGTCTCGATGTAATTTTTATTGAGATCGTGTTATGAGTAGTATGTATAAGTAACCGAAACACAAACGTACATATTATCAAGCTGAGAAATATTTGATTTAGCGAGTCGCAACGCAAGCGAGGCATAAAACTAGTTATGTTATACATGAGGCCATCTCTTGATTATCTTAAAGGCTTAAACTTTTAATGAGCTATAGGCATAAAACTAGTTATGTTACCGTCTCTTGATTCTTTTCAAGCCTTAAACTTTGAGTAACTATCAAAATGTTTTTGAGGTTTGATCACTTTTTTACTTTAGTTCAAAAGTCAAACCTTTTAAACACGTAGCCATGTTGACCCGACCGACCCGACCCGACCCTTTTCAAACAAAAGAGGGCTTACATTTAACCGCCATTTTCCTTTCAAAACACAGGAATCGTACCAAACACACTATATAACTGGTCCTAACCCCTAATTCCAAAATTAAGAACCCTAGGTTTATGGAGGAAGACGATGTAGAGGTTCTATCAATCTCCGATACCAGCGATTCGGGCGACGATTTCACTTGCGAAGAATCTGAAGACGGAGACGGTAGCTTATCTAGATCTGACAGCGATGAAAATTCTCACGGAAACGACGTCGCACGACCAGCTGCGTGTGAGCAAAAATCGCAGAATGTAGATGCTCTTTTGAGGTACACCGTTGTTCTATTGGTTATTAAATGCAATTAGTTATTTCTATTCGCATCTGTGGTTACATAATTTCGATGAAATTTGGTAGAACTGATATGAGTTTGTGTGTTTTTAGCTGACAATTGATTAAAATAGTTTGTTTTAGATGTATGGGTTAAGTTTGTAGCATGATTTTGATTGTAATTTGCTTTTGGAAAAACCCAGGGTTAACATAAAAACCATTAGGCCTTTAAACGAACCGAACGAAAATGAACGGGGCACGTTCGTGTTCGTTAACTTGACTTTAACTGAACATGAGTATGAACACGAACATATAATTGGATAACCTATTTTGTTTATGTTTGTTTGTTAAGAAAATGGTCATGTTCGTTCATTTAAAACCTAAACGGACATTTTACGAACACAAACGGACATAAATGAACCAAGAAAACATGCGTTCATGTTGGTTTGTTTAATTAAATGAACAAATTATTTCATTCATTTTTGTTTGTTTATCAAATACATGAGCACCCCGTCGAACAATTCACGAACGTTCGGTTTGTTTACAGGCCTAAAACCATTGAATAGCTCTGTAGTTGTTTTTGGGATGGATGGAGTGATAAGTGATTGATTCTTTGTTTTTACAAGATCATGTTATCAGAGTTTGTATTTGAATAAACTAACATAAGTTTGTGATTTTGGTATCAGAGGAAATCTTGTTGTGAAAAGGCAGTCACTACTACCGCGGGTTTATTCAGTTAGTGAAAGAGAAGCTGTTCTCAAGAAGCCTTTTAAACCTCCTTGTGCTGATGGGTATTCTAACCAGAATGAGCAGCTGATTCGCCGCCTGTGTGCTCGTAAACGGTTTGTACCTTGGGGATCAAACAGGCCAGCTTTGATTCCCATAACAAACAGGTTGAATGCTCATGTTTCTGTGGAGGCGGAAGTGCCAGAAGAGGTTACAAAGCTGCCACCAGATATTGAACCTTTGATCTTATGGCAGCCTGAAAATTTGGAAGATGGAGATTGCAGTTTAATACCCATAGAAGTGGATCATATACTTGTTAAGTTCCTCCGACCCCATCAGAGGTACTTTATTTACTTTGAAAATTCATAAGATACTCATGTTTCTGTGTAGGCTACGTCTTGTTACATGTGTTTCACAAGCTGTAGTTATCTGATATTGCAGGGAAGGTGTACAGTTTATGTTTGAATGTGTTACAGGCTTATGCACGCCTGATATCAACGGATGCATTCTGGCTGATGACATGGGGTAAATAGCTAAATATCACTTGTTATTGTTTAATATGATGTGATAAAGCACATTGACTGTCTTATGTACCACTATTGTGTCCTTTTAAATAGATTGGGGAAGACTTTGCAGTCGATTACATTGCTATATACTCTTCTTCGTCAAGGATTTGATGGAAAACCACTGGTTAACAAGGCAATAATTGTAACTCCTACAAGTCTAGTAAGCAACTGGGAGGCAGAAATTAAGAAATGGGTTGGTGAAAGAGTTAAGCTTGTTGCTTTATGTGAAAGTAGTCGTGATGATGTGATTTCCAGCATTGATAGTTTCAGAAGTCCACATAGCCGATTGCAGGTAAAGGTAGTTAAAGTTACTTGATGTTAGAAGTAGACACAAACTGATCCTGATTCTCTCACAGGTACTGATTGTTTCCTACGAGACCTTTCGAATGCATTCGTCAAAGTTTAATGATAGTGGCTCTTGTGATCTTCTCATATGTGATGAAGCACACAGGCTGAAAAATGATCAGACCTTGACTAATAGGGTAAGAGTAGACTAGCAGTAATTTTGTTGATAATTAAAAACTTTGGATTTTTTGGTATTCTGACACCTGACTACTGGTCATTCTGTTTTGTTGATTAGGCACTGGCAGCTCTGTCTTGCAAACGACGCATTTTATTGTCTGGGACTCCAATGCAAGTAAGGAATAATTGTAGATTTTTATTGTGTTCACGACGCATTTTATTGTCATAATGTGCTCATTGTTATCAGATCAATTATTCTGTCAGTTTTGTAACACAATCCTGTCTCATCTAATCTAAACCACCAGAACCACCTAGAAGAGTTTTATGCCATGGTGAACTTCACTAATCCAGGGATTTTGGGTGACGCTGCGTTTTTTCGACGTTATTACGAGGTCAGCTTACTAATTAACCTTTTAATTGCTAATTACCATATAACTGATATATTTCACAACTAATAATCCTTGATTTGAACTATAGTAGATTTGGACACTGATAGTTTTTATATAATATAACTTAATTTGTGCTTAACTTACGCATTTGAAGGCACCAATCATTTGTGGGAGAGAACCCACTGCCTCTGAAGAAGAGAAACATCTTGCCAATGAGCGCTCAGCAGAACTGAGTGCAAAAGTGAACCAGGTAAAATTTTTATTGATATTAAAATAAAACTAATTACAGATTTGTATGTCAGCGTCTGCTCATACTTAGAATTTGTGTTGTTAGTTTATACTGAGGAGGACTAATGCATTGCTGTCAAATCACTTGCCACCAAAGGTATGCAATTATTTTTAATTTCTTATAGTTAAATAATTCCTCTGATTCAAATATTTTTGCTAAATGTTGAGTAAATTTTGCAGATAGTTGAGGTTGTCTGTTGCAAGCTGACTCCTCTTCAAAAAGAACTCTATACTCACTTTATTCATTCAAAAAACGTATGCTTTTCTTTCGGCTGTCACTCTAATGATATTTTTGTTCATATTTGCATTGATAGTGGTCTAACAACTGAACATCTGATTATCTGAACATACATGATTTTTCCCTTTCGGTTCACTGAATATAGGTGAAACAAGCAATTGCTGAAGATGTGAAACAAACAAAAGTTCTGGCTTATATAACTGCCCTGAAGAAGCTCTGCAATCATCCAAAGGTAAACATTACTGAGATTTTAAACATTACAAAAATAACTGTTTTCAAGTATTTCTTGTATATATATGCCACCCACCATACTGATGTCCTTTAACATCTCATGTGGTGTTTAAGATCTCTTGTAATTATTACGAAATGTTTTCTGATGCATATATTTTTTATATTGAAGCTGATCTATGATACAATGAAAAGTGGGAACCCTGGGACCGCAGGGTTTGAGGGCTGTATGCGCTTTTTCCCTCCAGAAATGTTTGCCGGAAGGTAAGCTGTTTATTGTTGTTATTGTTTTTCTTCTTATTATTATAGTTATTAATAGTATATCATGATTATTATAATTATTTATATTCATCTTACTTTATGTCTTTTGTTAGATCTGGATCTTGGACTGGTGGAGATGGAGCATGGGTCGAATTATCTGGGAAGATGCATGTGTTAGCTCGTTTGCTGGGTCATCTGCGTACGAAAACAGATGACCGAATTGTATTGGTTTCAAATTACACACAGGTTCTACTTTTAGTTATGAACGTCTAAGCAACTAGATTAAATTTTTATCATCACTTGGTTTTAGACTTTTAGGTGATGATATTAGATTTAATTTTTCAGACACTGGACCTTATTGTTCAATTATGTCGAGAGAGAAGATATCCATTCTTAAGGCTTGACGGGACTACATCAATCAGCAAAAGACAAAAGCTGGTCAATTGCTTTAATGATCAATCAAAGGTATTCAAAGTTCCTTCATTATCATTTTTCAAAATTCAAATGCATAATAATCATATAATTAATTATCTTCCAGGATGAATTTGCGTTTCTTTTGAGCAGCAAGGCTGGTGGTTGTGGCCTTAACTTGATAGGCGGAAATAGACTTGTTCTGTTTGACCCTGATTGGAATCCTGCCAATGATAAACAAGTACATTTTATTTGTATTTTTTGAAAATTATTCTTTTTTCTAGTAATAAATCTAATATATATATATTTTTACTTTCGCCTATGTAGGCTGCTGCAAGAGTGTGGAGAGATGGGCAGAAAAAGAGAGTATACATCTATAGGTTCTTAAGCACAGGAACCATTGAAGAAAAGGTATTAGATTATGTGTGTGTGTGTCTACATATATATCATGCTCATTTAATACGTGTATGATGGAGTCTAGTATTATGGCAGGTGTACCAGCGACAAATGTCGAAAGAAGGGCTTCAAAAAGTAATTCAGCAAGAACTAGCTGATTCTAAGATGCAGGGGAACAATTTCTCAACAGAGGATTTACGGGATCTATTTACATTCTATGAAGATGCCACGTAAGCTTAAATTTTTATCGACTTTTATCTTTATTGCGTGAAAAGTCATTAACATCTTAGTTTACAGATCTGAAATTCACGGGAAGATGAACTGCACACGTTGTGGAGAACATACAGCAGATGCAATTTGTATGGATGAAGAAGAGGATATTGGGGGATTTGCAGGCATTTCTGGATGCTTGCATAACTTAAAACGCTCAGAGAAACAGGTTGGGGCCCCGCTAGAAGAGGATCTAGCTAATTGGGGTCATCATTTTTCGCCAAGTACTGTACCCGATACTATTTTACAAGCATCAGCTGGAGATGAGGTAATCACATTCCATTGATAGGGATGACAAAGAAACGTAAAACTCATGTGAAAACCGAAACCCGATCAAATCATATAGGTCAATCTTGATTTAATGAAACGGCTAAATTGACCTGATCTGATGTTTATTTTGGTGCAGGTGACTTTTGTTTTTACAAATCAAATTAGTGGAAAGCTTGTACCTGTGGAACCAGTGGTTAAGTCAAGACCAGATGATGGGAACAGGAACAGGAACACGGATACACACTCATTAAAGGGTAATTCACTCAAAAGTTATACGATACCATCGAAACGGCAACAGCCAATACCGTCTGCGTGGTCCAAAAGTGGGCCCGCGTCCATCAGAAACAAATTATCTTCTATTAGGACTTCACATCATATAGGAGAACCAAAAGAAATAACAACTCATGTAGCATCAAAACCTAAACCCTCCCTTGAAAATTATTTGCCTCAAAAGCGATTCTTTTCTGGTCCGGTAGACGATGATGATGATTTTGCATAAACATTGTTCTACATGGTCTATAGAGTTCATATAAAAGGAAATGTTGTATCTTAGGCTGCATATATACTCGATCAATGAAAAAAAGTTCTTGCCAATTAACTGCCAACATGGTTTTGTTTTGAGTTTGTTGAGTTCAGTAGTTGAAATCTAACTCAACTCATTGTGGGGTGTTAACTAAAAGTAAGGTCCAACTAAACGGGCTCTGTACTTAGAACTAGGGGTGTAAACGAGTCGGGCCGAGCCCGAGTCTTCCACTACTCGAGCTTGGCTCATCATGTTTTTATGAAGCTTGAGCTTGGCTAGGTTCGAGTCTGTTTATTTGAGCTCGAGCTCGGCTCGTGAGTAAAACCCAAAGCTCGAGCTCGGCTCGAGCTATTTTGAGAATAATCTCAAACGAGCTGAAAGCTTGGCTCGAGCTTGGTTTGGTATCACTTAAACGAGCCAAAGCTCGACTCGCCAAAGCTCGACTCGCCAATGTTATTAGTTTAAATCATATGGGCCTAAGTTGAAATCAACTTGGGCTTTGTATGATTGAGTTATAATCTTCATTATCATTATCATTATAATGTATCTAAAAAAACTAAAATTTTGTTTGGGCTTGTTTAGGCCCGCGAGCCTAAACGAGCTATGTATTTCAGGCTCGAGCTTGATAACTAAACGAGATGTATTTCAGGCCTGAGCTTGGGCTTGGCTTGTTAAGGCTCGGCTCGTTCGAGCTTCTAATTGAGCCGATCCCAAGTAGCTCTCGAGCCTTTGTGCTTGTTCACACCTCTGCTTACAACCTTACATGTTTGTTTTCTTTTCAGCAAGCCTATTACCCTAAAGTACTAGGTTGATACCATCTTTTATACCATCCTATTAAACTGAGCTCAAACTTTTAGCTTGGTTTAAAATTTGAGTCGAGCAAAGACAACTTGGTTTAGAATATGAGTCGAGCTTGAGCTGGCGCTGACTCGGCTTGTGAACAATCCTAGTTGATGAGCTTAGCTGCAATGGTTTTTTTATGGTTTTTTTTAGTCTTTTAACTTTCCGGTAACTGATATTTTAAGTTTGTTTTGGTTACAAACATCCATAAAACAAAACCATGCACACCTTTAATAAAACATACTTTGTTAGGAGGCATATTGACGTATGTTGCAAAAATTATGGTTGGTTGAAACGGGACACAAATTGTTCATGGATTCTAAAAGATTAAATTTCCAGAGTGCATTTATACACAAGTCTGCGTATGAATACAAGAGTTAAACTAAATGACCAAAGAAAGCTGATGTATGAACTGGAATTGGTTTTGAACCCGAAATGAAATCAGTTTGGTGAAAGCGGTTCCGGTTTTAAACCGAACCACCGAGTTGATATCGGTTTGGGAACACCCTCTCCCCCGCTGAAACTGGTTAAAAGCGAACCAAACCAATCCTTTTTCGCTTTGAAACTGGTTTCAAAACCAGCCAGTTTGGGTAAAAGCCGGTTTGGGCCAATAACCAATTTTGTGCATCTCTTCTATCAAGTGTAAACCCATCGCTTTAGATTGTTATCATCAGGTATGTTATATGTATATCAACGTCATTTCCCTTACACTAAACGCTACTACTTGTTACTTCAAAACGAGCACTCTATGTGTTAAAAGCAATCGCACACCATTCGTCTTTTTTATTTACATGGTTGACGAATTGCCTCTAAGATGCAATGAAGCAACATTTTTTCCACCAAGGGCATGTATATTGGGATCCCATGTATATTTTAAGTTTCTACTGTATACCCTTATAGGTTTAGATCTTTGAGCCAATATTTTTTGCTGGAAACCCCCTAGAACATGGGTTGCATATGGCATATTTTATCACATGATAATATAATAAGTAAACAGCTTTAAACTAACACCAATACAAACAAAACCTGTACACTGTTCAGCAGACCAACAAAGGAACAAATGCCTTTAGACCAAACTATATTTTAAACACAAGATCCATGACCCCCCCTTGCTAATTTTACACCTACTGAATGTGTGTTTGTGTTTGTGTTGTGGGGGTAGGGTGGGAATCAGCCACCTGTAAACGTTTCATTCAAAATTCTTACAGAAAAAGTGGATGAAAAACCATGTGAGCCTCAGTACTTCTTACTGATTAAAGGACAAACAAGGCATCATTTCTCTACGACCACATGTTGCTAGTCAATGTCAATCTAGTGTGTGTGTGGTGTAGTCTTTATGTTAGATTTTAATTAGATAGCTCAGTTTCTTTGTCTCATTATCATCTTTGATCATTACATTCACTTGAAAGTGAGTAAATGTATGAGTTCGATTTTGCGGAAAAAAATGTTTGTATTGTGAGAAGTTTCCACTTGCGAAACCACAACCAAATCCGTTCTAATGGGCAAAAGAGACAATATTAGTTCCTATGAGTGGTTAATGTTTTAATGTATAAGGCCACTCGGTGTGGGGGTCGTCCAGGCCTGGCGACGCCCCCAAACACCGTTTCGGGTGGCACGTCGTCAAGATCGACGGGGAGTAGACGAAGAGGACGGGCAGAAGATGACAAAACCCCTCTCACACACATATACATACAACACACATATATATTTTAGGCTTATTCTCCATTTCCTTAGGTTCATCCTCTTTGCCCCATCCTCACACCCATCCTACGTGACGCTGACGTGGAGGCCCATCCTCCATTTCCCACATCGAGTAGCCTAATAACTCAACCAAATTGAACTTGTTGGTTGTACTATATGTGTAAGATGACATGATACTATTGTCTTATTCATTGTGTTGTTTCTTTGACTTGGGTGTGAATTCAAATTGATGACTGCAGGTCACCAATTGTGTCTTTTAGCTTGCATCTGTTATACACAGAACAAAATTCAAGGGTCTGTTGTTCAGATACAAAATCTTTCATCTTTTAATGAAAGATCTGATGGGTGTGTTTTTAATTTTATCCTTTTTCGCCTGACCAAGGATGTTTTTTTTTTTCACATGTACAATAGGGCTTGATAAACACTTGAAGTTTTTCATTAATTGAATTAAAAGACAGTTTACCCTTAATATACAAGATAGTTTACCATGGTATTTTTTTTTTTTTTTTTTGAAATAGGAGTATACATTGGTAAACTACCATATATATCTAATAATATAAAGTTTGATAATTCTGATAAATAATTTGTTTTATTTAAAAATATTTTAAATTAACTATTTAAATTTGAGGATAATATTTTATTAGAAAAATAGGAGGATTCTATTCGACATTCAAAGCAGGCTAAAATTTAATATTAATTTAATAAATATAAGATAAGTAAGAGAGAACGACGGGATAAAAAATAGATGGCTTCAATAGATGACATGTGTCGCACATTCATCATCATCATCATCATACTCAGTATATCCCACCTATAGCAAAGCTAAGGTAGGGTCTGAGGAGGGTGGGATGTAGACAGCCTTACCTCTACCCCGTAGGAATAGAGAGGCTGCTTCCAATGAGACCCCCAGCTCGATTGTGGTTTTGCATCAAGCCTTGGACATAAGGCACATAACACTCAGCAATTGAGACAAACGCCAATTGGTGCATGTACCCCCTTGTCTTTCGGCTATCAACGCCACCACATGATGCCTGATTAACGATCCCCTCTTTTTAACGTTATTTTCACGAAATTAGTAAAATAACGTTAAAAATTAGTGCACTTTTGCTTTTGCCCCCCCGAGCGCCCACACATATATTACATTATATGAGCAGACCGCAAGCGGGGCTCATGTGTCGCACATTGATTTCTTTTATTATATCGTATAACGATAATCGAATCTTCGATAAAGATAACTATGAATAATAATCGCCTAATAGGGCAGAACCAATGGAGGTCAAGGGGTTCCACCAGGGACGTCCCCGAGAACTGTATAAAAAAATAAGGCCTTGGACGGCATAAAAAACTGAGCCCAAAGTTATGGTTAAGGATAAATGAATTAAAAAAAAAAAATAAGATCTTGGTGCTAGAGCCAAACC
>CM060443.1:2604668-2922168 GCA_030545235.1 Helianthus tuberosus
TCGGCTCGGCTTGGTTTGGCTCAATTTTATAAAAAAAAAACTAATATATACCTCTTAAAATTTAATATCCTAAAATATTATTCAATAATTTAAAAGAATGTATTCAAAATAAGTTCAACCTAATACAATTCAAACCAAAATCAAGTTTAACAATGCAAAATAAGTTTTAATTTCAATAAAATACAATATTAGTTCATTAGTATGGTAATCAATCTTCAAATATGCCATAAATATAAAATTACAAACCTATATACATGTAAATAATAATCAGTTTTTTTGTAATATGTTATAATGTATATAAAATTAAAACTTATTATAAGTAAAATAATTCGAGCTAAACCGAGCCGAGCTACAAAGCGAGCCGAACCGAGCCAGCTCGGCTCGTTACGAGCCGAGCCGAGCTAGGCTCTCTTTCTAACCGAGCCGAGCCGGCTCGGCTCACTTTTAAACCGAGCCAAATCGAGCGAGCTTTTTCCGAGCTAAATCCGAGCGAGCTTCGAGCGAGCTCCGAGCCGTGAGCTTTTTGAACAGCCCTAGTTATGATTGTGATTCAGTAAATAAATTTATTTTTACAGGAAAAGGGAAAACCAACAAGAAGGCGAAAACTGAACCAACTAAAGAAGAAATGCATGCAGTTGTTGTTAGTATCTTAAAGGAAGTTGACTTCAACACTGTAAGTGAATCCTCATTTTTCACTGTTAAATAGGGCTGCAAACGAACCAAACATGCACGAACATGACCTTGTTTGTGTTCGTTTGTTAAGAAATATTTGTTCATGAACACTTATTGGACGAGATTTTATGTTTGTGTTCATTTGTTAAGGAAATGAATGTGTTAGTGTTCATTTGTTAATTTAGGCAACGAATGAAAGCAAACGCTGATGACATAACAAAACGAACACAAATGGAAACAAACGAACACAAACAAGCGTTCATGAATAGAATATATAATACACTGACACTTTTTTATTTGTCGGTTTTTTTAAGCATTTAAATAAAATGTAATAGACGAAAAACACTAATGAACTATTGAACATAAACGAACACGTTACTGAACGTTCACGAACATACTCGAACGAACACGGCCTCTGTTCATGTTCGTTCATTTAACTCAACGAACGAAATTTCTTGTTCTTGTTTGTTTAATAAACAAATGAACACAAACAAACTTCTCGCCGAAAGGTTCACGAACTTTTCGGTAAACGTTTGGTTTGTTTGCAGCCTTACTATTAAATAAATAATATTTGACACAACTGATATAATTTCTATGATTTTTTTTTTAAATTTTGCAGGCAACTTTGTCAGATATCATCAAACAACTTGGTGAGTTAACCACTTTTTATCTTCATTTTTTTTCATTGTAACATTGGTATATTGCATAATTATTTACCAAATGGAGCTAACAAAATATCTAATTTTGTTTAAATTTTAGGTACCCATTTCGGGCAGGATCTGTTGCACAGAAAGGCGGAAGTGAAGGCGATAATCACCGACGTGATAAACAACATGTCTGGTGAGGAAGATGAGGAGGAAGAAGAAAAAGCAGACGGTGGTAGTGACGAGGATGGGGACGGTGACAACAGTGATTCATAGATGGCGTTATAGGCGTTAGATACACATGTCTGACTAGGAAGACTGCAAAGTGAAAGGTGGCGACCGAAAGTAATCAGTGTACAACATGTGGTTTTTGTGCAGGATATACTTTAGTTGCCCTTTTTATTAATGTGTTTCTGTAACCTTGACTTGAGCTATTTGTACCATAGATCGGTTGTTTTTGTGGGAACTTTTGAAGTTTTTTTTTTTAGGGATTTGATGATACTCATGAGCTATACATTTTCTGCTGTACTTTGTTTAATTGATTGGATTTTTAGCTTTTAGTTTTAAAGTCTTAAGAGTTGGTATGCATGTGCACAATATAATCACCACCACTGTTTTGGTGGTTGAAGTTTGTTACTTGTTAGTTAATCATGTTAATGCTTATAATTATATGTATTGTTGGAATACTACTTTTTAAAAAAAAAGTTAAATGCCATTTTAGTCCATGTGGTATGGGTTATTTTGGCAGTTTAGTCCAAAGGTTTCATTTTTCACCTATTGGTTCAAAAAGGTTTCACCGTTGCCGTTTTAATCTACTGGGCTAACTTCATCCATTATTTATGTTAACGAGAAAGGCAATTCAGTCATTTTATATGGCCGAATTGTCCGTCTAGTTCACAGAATTACATATAAAATGACTAAATTGTGCTTCCGTTAACAAAAAAAAAGGATGAACTTAACCCGGTGGACTAAAATGGCAACGATAAAACCTTTTTGGATCCACAGATAAAAAATGAAATCTTTGGACTAAACTGGTAAAATGACTCAAACCACAAGGACTAAAATGACATTTAACTCTTGAAAAAAAGACGAAAGGTGGTCTTTGTGAACAATAGTAGCAAAAAGGCTACATGCTGGACATCAGTTACGATGATTTGCATACTCAAAACTCACACTTATCTTCACTTGTTTATAGGGGTGTTCGTCGAACTGGTTATTCGGATTTGAAAATTTTAAGAACCTTTATTCTGATTTGAATTTTTTAGGAACCTATCCGAAATCCGATCCAAATTGGATGTATCCCCGTTCAACCCATTAAGATTGATTATTTTTGGTTTGGATTTTGGATTTTCTGAACACCCCCACTTGTTATGTTTTAAAGCTTTTGTTTCAAATTTCAAATGGGAAGTATCGAAAGCTACAACGTCAACAATGGCATCAAACTGATTGCTACAAGGACCGGAGATCCAACACTCGTGCAACCTTGTGAGATAACCTAAAAGGGTCTACTTCCTATCTAATTTGGACCAAAACATCGCGGTCATAGTACATACCATTTATCGCTTCAAGTACGAGGAAAAAGAGGATGAAATGGCCGCTGCGGTGATTAAATATTTATACTAAATATTTATAGCCGGTTACTGTCAAAATCAACCACTAACCGATTAATATTATACCGGTTAATAACTGGTTTTTTTGCCCACCTCAATTTCTTATATATCTGGATAAATAAGCCACGTTCCAAAGCCCAAAAAGATATTAGATGGCTCTGTGGTTGGGCTAGGAAGACTTTGGGCTTGGGCTAGGTGTTATCATTAACTTTTTGACTTTATGATTTTTTTTGAGGTTGACAATTTTGACGATTATTCTACTTTTTTTAAGTCGTCGGGCCACTTACGGCATAGGTTGGACTCCTGTCTACGACTCTCAATAAGTTTGTTAGGAAATAGTAGTATTTACACTCTACATGTTCAATAACTTAACAAAATTTTGCAATTTTTTTAACAATAATTTATAGTTTTTTTTTAGAATAAATATAACACAATCTACATTTTACAGACTAATGACAGGTAGACGGGGAACAAGCTGTGCCGCTACCCTCTTCTGAAGTTGGTCTTTTTTTGTTTTATTCATCGCATGTGGCTGGCCCATCTGTATGGACCACAAGAAAATCAGAAAAATAATCTATTTTGACTATTTGTATTGAAATGACATCATGGTTGGCTCAATTAATTGAATCATATAGTACATGTTTTTATCATGTCGATCTCCATCATTTGTAATTAAAAAATATAAATGTGACGTCAAAGCCCTCATATTCATTTGGTTCTTATTGATTTGAATTTTTCAGAATTCATATAATATAATCATATGCATTGCGTATAACTTTACCAATGACATCATTAATCTTCAAACATGTTGTTGTAACAACGGTTCAATAAGGCAGCCAAGATGAACGAGACATGCACGTAATTCATCTTCGATTAAGACGCCAACATAGAAAACCCTTAGAATAAGACCCAAAGCGAAAGATTGTTAATCATCAACTAACGATCAGACCAATATTATTATGTGGAAGAACCACATGTTACATGTACGCATATGCTAGTTGCATTATAGAGAGACAAAGTTGTTGGGGAAGAAGAATAAAACTCCTAAGGAGCAAGTTTTTCTCCTTCGGTTTAGTCCATACTATGTATGATCGAGCCTAAGTCTAGATATCGAACCCAATGGGATATTCCTCTTACACATGTCGAATCTTCATATTATAAAACCTTTTTAATTCATCCATTTTATAACACTTCTTTTAATCCAAAGCGGTCAATGATAGCATGATCTATAGACCATCTAATGCTATTTTGATAACAATATAATTTATATAGGAAGTAGCATGAAAATTGCCAACTAAAACCTATAACATAAGAATATGAGACATAGTAAAAGTCTTTGGAATAATGGATTTTAATAATCCCAACTATTAGCCGTTGGCTAGTAGGGGAAGGTTCATTGGGGAACACTAAAAAAGTGGGGAACAGTGGGGAACCGACTCAAACGAACTCCGATCGGACTCATTCCAGCGGCGTTGAAACCGGCTCGTCGAACCCTAACTAGGATCTCTTAACCCTAAACCCTAAATCCTAACTCCTAAACTCTAAATCCTAAAGCTAAAAAATAAGGCTAAAACCTAAGCTAAACCGTAAAATCTAAACTATAAACCCTAAAAGCTAAACCCTAAAGGCTAAACCTAAAGCTAAACCCTAAAGATAAACCCTAAAGCTAAACTCTAAACCCTAAATCTAAACCCTAAACCCTAAAGCTAAACACTGGAGTTAAACCCTAAAACTAAACCCTAAAAGCCAAACCCTAATATATTTAGGGTTTAGGTGTTATGATTTAGGGTTAAGAAATCCTAGTTAGGGTTTGACGAGCCGGTTCCAACGCCGCTGAAATGAGTCCAATCGGAGTTCATTTGAGTCGGTTCCCCACTTTTTTAGTGTTCCCCAATGAACCTCACACTTGGCTAGTAATAGTCCCAACTTAAAAAATAACCAGTGGTGGTCCCACCTTTTCATATATTGTAAACTAATTGACCTTTATTAACAAAACCTTAATTTCTTTTTGCCCTTTTTTTCTGTTAGTAAAGGTCTATTGGTTTACAATATATGAAAAGGTGGGACCACCATTGATTATATTTTTGAAGTTAGGACCGTTGCCGGCCAATGACTAACAGTTGAGATTATTAAAATCCGTTATTCCAAATTCTTTTTAAGTTTAAAAGTCAAATGGTGGTAGTAGAACAATAGGTATTGGTTTTTAGTTGATGGAATGGGTAGTAGGAAAAAAAAACAAGTTGACATTTTGTAGTACCAAGTGGAGAATCTCATCAAGACTCATGCACTTATTTAAGTGCATGAACGCTCTTCAAATGGCAAGAGTAGAAATTTCTTAGAAAAAACACTCACAAAACGAAATTTCATGATGCAACAAAGGCATTAAACCATTCATTTCAAATAGAAAAAAAGTATTTATATATATAACAATAATATATATTCCACACAAAACCATGCAATTCATAAAGTTGACCTTAATTAAATTGTCACAGCCTATCATAATATGATAAATAGATCTGTCCAACCATGATATTGTATAAATAGTTTTACATAATAATAGTTTAACATATTAATCTACCAAATTTGTTTTTACACTTTGACAAACCACATAGGCTATTTATGTGATGTACTTAAGACAACAAAAGAATCGTCAAAAACCCAAACTCCATCACCATTTCTTCTTTCTTCACCCGCTAGCTAGACATTTGCTACCGAGCGAACCAACTCCCAAAAAAAAAAAAAATTTAACCTCACATTCACTCGCCTCCACTTCAGAATCGACCATAGGTAGTCCCAAATTATAGCTTTAACTCATATATCTGGCTTGTTGTATGATATGTGTGTGTATATATATATATATGCAACAAACCAATAAATTAGAAGTGTGAACCTTAATAAATTATTGCACGTGAATATGAAGTATAAAGATGTGAATACAATAAAACCTCTATAAATTAATAATGTTGGGACCGAGATATTTTATTAATTTAGCGAGATATTATTATACCGTTCAAAATCCGGTTGATGATGAAGTTGATGATGATTCAGTATCTTTGGAACCGGTCACTCGGAAAGAAGCATTGCAAGCAGCAACAAGTTGTTGCGATACAAGAATACAGTGCCTCAACTCTTAAGTGCAATGGAGATATTTAAAGATGAACTCAATACAGATTTGAAGTTCACAAAAAATAGGTGACTATAGATTCATTTTTACTAGACAATCCTAGAATTTTAAAATATTTTAGTAATTATTAATTTGTAGTTTCGCTGGGACCAATATATTTATATTGGGATTTCAAAAAAAAAATTATTATATTATTATTTTATCGATTGGGGTCCAATTTTACACTGGTCCCAAGTTGGGACCAAACAAATTATTAATTTTATCGAGATTATTAATTTATCGAGTATTAAACTATAGAGGTTCTACTCTACGTGGAATGACTGCAATTGTGGTAGATAAATTGTTACATTTATTTTCATGTGTGAAACTTGAAGTGATAGAAGTAATTAATACGTGGAGTGATACATTTGATACAATATATGGTAATCAAGCCATTAATCATGCATGTCAAACTTGTTAAAATGAGAAATATGAACACTAGGAGTTTTTAGCTTGGTCATAGGTTGTATAGGAAACCTACATAAGCGCCGTAGACTTACGGGACAGGTTTTTTTATCATTCATAAATTGATTTGTAGGTATATATCGTGTACGTACCTGGTTAGCATTAAATTGAAAATTATGCCTAGAAAAGACAAATACAAATGCTTAAACACAACCTATTTCCGCATGCATCATTTAGTTTATGTAGAGGTGACAATTTTTGACATGATTGAAAATTCTTATATCAATGATGACCTCACCCATTTAACATTTTTTGGTGGTGGCAAAGATGAAATTACCCTTATTTTTACTTTATCTACCTTCATTTCTCTATCCGAAATCACATGCCCCAACATAATACTCTCTTATATCATGAAGTAACTTTTCTCCCAACTTTACATCAAATTTGTCTAAACACATCTTTTAAAACTTTTTCCAATTCATTGAGACAAGATTTGAAAGTTGGAACAAAAATGGAAAAGTTATCCATGAATGCTTCAAGTGAACCCCGACTATGTCTGAAAAAATACTTATCATACAACGTTGAAAAGTGGCCGGGGCATTGCACAATCCGAATGGCATTCGCCTAGGAGTGGCAAAATGGGTGGGTTGGGTAGGTTTGGGTAATGGGTTAGGATGGGTATGAGTTAGGATGGTTTTGGGTTAGAATGGGTTTATTAAAGATCTTGTGCATAACTATAGATGGACTAATACCTTTCAAATCAGCAATCGTCCATCCTATAGCCACCTTATGAGCCTTCAACACATTCAATAGATTTTGCTCTTGAGCCGCGTCCAAATTAGAGGCAATGATGACCGATAATGTCTCATTGTCCCCCAAAAATGCATATTTCAAGTGGCTTGGCAACTCATTCAACTCAACTTATGGTGGACACTCCAATGAGGGCTTCGTGTCCGAATTGGTTTCGGCCGGTAAGTTTTCAACTTGATGGGTCTATTGTGGTCGCCCTTCTCGCACCGCCAATGCCTCTTGCTTTTTCTCTTCCACCATCAAAGCACATCCATGTACCTGTTCAGAAAAATCACAAACACACGTTTCCAAAGCATCTTCCTCATATTCGTGCGGGTCACACCTGTCAACTAAATCTGCCATGAAACACTCATCACCACCCAAAGAATTAGAAACTTAGTAAAAACATTTAATCTTGTTTTTCTATTACCGAATGTCATGTCGACCTTACTATGTTGACAATCAACAACGGCAAGAGCGGTATTAAAAAATAACCGACCCAAAATGACATTTTGTTGTTGAATTGGGTACGCGGATGAGTAATCCAAAACTAGAAAATCAACAGGATAATAACATTAATCTTCTTTTACTATCACATCCCGCACAATCCCTCGGGGAAGCTTATGAGACAAGTCGGCTAAAACAACCGTTGTCTCGACCCGTTTCAATGGACCAAAGTCATATTGGTCATATAAGCCCCCCCGGGAGAATGCTAACTCCGGCTCCAAGATCTAATAACACTCTTGACAGTTGAAAATCACCAACTTGTATGTTAATTAATGGCGTTCCCGGATCTTGGAGCTTCGAAGGAAGATCCCCTTTCAAAACTGCACTTACCCTTTTAGTCAAAAAATTCGTTTCGGCACTTTTTGTTGTCTCTTTAGTTCACATTTATTTTAAAATTTAGCGTAAGCGGGTACTTGTTTAACTGCCTCAAGTAATGGAAGATTCACTTTTACTTATGTAAATACCTCCTACATTTCTTCTTTTGAGGACCCCTTTTTGTAATAATGTTTTTCTTATCTGGATCCACTAAAGCCGAAGGAAATGGGATTTGACTTGACCCTACTCCTTTGACTTTATCGTTTAACAACTCATTTTAATCCGGTTTTTAGTTACTTTTTCAAAATTGGGTTTTTTTTCACAACATTAGTGGGTGAGGATTCTTCCTCATCACTTTCCACCCCTGTAATATCCTCTACCAACCCGTCACCGGGTTTGGAATCCAAATACACTAAATAGCTAGTGGTAAATGAGTATCGAACACAGGGAGTTTGTGGAAAATGTATTATCTATGCAGTTTGCAAATTACTAGAATTAAAACTAATATGCAGAAAAAGTAATCTTGAGGTTTGATTGTTTGGTTTGTATTAAAGGAATATGTGGTGTAAAATTCTGTATGAATTCCATTGAAAACATGAACCCTTTAAATAGGGATTGATAAATCCGAAAATAAGGAAACAGATATACACTACAAATATACACCTAATCAAATACAATAATAATAATACTAATCACAATATATCAGCCGATATAATCAGCTGAATATATTATTGCTAAGACACCCCCTCAGGTTGAGCGGGCGGTAGACAGATGCTCAAGTTGGAACGAAATGACTGGAACAGCTGATGTGGGAGCCCCTTGGTAAAAATGTCCATATATTGCAAAGAGGAAGGCACATGAAGAATGCGGATGTGACCTACACGAACTTTATCCCGAACAAAATGTATGTCAATCTTGATGTGTTTCGTCCTTTGACGCTGAACTGGATTATTAGAAAGATACACTGCTGGAACGTTGTCACAGTATACAACGGAGGCGTGTTTAAGAGGAGTGTGCAGCTCAAGAAGTAAATTGCGTATCCATGTGGCTTCAGCTACCGCATTTGCAACGCCCCTGTATTCGGCTTCAGCGTTGGATCGAGAAACAGTGGGTTGCCGTTTAAAAGACCAGGAGATCAGATTATCACCTAGGAAGACACAATATCCCGAAGTCGAGCGTCGGGAGTCTAGGCAACCACCCCAGTCAGCATCAGAATAGGCCACCAAGGAATGAGATACAGATTTAATGATACGTATACCATAATCAATCGTTCCTTGAATATAACGGATGATCCTCTTCATGAAAGCAAAGTGTGAATCGCGAGGCTCATGCATAAACAAGAAGACTTGCTAAACGACATAGGATATGTCGGGTTTCGTAAATGTGAGATACTGCAAAGCCCCGGTGAGGCTTCGATATAATGTAGTATCCGAAAATAATGGGCCATTAGTGCTGCTGAGTTTGGCCGAGAGATCTACGGGAGTCGTGCAAGGTTTACATGCCGACATTGAAGCCCGAGCAATAATATCCTTTGTATATTGAGATTGTGAGAGAGAAATACCATGGGACTGTTGGGAGACTTTAATGCCCAAGAAGTGATGTAAGCGGCCCAAATCAGTCATAGCGAACTCCCTTGACAAAGTAGCAATAATATCACGCAAAAGATTATTATTAGACGAAGTGAGGATTATGTCATCCACGTATAATAATAAATAAGTAGTGTTGGATGGATCCCGGTGATAAATAAATAACGAGTTGTCGCAGGCACTGCTACGAAACCCATGAGAAGTAATATAGTTAGCAAAGCGGGTGTACCAGGCCCTTGGTGCTTGCTTGAGCCCATAAAGAGACTTTTTGAGTCGACATACATAATTCGGTGCTCTTCGATCATAGAAACCGGGAGGGTGATGCATGAAAACAGTTTCATTTAGTTCCCCATGTAAGAATGCATTCTTGACGAGACTGCGAGTGATAGAACTGTCCGAATGGTTGCCGGTTTGACAACCGGACTGAAGGTGTCCTCGTAGTCAATGCCCACTATCTGTGAATTTCCCTTAACAACCAATCTGGCCTTATAACGTTCAAGAGATCCGTCCGCTTTAAACTTGTGATGGAAAATCCACATACTCTAATTAACGGCCGATCCGTAGGTCTAGGAACTAGTTCCCACGTTTCATTGTCCTATAAAGCAGTAAATTCGGCTTGCCTAACATTTAATCAATTAGGATCGGATAGGGCCTTGGCATAAGTATTAGGCATGGGTGAGATGGTCGTGGCTGAAAAAGCCGAGTGAGTAGTGGACCGAGATTTGGAACGTGTGGTAATGGGATGGGAGTTGGCGGGGGGGGGGGGGGGGGTCGAAGTAGGCTGGAGTACGGTGGGGGCGGTTGAGGTAAAGTGGGTTGAGTGGTTTGGGCCGGTGCTAGGAATGGTCGATTGGGCTGCTTGGTTTGGGTCGGCTATGGGTGGTGTGGGGTGAGATGATTGAGTTTGGGCGACGGGTGGTTTGGGGCGCCGGCTATTAGTGATGGGGGTATGGTGCAGTAACAGGTGGCTGGGTTTGGGCCATAATGGAGGGCATGGGGATAGTTTGATGAAAGGGAAGCCCGGAGGCATAGTGTCATCCATAAATTTATAGGCGGTTGGGTTTTGGGGAATGGTATAAGGAAAGACATGCTCATCAAAGGTTACGTGGCGAGAGATGTGTACTCGCCCCATTGATGGGTCAAAACATCGATACCCACGAAAGTCGGGTGGATACCCGAGAAAAATGCACCTGATGGAGCGGGCATGTAATTTATGAGGTTGGGTAGCAGAGGTATTAGGGTAACAAGCACACCCGAACACCCGTAGGTGTTCATACTCGGGATGCCGGAGGTAGAGGGCAAAGGTGGGGGTATAAAAATTGAGGTGTTCGGTGGGTAAAATGTTGTGAAAAAAGACGACCGTGTGTAACGCTTCCACCAAAAAAGGAGGAAGGTTGGCGTGTATAAGTAGAGCACGGATGATGTCGTTTAGGCGATGAATCATCAGTTCTGCCCGGCCGTTTTGGCTGGAGGTTTGGGGACATGCGAACCGAAACAACAGTCCGTGTTGGTCTGCGAAGGCTTTAAAGGCTAAATTGTCAAATTCACCCCTAGGTCGCATTGAAAGGTTTTAATTTTTTGGTGAAATTGAGTTTCAATTAAATGGTCAAATTTGGCAAACGTAGGGAATGTGTCAGACTTATACTTAAGAGGATACACCCACACAAAGTGTGAAAAATTATCAATAAGAACCATATAATATTTGTATCCTGTTTTACTCGTGATAGGAGATGTCCATAAGTCGCAATGGATTATATCAAAAGGTGCAAACGTAAAAGTGTTAGAAGCATGAAAAGGCAATCGTTTACTATTTGGAATTTGACAAGAATTGCAAACACGTGAGTTTTTACTCTTATTACATGGAAAATTAAAATTATGAATTAAAAGTTCTAAAACTTGAGCCCCCGGGTGACCTAAACAATCATGCCAGGGAAGACTGGTGGAAGCAAGAAAAGTAGCTTGAGGAGGTAGTTGCGGCTGAGTGAAAGGATAAAGGTCTCCGGTGCTGTTATGACAGGACAACAGCTTCCTAGTTTTGAGATCCTTCAAGGAAAAACCAAAAGGGTCAAACTCAACAGAAACTTGATTATCACGAGTAAAACGTCTGACAGAAATAAGGTTTTTAATAACTTGTGGGCTGTAAAGGACATTGGGTAGGACATAGGTTCGGTTGGGTAGGTTATGGAAGACCGTTCCCGATCCGTGTATTGGTAAAAAATAGCCATTGCCTACCAATAATTTACTACAAACAGGAGTAGAATGTGGGATAAGTAGTTTACCTTGCTCATTAGTAACATGAGATTCTGCCCCTGTATCCATGAGGTCAGAAGCCCAAGAAGAAGAGGGCTGATTTATCTGCATATTTTTGATTGCGACACTGAGATCCGCCGGACTCAAGGCATTGTAGACGCCTTGGGGTGAAGGACTGAAGCCGCTAAAATGCTGCTGATGAAAACCTGAAAATGGGCATGAGACTTGCCTGTCGGCTGCTGAACTGGGCTGCTGTTGGGCTGCCATTGCTGCGGGTCGGATAGGGGCATGGTGGAGGTGTCCACCAGGCCTAGTTAGGAAACCCGGGTTACTGAGAGTATCCAGACTGCTGTTGCTGCTGCCCGGACCAGGAAGAATAAGGCTGCCGGTTGCTGCTGCCGCATCCCCTGCCACCGCGGCGGTTCCAGGACCCACGGCCCTGGCCGAGGCCACGAGAGGAAGAGGCGTTCTTGTCGGAAGGCTGAACCGGCTGGTGGTTTTAAGGGATTGTTTGAGCAGAGGTGGCGGCTAAAACGGTAGAATGAGATCCTTTTTGTGCTTCCAGACACAAGACTTCATCGTTTAGCATACTAACGGCTTGATCCCAATCAACGCCGTTCTGATTAATAAGGGCAGCAGTTGTGTTATACTCGGCTGGTGTCTGGAAGTTGAAGAACGGTAGAATGAGATCCTTACCAGTTGAAGAACAAGACGGGACTTGGTGATAGTAACATCGACATCGGCCAGTTGGTTTGCAAGGTCAGTCAGCAGCTGACAATAGTCTTCAACGGAGGAGCAAGCCGACAAAGTCATATTACAGAACTTGGTTTCCAAAGACGCAACACGTGCCTTCTTGTTGCTGAGATAAATTTTCTCAAGTTTGGACCACGCAACATGAGCCGTAACCGTGTTGCTATCCATAACTCGTTTAAGAAGGTCATCAGAAATCGTGCTAAATATCCATTGAAGGACAAGCGCATCTAATTCCTTCCAGGCCTCATGATGAGCAAACGTTGATGCCGGAGGAGCAATACCATCGATATGATTCATCACCTTATAGGCGACGACATGTAGTTTAAACAGCCGTATCCATTGAAAATACGTGACATTGGTACCGTCTAGGGTTCGGATCTTACTCTGTATATTTGTGACAGAGTATGCGGGATGTAGGGGTTGGGGCTTTGGAAGCTGTTCAATATTCTCTTTGTCAGTCATCGTGATGACTGTATCGGACGTATCCGAGTAGAAGGAAAAAAAATGGCTGCGGAAGGGATGGATATCAGAATTTCTCTAATACCATAAAGGAATATGTGGTGTAAAATTATGTATGAATTCCATTGAAAACATGAACCCTTTAATTAGGGATTGATACATCCGAAAATAAGGAAACAAATATACACTACAAATATACACCAAATCAAATACAATAATAATACTAATCACAATATATAAGCTGATATAATCTGCTGAATATATTATCGCTAAGATGTATAACTAAAATTAACTAAAATCACTTAACAAGTTTCGAATTCAGAAATGAGTGAATATGTTCTCCCCCGGTTTCAGGTTTCTATAAATGATAATGTGAAAGTTTAATCTGGGATGAACTACATAGACATAGTTCGTTAATGTGTGTTTGATTGTGATAAAAGGGAACTAAGTACTTGGATTACAAAAACGCAAGGTGGTCACCCGATAACCAGTTTAGCATAGCCAACCCCGAATCCCTCCCAATAAATCCTGATTGCCTATGGCACCAAGAACTGATGGTTCAGAAAACAAAATTCAACAATATAAACAATTACAAATCAAACTCATAATCACTATAGTAACATAATCAAATTGATTAAAATACGATCCCAGAAATAACATAAACAATCACAAACATTTAGTTCAAAACCTTACAATCTAAGGGAAAACATACAAGAACTTAGCTACACATTGTTTGGTTGATCATCACTTCAATTCCGATGTTCATATGAATCTAAGATGGAAAAGCAATGATTGAAATACCCAAAATATGATCTTGTCACCCTAAATTCACCCACACAAAGTTCTGAAACGAAGCTAATGATAAGGATGTCCAAAAGTCACAACCACCAAACTTTAAAAATGAGTTACAATCTTTTGCGTTGAGCTCCACCGTAAGCTACAGTGGCCACCGTAGCTTACGGTGGTCTTCAAAAGTCCTACGCTGGCTTCTTACTGTCTTACGTTGGCTTTTTGTGAATCAGAAGCTACCGTAAGCTACGGTAGCGGCCATATTTTCTTCTTTTGTTTCTTCATTCAACACTCTACAAACTCCATTTCTCGTTTGCCTCTCGCCAAGCTTCCTTCTTTCCACTTTTTTTTTCACTCTTTTGTACCTGCAATGACAAGCAAACCATAGTCGTCCAATTCTAGACCATCTAATGCTAACAATATAATTTATATAGGAAGTAGCATGAAAATTGCCGTCTAAAACCTATAATTCGAGAATATGAGACATAGTAAAAGTCTTTTTAAGTTTAAAAGTCAAATGGTGGTAGTGCAACAATAGAGTAAACTCTAAAAACAGTCTCTTAGGTTTGTTCATTTTTGCCACTTTAGTCTAAAACTTAAACCTTTTGAACCTTGGACCTCGTGGTTTCAATTTTGTTGCCATTTTTATCTAAAATCAAAATCTGGTCAGATTTTGAGTTAACATCCAGTTTTTTTTGTGTGTTTTTTCTCCTTTTTAATGATGGGCGAAATGGTCTTTTAACGTTTTATTATAACAAATTAAAAAAAATATGACCATTTTGCCCTTTATTAAAAAGAAGGAAAAACATAAAAAAAGCGGGATGTTAACTGAAAAATCTGACCAGATTTTGCTTTTGGATGAAAATGACAACATAATTGAAACCACACGGACCCAGATTCAAAAGATTTGATTTTTGAACTAAAATGACAAAACTGACCAAATCTCAGAGACCATTTTAACAGTTTACTCACAACAATTGCTATTGGTTTTAGTTGATGGAACGGGTAGTACCAAGTGGACATTTTGTAGTACCAAGTGGACAATCTCATCAAGACTCATGCACTTATTTAAGTGCATAAACGCTCTTCAAATGGAAAGAGTAGAAATTTCTTAGAAAAAAAAAACACTCACAAAACTAAATTTCTCGATGCAACAAAGGCATTAAATCATTCATTTCAAATAGAAAAAAAAGTATTTATATAACAATACTATATATTCCACACAAAACCATGCAATTCATAAAGTTGACCTTAATTAAATTGTCACAGCCTATATGATGAATAGATCTGTCCAACCATGATATTGTATAAATAGTTTTACATAAAGTTTAACATATTATAAAAGAATTTGAAGTAACTATTGGGTTAATTAAGTATAAATAAACTCAATAAATAACTGTATCTATAAAATTATTCAACTTCACAGAATAAAAATATATATAATAATAATAAAGAAATAAATGTCAGTTTTTTTGATTAGTTCGTAACAGATTGGGTCCATGTATAAAGTATCCTTTAAATGGTTGGAGAAAACTCTTTTAAGTTATTTTCAATCGTTGGGTCATTTTCAAGGTATTAAATAATTTTAAGAAAACAATTTATCCAAAGAAAATGACTGTTTCTTGTGATTTATAGAGTTAATTATATAAACAATCTTTGTTGTATGATAAAATGAAAAATTTTAGAGTGAACTATAAATAAGTTTACATGTTTAAGATTTGAAGTTGTCGATTTATAAAATATATCAAGTCTAACATTAAGTTTCGTCAAAGAATCTACCAAATTTGTTTTTACACTTTGACAAACGACAGGGCCGGCCCTGAGAATTCCTTTACCCTGTTCGAGCTCGAAAAAACGTGCCCTTAGGAGCCATTAACGCCTAAATAATCGATAAAGTTTGTATCAAATTAAGTTAAAGCCTAAATAATGATCGACAACATAAGTTAACTGAATTCGACACAAGTTAACTGAAATCGACATAAGTTAACTGAATTCGATATAATAACTGAAATCGTAAATCATAAGTTCACTGTGAATACTAAATCATAAGTTAACTGAATTCGACAATTGATGTTTACTTGTGAACTGTGAATTGATCCGAGATCGAAGGCTGTGACTGTGAAATCGAAGGCCTGCTGTTGCTGTGAACTGTGGGCTGATGAGTGAAATTGAAGGCTGTTGTTGTGAACTGCGGAATGATGATCACTTTCTGTGAAATCGAAGGCCTGCTCCTCTGATCTCTCCGACTCCTATCCAACGACGTTTCAATACCCACGGAGGGAATAAGTTGCCGCCCAACAATGGATTTCTTTTTTTATTAGATTTTAGAATTATTTGGGTATTGGGCTCACTAACCTAATGGGCTAAATAGTTTAAACAATATGATTTTTTAAGTGGGCATATGTTAATATTTGTTTGGCTATACCCTATTAATATTTTTTACATATATAATATCAGATTTTTTTTAAAAATTACGTGCCTTACGAAAACACGGGCCCTGGCCGGTTGTCCTCCCCGCCCTCCTTCAGGACCGGCCCTGACAAACGACATAGGCTATTTATGTGATGTACTTAAGACAAGAAAAGAATCGACAAAAACCCAAACTCGATCACCATTTCTTCTTTCTTCACCCGCTAGCTAGACATTTGCTACCGCGCGAATCAACTCCCGAAAACAGATTTAACCTCACATTCACTCGCCTCCACCTCAGAATAGACATCGATAGTCCCAAATTATAGCTTTAAGTCATACATCTAGCTTGTTGTATGATATGTGTGTGTATATATATATATATGTATATATGCAATAAACCAATAAATTAGAAGTGTAAACCTTAATAAATTATTGCACGTGAATCATCATCATCATACTCAGTAAATCCCACCAATAGCAAAGCAAAGGTAGGGTCTGAGGATGGTAAGATGTAGACAGCCTTACTTCTACCCCGTAGAAATTATTGCACGTGAATATCAAGTATAAAGATGTGATTACGTGGAATGGCTGCAATTGTGGTAGATAAATTGTTACATTTATTTTCATGTGTGAAACTTGAAGTGATAGAATAATTAATATGTGGAGTGATACATTTGATACAATATATGGTAATCAAGCCATTTGTCGAATACCCAAATCCCTGATGACGTTCAAAGGGTCTTCGCTGACGTCGGAATATCCCAGTCTTCGTTGCTACAAAAAAGTAAACCGTTAGCCTCGTTACGGAGGGCCCGGGGGGGGGGGGGGATCCGTGACCAAGCTCCGGTGTGAGAATAAGTAAACTTGCCGGAGAGTATGAGAAGCTTATTCCGATTAGTGTGTTCACCGGAATATTTCTCTATGGTGTGAATCTAATAAATGTGTGTGTATTTAATGTAGAGGAATTATGGTCGGAATAAATGAGAGAGTATTTAGTGTGATACCTTGGACCTGCCTTTAAGATTAGCCCATACCTTCCTTATATAGCCGGAAGCTCTTATCTTTCTAATGGGATCACACCGAGGTGATCCAAAGGATTCTGTCGGTCTTTGGGGGGCTCAGACACATGTCTGACCCCCAACGGTAAGATTATCTTCTCATTTAATGATTCCGGCTTAGAAGTACGATGACAGCCAAAAATCCTCTTTTTGTCACGCATTAAATGCACCCTGTGTTCTCTGATCCTTTCCTTCCCGCTCATTTTTGTATAAGAGAAACCTTAGTGGGCACGTATCACCATTTCTGGGCCTTATATATTGGGCCTTCATGACGATAGCCCAAGACGGGTAACTGGGGCACCCTATTGGCCCGTCGTCAAGTCATCTTTAGTCCCTGGTTATGATATTCACGTCTCATGATCCGGGGCTGAGTCATAACTATTTGACGGGGATGGTCTACTTGGGCTAGAAATGTGGGCCCACCCTCAGATAATCATTACGTGCCCCTTTTTCTCTTTCAAGGGTCCTTAATCGCCGAGAATCGACGGCTGGGGTTTAATCTCATTAGAACACGTGCAGGGGTGGTTTTAATTTGAAATGAGGGTGATGTGATGGTTTTCCCTTGTTTGTCAGTTACCTTCTTTAAGTACCCACTTTGCCTTTTGAATTTTTCTTCAACTTCCATCACTGCTTCCCTTTTCTTTCCCCTATTGCATTTTTCCGATCATTGTCTTGCCTGATCATGAGTCGTACCGGTCGCTCCATGATTCGGTCCGTCTTGACAGCGAAGGATTTGGAGTCCTTCGTTGAGACCTACAAGATTCCCGAGCGTTTTTTCCCCTCTTTACAAGGCCCTGATGAATCGGCCGAATGTACACCAGATCAGATTGTTCTTTATACTTTAGTGTTCTCTTCCTGTGGTGTCCGGTATCCCCTTTCTTCCTTCAAGATAGATTTGTTACATCATTTCGGAGTCCATTTCTCCCAATTACACCCTCTAGGGTTTATGAGGGTGGTACATTTTGAGTTATCCTGTGCGGCGGTTTCCGGTGAGCCGTCAATTCCCTTGTTTTGCATGTTTTACAAGTTAATCTCAGACGGGGATTGGTTCACCTTCGCCAAACGGAAGGACAGTGTATCTCAGCCCTGTTATTCCTTCATGCCGACCTCCACTTACCCTAAAGAATGGAAGAGCAGGTTTATCTTTGTTTCTTCTGCTATGATACCGGAGTCTCCACCGCTGAGGGATCCCAAGGCTGCTATTAAGGATATCGTTCCTATCTTATTTGCCGATGAAATCGTGCAATGGAAGCGTATGTACGAGAATCCGACGAGAGCCTTTACTTTTTCTGAAGGGATCCTGGCCATGGGGGGGACTGAGCCCCTTCTACTCGGTCCGACCCAAGGCCTTTTTTGGCAAGAAAGGTACTTTTTGGTTTTTGATTTGCTGTTTCTACCTTTATTGTGTAGTCATCTTTAGCGTTTTTGTGTAGAGATAACTCTATGGGGACTGTTTCAAGGAGATTCCAGAGATGTTAAGTTTGTGGTTGATGATAAGGTTGAACCGGGTCTGAACCGGAATTTTGAGATGAGGGTTACCGGAGGGTCCGTTCAGACAGGGGGCTCTGTTGCTGTGGAAGGAGATGAGGGGGCTTCTTCTGATGGGGAGGAAAGATCCCCTGAGTCTCTTCAAGTGAAGGACTCTAGCCATGATGACAAGGAAGACCTGGAGAGCCGTCTGGCTCGCAAGCGGAAGGCTGTTAGTTACAAACAAGTCCCTGCCCCACGTGGCATCCGGCTGAGGCTCCGGAGCGTTAGTGGTCAGAAGGCCCCTCCTGTGGCAAAAGCTGTTTCTGAGCTTCCTCCTACCGGTGTTAAGGGCTCTTTTTCTAAACACCTGCGATCCTCCAGCTTTGTGAGCGAGCCTTTGTTGGTGAGCCCGCTGTTTATCTGTTGTCTTATATTTGCTTTGTTTTGGCAGATTTTTGATGTTCTTTTTCCTTTCTTTGTCTGAACAGGGAAGCTCTCATGCTCCGATAGAGATCCCTACTGCCCCTCCTCTTCTCGTGTTCGAGACAAGACTCCCAAAGTAAGCGTTGCTCGTATTACTCCGGCTTTTGAGATCTCTCCTCATCATGCAACCGGGACCAGCAAACCCTCTCAATTTGAGGGTTTTGCTTCTCGATCCCCCTTGGCTCCCTTGTTTGCCGATGCCCTTTCGTTCCCCTACGTTCCTGCTCGGGATTTCTTGAGTCATGCTGTTCCTCCCTCCCATAGGTTTATGAACTCTGCTTTGAGGGATGATCTCTTTGATGATCAGTACAGCATGTCACTCTGTGAGGGTCTTTTCAGGGGTGTTGGCATGTTACAACGGGTTGATGATCTGAGGAAAGAGAACGAGGGAATCAGGAGTGACCTTAAGACCTCTCAATCTGCTGCTGCTAAGCCATGGTTTCAAGTGGTTGAGACTGCGCGCAAACTGAAAGAGGAAAAGGTGCATAGCCTTTCTCCCCTCTTTTTTTTGTTTGATTCCTTTTGGGTTTTTGGTGATGTATTTTGCTCAGGGGGCTAGAGCTATGCTGGAGCGGAGAGAGCGATCTTGGGAGAGGGAGATGGCAGCTTTGGTGGAGGAGAAGGAGGAGCTAGCCGCGGAGTTGAAACATCTGAAGGAAGTAAATTCCGTTTCTCAAGAGCAGCTGAACACCATGTATACTGGTTGGGGGATAACTTCTGATGACAATCAGAAGTTGGCTAAGGAGAAGCATTGTCTGATTACTGAAGGCTTTGGAGCCTTCCTCACCGCCGTCTCTCAATCGGAAGAGTTCAAAAGTGGTCTTGAGCAGGTTTATAGGGCGTATCGGGATGTGGGGTATTAATCAGGCCTGAAGGATGGGTACATTTACTCTGCTCAGGGCTTGGTCAGGAAGGAAACTCCACTTTACAATTCCAAGGCCAAGAAGCGGCTGTCTAAGCTGGACAGGAGTTTGGGGGTAAGACCCCAGCCCTTCTTAAAAAGATCCTGGAGCATCCTATGATGTCCATCAATGAATTGAAAGCCCTGCTTACTCCTGCTGGTCCCTCGTCTCCGAAGTCTTCGTCTGGGGGTGACTCCCAGTAATTTCTGAACATTAACTTACTTCGATATGGTTGTAATCTAAACAATTATGCACCCTAGGACACTTTTAACTTTTTGATGCTTGGGGGGAGAGTCTTTATGTAGGGACTCTCTTGGCATTTAATCGTATGACTTGTGACTGTATATTGCCATCTTTCTTTTTCCTGTTTTTTGGTGTGTGTGTGTGTGTTTTTTTTGCAGGATGCTTTGCCGGGAACTGGACCAACATTTTCCTGAAGACTTTTAGTTATTTGTAATATGTTTACGAAAAACTCCGTTTAGTCCGTTTACCAGGCCTTCTAGCTTGTATATTAGCTTTTCTTTTAGGGCCAGTAGGGCTTCCTGTTGTACGTTCACTTTGTAGCATGTACACGGAAAATTTCTTAATGTGTATGTGCTGGCTTTTTTCATAGTTGGTTTACAAAAGTATGTTGTGTTCATGGTTTGCTTTATAAACCAGGATTGTCTGTTCGAGGACAATCACTGGACAAGTCTATAATGTGAGATTATGTTTTTTGGCTTGTTTGTCCGTTTTCTTTGGGTTAGCTAGACCCTATTTTGCCCCACGGCCGGGCGTTTGGTATGTTGAGCATACCTTTTACACGTGTGTTTGTTCGTTATTAGGTTTGTAGCTTTTCTGGGCACGTCTGCCTTGATACAACACCTGTTATTTTGTCAAAAAGGGACAAGTGAATTGTCCGTTGCCATTCATTTCCTGGGGACCATGTCCTCCAATACAAGTTTTTACAAAAGATTTTTCTTGGGGTAAGCCCCTGACTAGCAGTTAATCATTACAAAAGTGGCTCCCTGGCCGTTTTTCCTTAAAGACTTCTTTATGTCTCATATGTGGTACTTCCTGAGCTGCATAAGGTTCCATGTTCTTGGGACCTCCTTGCCTTGAAGTGTTTCCAGCTTGCAACTTCTCTTGCCGTTTGCCCAAGTAACCCGGTAGGGTCCTTCCAACTTGGGCCCTAGTTTTCCGGTGTTCTCTTGCAGGCTAGCTTCATTTGCTCTTAGGACCAAGTCCCCCGGGACGAGATTGAGTTTTTTCATCTTGGCATTATAATAACTTTCAAGCTACTTTTTGTACTTAGCCTCCCTGACTGTTGCCATTTCCCTTCTTTCTTCAAGCAAATTCAGTTTCATTCGGAGGTCTTGCTCGTTTTCGGCCTCTCTGAGCTTCATTCTGGCAGTTGGGGACCCTATCACAGCCGGGATAACAGCCTCCGTCCCATAAGTTAAGCTGAAGGGGGTTTCCCCATTGCAGTCCTTAGGGGTGGTCCTATATGCCCATAGCACAAATGGCAATTCCTCCAGCCATCCTTTTTGTTTCCTCCCGAGTCTCCCCTTCATTCCCTTGATGACGCTTTGATTTGCTCTTTCTACTAACCCATTGCTCTGGGCGTGGGTGACGGAGGTAAACACTTGGTGTATGTGCATCTGTTCGCACCATGGCCTGAATTATGTGGATCGAATACGAAAACCGAATCCTTGTTTATAACAAACACGGCCACGAGTGCGGAATCCCCGTGACTTTGCTAAACCAAACATAGATAGTAACAACACAATGTAACCAATGAAACACAGTCGATTGATTAAAGTGGATGAGAACAATGTTCAAACAGATACACACAAAGTTTGACTCTAAGCTTTCAGACACAAGTTATGCTCTCATGGTTTCAAAGTGAAACTATGAGGTGTTTATATAGCAGCCCAGGCCTAACTTCGACGAAACCTGGAATGGGCTCGACGAAACCTTACATGGGCCTGACGGAACCTCCTGGACGACGAAACTCTAGGAGTTTCGTCATCCATCACGACGAAACCTTCAGTTTTGGTCATTTGGGGTTTCGTCATATAGAGCTCGACGAAACCTAGGGTTTCGTCAATGGCTGCAACTGATGAAGTGTTTGCTGCAAACAGTTTGCAGCAAACAACAAACAAACACAGAAACATAAACATATAACTCAAATGCAATATGCATTGTTCATTTGACATACATAACAAACGAGACAACTTGTCAGACACAAGTAGGATAGGAGGATATCCAACTTGGTCGACGACGAATTTCAGACTCGATAATATAAAGACCGGGTAAATTACATCGTTAAATAAGATAAGTTACAAACACCAAAATAATGCATCAATAAACTCCCCCTTGTCTGTTACTGTCTTCGGTCTTCGATCTTCCGTCTTCAGTGTTTAAGTGTCCAGGTGCTTCCCTCATGAATCCCTCGATAAAAGCAGTAACAAGCGACGTGCTGAAATCGCAACGCTTGATGCGCATCATTGTCATCATAGAATATATCATGCCGGAACAGCTTGCTGATGTCGTTCGCAGACATATTAACAATCCATATTGGATCCAACATCCGAAAGTTTTCACGATCAACATTAAATACGATCACCGCTTCATGAGTATCTGAGTCATAACACCATAACCTCATATCATCGAGAAAGTTCTGCTTCAACGGCATTAAAGAGATCTTGTCCATGACCTTAGTGGGCTGATACACAAGCTTGTAACTGTCACACCCCGATTTCCACGTGTCACCGGTGGGCCCAGTGGGGAGTATCGTGACGTGGTTGACAACATAATAGTCAAACAACACAATATATAAATGCACAGCGGAAGCAAAAGATAAAATATATTACAATCCGAATATAAAGTAATATCCAGTATTACAACGGAAAGTAAAGGATCCACAGGCGGATCTTAAAACATAAATATTGTTCAACAGACTTTAGGCGCCTAGAACTTGCAAGATTCCTTATTAACGTCCTGAGCAGCTTCCAGCCTATTACGTACTTGTACCTGTCACTTAGACTTTTGAAAATACGTCAGTTTTCACTAGTAAATACACTCAACCGACTCATTTGAAAATGTCTATGAAAAATGGTTTAGGTGCTCAAGGCACGAAGATGTTTTGACACTTTGATTAAAATGCACAAGGAAAAATTTAATCTTTTATACTTGGGACAAACTATATTTCATGCTATCAGTTTTACATGACTTGCTCTACATACGGGGCCCGGTTCTATGCCGGTTCAAGATTTAACCGACTCACCACTATTCCCTTATTGGGAATCCCTTATTGGGTATAATTAATTAATAACATATGGCATCTGTCAGGTGTATTCCTACACCCCGTGCTTAGGTCGTGGTCATTGCATTTAATGAGTCAAGGATATCCAGGGCACGGTCGCATTAATCCCCAATGTTTCAGTCAAGCAATACGAATTAAAACAGGTTATTTGGATTTCCCGACTTATTGGTATTTGAATCCCATACCTGACCACGCGGTATTTATATTACCGTATCCCAAGCCCGTAATAGGGAAAATAAGTTAAGAGTATTTACCTGAGCTAGCTCCTGTCTTAATTAGCAAGAATTATAATAACTCAGCCGTATTCACTTAAGTAAGCGTAGGTACAATTTACCGGAAGGCTCTAGTCTGGAATGATGGTATAAATAACCAATTAGAATGCTAACGGGTCTTTAATTAAGCCTAAGCTTAGACCGGTTAGTTTTAAGAAAGATACGGTTCAAACGCATGATAAAGCGAAGACCGGTTTAGAATGTGGTTTTGACCCGGCAAGCTTGTATGCTTGTTTAATATGGGTAACTTAAACACATTCTGGATTTTGAGACAAAACTGATATGGTTTGACCCGTTTCGGCTAATATATGCGAACTAGTCACATAAGCCGAACCGTACGCGCAAGAGGCGTAACGGAAATCATAAGGGTCCTAACCAGGTTTCCTAAGTTAATATGCCTCAAATATGTTGTGATATCAATAGGATACCTTCCATTATGCCCAAAACGAATTTAAACACAAACTATGCCCCGTAGGGGTAATTTGGTCATTTATAATGTTATAAAAGAGTTTAAGTATTAATCTGAGTTACAGGTCTGATATAATCAGCAAAAATACTTAGTTTACTAAGTTATAACAGTAGGGTAAAGTATATATGTGAAATTTATCAATTATAACCAACTATGCACCGTAGGGGCATTTTGGTAATTTCACATAAACCGAAAAGCTCAAAACTGAAGTCTGAGTTTAACAACTTTTGCTTACTGTTAAAATATTATAATTTACCTAAAATATCAGTAGGTATCAACCCTTGTATGTTTAAAATAGTTCTAGTACATACTATGCGTTAAAAACGCTTAAAAAGGCGATTAGAAGCCGTTTCCGGGTTCTATATACAAAGCTGATATTTTTATCATTCCATAAGGTTTAGAATAATGTATTTATCATTTAAAATCAGTAGCAAAAGGTTTGGGGTCAAAAGGATATGTAAAACTCATTTTATAGCCCGACAGGGCAAAACCGACATTTACCGAAATAAGCTTACGCCCCTAAGTTATGTTCAGCCTAAAATTAATTAAAAATCTTCAAAAATCCCAAAATAATATATTACATCAGTGGGTAAAAAGTTTGATATCAAAAAGTGAGTTTAAATAGGCTATACGCTAATTACGCCGTTTAATTAACATAAAGCCTTCAATTTACGCTAATGAGCATAACCCTCAAACTACACCTCAAAATGATGTCAAACTTTGGGTACAAGTTTATATTTCAGTAACTAAGGTTCCTACTAATTTACATTTTCAAAAATCACGTTTTAAGTTGAAAAGGGCATAATGGTCAACCTATGAGCAATTAACGGAATCATGCATATTAATTGGATAACTAATGATCCGTGGTGTATAATCACAGAGGGTTATACTAGCATGTAACCTGGTCCAATTAAAGCTCTAAGGCATTTCTAAAACATGCCTAAACGGGTCAGAACTGAAAGTCAAAGCAAAAGTCAAACTATGCGACTTTCGGTTCCGAACCGGGTCTCTAGAGAGAATTGTCGGGTTGAACATGTTTAGACATGTTCTTACACTAATTACCAAGTTATAATAATGATCAAACAGGTTGTATGTGTTCTACATTGCTAATTATGCATAAATTAGAAATTAAGTATCCTGTTGACTTTTTAATAACAAGCTTGACCCGACATTTGACCTAGTTAGAGTGGGAATCAGGGGGAACCCTTTTAAGGGTTTATTACCCACATAATTACCAACTTATAACTACTTTCAATTCGACTAATCACTGGACCATTAGTGATTAATCGTTAAGTCAACCGTTAATTACGACGGTTTGACTTTTAAGCTAAAACTAAGCAAAAACTTAACTAAGGAAGGTTAGGCATCCTTACTGAAGTCCTAAGCTTGATCAGTGATCACTTGAGAGAAGTCTTGAGCTCCAGGAATGATCAGAAAGCTGAAGGAAGGTGTGAAGAATTTGGTTGCAACTTAGTGGCCTTTTATAGTGTTCATAAGCTCTTAGATCATTGACAACAAGTGCTATCAAGGGCCATGGATCATCAACAGATGTCCCTAAAGTTCTAGGGGTTGCCTAGGGGTCGCCCAAGATGAGGAAAAACGTTTATAAGTCGGTTACAAGAGCCATGGTAGACAAAAACCCAAATATTTCGGACCAGACAGGCCCTCGCGGCACGCGAAGACCCCCCCCCTGGGGCTTCGCGTCGCGCGACACCCTTCTGCACCAAATCTTATATTTTTGATTTTTACGCTTTGATCCTTGGCTCTTCAAAACTTTGCTAAGACTTCATTTCTTGCACTTTGAACCCTCCAAATTGACTTATAAGGGCTTCAAGACATTTACCCACTTTGTTTAGTCCTCGGTTAACTTTATTGTCACCCGAAAAGTCCTAAACTTTAACGTTGACGCTTATAACCCCCCGCATACGAATTTGATCACAACTTGCTCATACGATAACGAAACTTTATGAAATTTATATCGTGCATTCTAGTGAGCATAATTAACCGTTACAAAGCTTCGGGTTTGTCAAAAGGTCACTCAGAGGTATAACTTAAACATGTTGACACATTTAACCCCTGTAGTTTGTAATCTCTCACTTTCTTGCATATTTAGCTTCGTATGATCCGTGATTTATTCGTTTGAAGGTTTGAGCATCATGTAGGGTTAATGTACAATATATTTATTCACTGTTGACATTTAGAACTCGTATTTTCACATACTTTCCATGATTGTCAAGTTTAAATCCTTCTATAACATTCTTTCACACGTTCAGACATATGACACGTGTCAACACATTATAGGACGTGAATTTTCGAGGTGTTACATCCTCACCCCCTTAAAAGAAATCTCGACCTCGAGATTTGTTAATGTAAAGGAAGTATTTTCTACCTTATATTGGGCTTAATCTTCCCCAGTACCTTTGAGCCTCTAAGGCACTCCAATTGCCCTTTATAATAGGTACATGTATCTTTTGGAGCTTCTAATCCTGTCGATCCTTAATCGACACAGGTTACATATCATAAATCGGTATATCATTATGTGATAGTGTTTCTTGACTTATTGGCGAAACACGTCCTTAAATCATTAGTGTGGGGTGCATTGCGCGTTCCACCGAGCTCCTTAATTAGGTCTTAGCTCGTAAGCTATTTAATCTTGATACATTCGAATCCTTCGAATGATTCTATATATTCAGAGCTTAACTAGCCTGATAATTTAACAAATTTGGCACACCCTTCATGGGTGATATCTTTTGTTGAGCCTTATTTCTTAACAAGAATTTAGGAAGGTTACTACTTTCCATTAATCCTTGATTTTCTGCCAAATAATGGCAACTTATAGATAATTAGGGGTTTGTATGTTCTTATTGGTTGTTTCTAATGCAACTTTCAGATCCTGATAAGTGAACTTACCAATCTATTGTTCTAACAATAGATGTTTAACATTCCATCTATACAAGGTCTCTAAGGGGTAGCCTTGATACTTACATAATAATTGTTATATAAAAAAAACTTATTTTTATGGTGAGATGGTTATTCCAACCACTGCTTAACTAATCTCAAAGAATAGCTAATCCTTACAGCTAGTCGAACCAATCGACGATCCTGGGCAGGTAATAGCGATTCTTAATTGTTGCCTAAATAGGGTTGCGGTAATCAATGCATAAGCAAGATGATCCGTCTTTCTTATTTATATAAATCGGAGTTCTTAGAACTTCGAATTTTGGCTTTATGAAATCTTCTCTAAAAACTTATCGATTTGGCTCTTAGTTCTTCCTATTACGTTGGTACTAACGGATATAAGGCTTTTACAATAATTGCAGCCCTAAGTGGGATGTTTGTCCTAACATCCACTTGCCTCTCAGAAGGTAAACATGGTAATTCTTATAAAGAAGATAATTATGACGCACAGAGATGTTAGAGATGTCTGTATTTTCAGGCTTTGGTTTATCTATCGATGTCGGTGTCAGATAAATGACACATTCTCTTTACAAATGCAAGGATGCCCTAAGTAGAGATACTTATAAGGACATTTTATATTGGATATCTTCTTTGAATACTACTAGTCGACTTTAGCACAATATGATCATTGGGATATCTCAGGGGTTCCATGCATTAAACCTCCATACTGATCAGGCATGGAAGTAATCTAGGGGACACACTAGGATACGCCAATCCTCATATGGCACTCTTATCAAACATAGTTTGGCATTCGCAGGCGATATAAAATAATGAGAAAATAATAAAATAAATAATATATATATTGTCGTACTCTTCCTGGGGAAAAGTACTCCAGGTTCTTATGAGAGGATTAACTTCGAGGATGGGAGAGATGGTCATTATCGATTCCATTGGTAAGTTATATCTTACATTTAATATCTGAAGTTTTTATGAATGTAACCAAGAGTTTACTAGGCTTATGGTTTACTAAAGGTTTATTATCCCTTGCATTAACGTAAGATACTTAGCAGAAACTATCAATGTTAAATGGTACGTGAAGTACCTGATGCTATTATTGATATGTACTGTCTCTGTCATTCAATCGGTAGTTCAGGTGTTTCCTTTCTTATCCTTCCCAGACTTAGCTGCTCCTTCCTTGGCGGCCTCAGGGCAATTAGTACTGATGTGGCCCTTTTTGCCACAGCTGAAACAGTTTGCATTCTTTATGTCCCTACATTCGTGGGACTGGTGGCCGGTTCTTTTGCAGATGCCACATTGCTTTATCTTTTGGTTTGATCGACACTGTCCCCAGTGTCTTCTTTTGCAGGGTTTGCATGTAGGCTTCTTGTTGGAATCCGGTTGGTTATTGTTGAACTCGGATTTGCTCTTCTTAGGATTCTGGGAGTTATCCTCCTCCCTTTTACGCTTCCCATCTTCAGAGGCCTTGGCAGCCTTGTTTCTAACCACATCGAGTGTGAGAGATAGCGACAGATCTGCCGCTGACCTGAATGTAGTAGGTCTCGATGCTTTCACACTTGCCTTTATTTCTGGGGCTAGACCCCCAATAAAGCGAGCTATTCGCTTTGGTTCCGGTGTGATCAAATAAGGAACCAATCGAGACTTGGTATTGAAACTTGTAAGGTATGCTTGACAATCTAAGTTCTCCATGACTAATGTCAAGAATTCAGTCTCGATCTTCTCAACTTCATGTTGAGGACAGTAATTTTCTTTGATAAGAGCAACGAACTGATCCCAAGTCATGTTGTACAAAGGGATCTTCCCGGTTGCTTGAATCAACGATCTCCACCAGGCTAAGGCCTCACCCTTAAATGATTGCGACACAAACTTGACCACATCCCTCTCAGCGCATCCGCTGATATCCACAACTGTATCCATCTCATCTAACCACGTCATACAATCTACAACTCCTTCCTCCCCAGTGAAATCCCGGGGTTTACAAGAAACAAAGTACTTGTAGGAGCGACCCTCATCACGGGGTCCTTGATTCAGTATGATCTGTTGAGACAGATCACTGTGATGATTAGAAGAGTGACGCTCGTCATCTTCCTTCTTGGGTTCATCCTTCTTGGAAGGAGGCTTCGAATGCGGTGTAGATAGGGTCCTACTCCGAGTCCCACTATACTCTTCGTACTGCCGCTCAAAGGCCTTTGTAACTGCGTCGTCTAATAACGCTTTTAGTTCAGCACCCGTTAAATTAATTCGGGCGTTATCATTGTTCTTCACTAGGTGGCTATTAATTTCATCTGAGCCAGCCATTTAATTGAACTGTTACATAAAACAAGGACAATAGTTTACTTGGGAGTTTATTGTGGAATTGTCTTTTATGGCAATTCATTAACCATAGTAACGGAGACCATATTTGGTTAGTTTATTAATCACATTTATTTAGGATTTCTATTATAATTTATCCTAATTATTAAAAACAATAACAGTTTTACTAGTGGCACGAAAGGCCTAGTCACATGGACATTTATAAATTATAAGCTATGATTTCAGAGAATCAAAGCATTGAGGTTTGAATCATAGTTCATTACCTTTTCTTGACATGGAGTTGTAGGCTACCACTGTCTTTAGTCTCAGAGGACGTTAACTATAGCCCGTAGGCACTTCCCTTCTAAGGGAGGTTTATAATATGATCATCTCATAGGATGATATAAGCCATGATTTCAGAGAATCGAGGCATTAAGGTTTGAATCAAAGTTCATTACCTTTTCTTGACAGGGAGTTATAGGCTACCACAGTCTTTAGTCTTAGAGGACGTTAACTATAGCCCGTAGGCACTTCCCTTCTAAGGGAGGTTTATAATATGATCATCTCATAGGATGATATAAGCCATGATTTCAGAGAATCGAGGCATTAAGGTTTGAATCAAAGTTCATTACCTTTTCTTGACAGGGAGTTATAGGCTACCACAGTCTTTAGTCTCAGAGGACGTTAGTTATAGCCCGTAGGCACTTCATCCTTAAGGGATGATTATTTCAAATAAGGGAACTTGGATTAACCCCCCTTTTTTTAAAAGATGGCCTGTGTGACTTTAACGATTCACAGTTTACCAAAAATGTTAACATACTTACAGATGTTAACAGGGACTGGAATCTTTTGGATAGGTTTTACCATCTTGGCCATGTCTGCAATGACATTTAGGCTAGGTTTTACCATCTTGGCCATGTCTGCATTGACATTTAGGCTAGGTTTTACCTTTAAGATTCCTTTAATATTTAACACAGAATAAACCTAAATTGAGGTGTTAACAAGGATCTGAATCTAATTGTGGAACTACCGTCTTGGCCCTATCTTAAAATGACACATGAGCTAGTACTTGTCCTTTTTAGATATTGCCATTTTATTATAATGGTAGATCTTATAATATAGGGATGATATCTTAAATATAATCGTTCCATTAAATTTAAACAAGTATATGGTTGCCCTAAACGGGACTTCTACAGAAAATGACTTGCCCATGCAAGAGCCAATCGGAAAAATAACAAAGGAACCAAATAAGGACAAATAAAACGAATTAGAATTTGTCCTATGTTCTTGTCTAGACTCAAGAATGTGCAACTGTGTAACTGAGATTAAACACAAAAAGGCTAGTGATTAATTCACTCAGTGTTGGCTCTGATACCAACCTGTCACACCCCGATTTCCACGTGTCACCGGTGGGCCCGGTAGGGAGTATCGTGATGTGGTTGGCAACATAATAGTCAAACAACACAATATATAAATGCACAGCGGAAGCAAAAGATAAAATATATTACAATCCGAATATAAAGTAATATCCAGTATTACAACGGAAAGTAGAGGATCCACAGGCGGATCTTAAAACATAAATATTGTTCGACAGACTTTAGGCGCCTAGAACTTGCAAGATTCCTTATTAACGTCCTGAGCAGCTTCCAGCCTATTACGTACTTGTACCTGTCACTTAGACTTTTGAAAATACGTCAGTTTTCACTAGTAAATACACTCAACCGACTCATTTGAAAATGTCTATGAAAAATGGTTTAGGTGCTCAAGGCACGAAGATGTTTTGACACTTTGATTAAAATGCACAAGGCAAAATTTAATCTTTTATACTTGGGACAAACTATATTTCATGCTATCAGTTTTACATGACTTGCTCTACATACGGGGCCCGGTTCTATGCCGGTTCAAGATTTAACCGACTCACCACTATTCCCTTATTGGGAATCCCTTATTGGGTATAATTAATTAATAACATATGGCATCTTTCAGGTGTGTGCCTACACCCCGTGCTTAGGTCGTGGTCATTGCATTTAATGACTCAAGGATATCCAGGGCACGGTCGCATTAATCCCCAATGTTTCAGTCAAGCAATACGAATTAAAACAGGTTATTTGGATTTCCCGACTTATTGGTCTTTGAATCCCATACCTGACCACGCGGTATTTATATTACCGTATCCCAAGCCCGTAATAGGGAAAATAAGTTAAGAGTATTTACCTGAGCTAGCTCCTGTCTTAATTAGCAAGAATTATAATAACTCAGCCGTATTCACTTAAGTAAGCGTAGGTACAATTTACCGGAAGGCTCTAGTCTGGAATGATGGTATAAATAACCAATTAGAATGCTAACGGGTCTTTAATTAAGCCTAAGCTTAGACCGGTTAGTTTTAAGAAAGATACGGTTCAAACGCATGATAAAGCGAAGACCGGTTTAGAATGTGGTTTTGACCCAGCAAGCTTGTATGCTTGTTTAATATGGGTAACTTAAACACATTCTGGATTTTGAGACAAAACTGATATGGTTTGACCCGTTTCGGCTAATATATGCGAACTAGTCACATAAGCCGAACCGTACGCGCAAGAGGCGTAACGGAAATCATAAGGGTCCTAACCATGTTTCCTAAGTTAATATGCCTCAAATATGTTGTGATATCAATAGGATACCTTCCATTATGCCCAAAACGAATTTAAACACAAACTATGCCCCGTAGGGGTAATTTGGTCATTTATAATGTTATAAAAGAGTTTAAGTATTAATCTGAGTTACAGGTCTGATATAATCAGCAAAAATACTTAGTTTACTAAGTTATAACAGTAGGGTAAAGTATATATGTGAAATTTATCAATTATAACCAACTATGCACCGTAGGGGCATTTTGGTAATTTCACATAAACCGAAAAGCTCAAAACTGAAGTCTGAGTTTAACAACTTTTGCTTACTGTTAAAATATTATAATTTACCTAAAATATCAGTAGGTATCAACCCTTGTATGTTTAAAATAGTTCTAGTACATACTATGCGTTAAAAACGCTTAAAAAGGCGATTAGAAGCCGTTTCCGGGTTCTATATACAAAGCTGATATTTTTATCATTCCATAAGGTTTAGAATAATGTATTTATCATTTAAAATCAGTAGCAAAAGGTTTGGGGTCAAAAGGATATGTAAAACTCATTTTATAGCCCGACAGGGCAAAACCGACATTTACCGAAATAAGCTTACACCCCTAAGTTATGCTCAGCCTAAAATTAATTAAAAATCTTCAAAAATCCAAAAATAATATATTACATCAGTGGGTAAAAAGTTTGATATCAAAAAGTGAGTTTAAATAGGCTATACGCTAATTACGCCGTTTAATTAACATAAAGCCTTCAATTTACGCTAATGAGCATAACCCTCAAACTACACCTCAAAATGATGTCAAACTTTGGGTACAAGTTTATATTTCAGTAACTAAGGTTCCTACTAATTTACATTTTCAAAAATCACGTTTTAAGTTGAAAAGGGCATAATGGTCAACCTATGAGCAATTAACGGAATCATGCATATTAATTGGATAACTAATGATCCGTGGTGTATAATCACAGAGGGTTATACTAGCATGTAACCTGGTCCAATTAAAGCTCTAAGGCATTTCTAAAACATGCCTAAACGGGTCAGAACTGAAAGTCAAAGCAAAAGTCAAACTATGCGACTTTCGGTTCCGAACCGGGTCTCTAGAGAGAATTGTCGGGTTGAACATGTTTAGACATGTTCTTACACTAATTACCAAGTTATAATAATGATCAAACAGGTTGTATGTGTTCTACATTGCTAATTATGCATAAATTAGAAATTAAGTATCCTGTTGACTTTTTAATAACAAGCTTGACCCGACATTTGACCTAGTTAGAGTGGGAATCAGGGGGAACCCTTTTAAGGGTTTATTACCCACATAATTACCAACTTATAACTACTTTCAATTCGACTAATCACTGGACCATTAGTGATTAATCGTTAAGTCAACCGTTAATTACGACGGTTTGACTTTTAAGCTAAAACTAAGCAAAAACTTAACTAAGGAAGGTTAGGCATCCTTACTGAAGTCCTAAGCTTGATTAGTGATCACTTGAGAGAAGTCTTGAGCTCCAGGAATGATCAGAAAGCTGAAGGAAGGTGTGAAGAATTTGGTTGCAACTTAGTGGCCTTTTATAGTGTTCATAAGCTCTTAGATCATTGACAACAAGTGCTATCAAGGGCCATGGATCATCAACAGATGTCCCTAAAGTTCTAGGGGTTGCCTAGGGGTCGCCCAAGATGAGGAAAAACGTTTATAAGTCGGTTACAAGAGCCATGGTAGACAAAAACCCAAATATTTCGGACCAGACAGGCCCTCGCGGCACGCGAAGACCCCCCCCCTGGGGCTTCGCGTCGCGCGACACCCTTCTGCACCAAATCTTATATTTTTGATTTTTACGCTTTGATCCTTGGCTCTTCAAAACTTTGCTAAGACTTCATTTCTTGCACTTTGAACCCTCCAAATTGACTTATAAGGGCTTCAAGACATTTACCCACTTTGTTTAGTCCTCGGTTAACTTTATTGTCACCCGAAAAGTCCTAAACTTTAACGTTGACGCTTATAACCCCCCGCATACGAATTTGATCACAACTTGCTCATACGATAACGAAACTTTATGAAATTTATATCGTGCATTCTAGTGAGCATAATTAACCGTTACAAAGCTTCGGGTTTGTCAAAAGGTCACTCAGAGGTATAACTTAAACATGTTGACACATTTAACCCCTGTAGTTTGTAATCTCTCACTTTCTTGCATATTTAGCTTCGTATGATCCGTGATTTATTCGTTTGAAGGTTTGAGCATCATGTAGGGTTAATGTACAATATATTTATTCACTGTTGACATTTAGAACTCGTATTTTCACATACTTTCCATGATTGTCAAGTTTAAATCCTTCTATAACATTCTTTCACACGTTCAGACATATGACACGTGTCAACACATTATAGGACGTGAATTTTCGAGGTGTTACATCCTCACCCCCTTAAAAGAAATCTCGACCTCGAGATTTGTTAATGTAAAGGAAGTATTTTCTACCTTATATTGGGCTTAATCTTCCCCAGTACCTTTGAGCCTCTAAGGCACTCCAATTGCCCTTTATAATAGGTACATGTATCTTTTGGAGCTTCTAATCCTGTCGATCCTTAATCGACACAGGTTACATATCATAAATCGGTATATCATTATGTGATAGTGTTTCTTGACTTATTGGCGAAACACGTCCTTAAATCATTAGTGTGGGGTGCATTGCGCGTTCCACCGAGCTCCTTAATTAGGTCTTAGCTCGTAAGCTATTTAATCTTGATACATTCGAATCCTTCGAATGATTCTATATATTCAGAGCTTAACTAGCCTGATAATTTAACAAATTTGGCACACCCTTCATGGGTGATATCTTTTGTTGAGCCTTATTTCTTAACAAGAATTTAGGAAGGTTACTACTTTCCATTAATCCTTGATTTTCTGCCAAATAATGGCAACTTATAGATAATTAGGGGTTTGTATGTTCTTATTGGTTGTTTCTAATGCAACTTTCAGATCCTGATAAGTGAACTTACCAATATATTGTTCTAACAATAGATGTTTAACATTCCATCTATACAAGGTCTCTAAGGGGTAGCCTTGATACTTACATAATAATTGTTATATAAAAAAAAAAACTTATTTTTATGGTGAGATGGTTATTCCAACCACTGCTTAACTAATCTCAAAGAATAGCTAATCCTTACAGCTAGTCGAACCAATCGACGATCCTGGGCAGGTAATAGCGATTCTTAATTGTTGCCTAAATAGGGTTGCGGTAATCAATGCATAAGCAAGATGATCCGTTTTTCTTATTTATATAAATCGGAGTTCTTAGAACTTCGAATTTTGGCTTTATGAAATCTTCTCTAAAAACTTATCGATTTGGCTCTTAGTTCTTCCTATTCCGTTGGTACTAACGGATATAAGGCTTTTACAATAATTGCAGCCCTAAGTGGGATGTTTGTCCTAACATCCACTTGCCTCTCAGAAGGTAAACATGGTAATTCTTATAAAGAAGATAATTATGACACACAGAGATGTTAGAGATGTCTGTATTTTCAGGCTTTGGTTTATCTATCGATGTCGGTGTCAGATAAATGACACGTTCTCTTTACAAATGCAAGGATGCCCTAAGTAGAGATACTTATAAGGACATTTTATATTGGATATCTTCTTTGAATACTACTAGTCGACTTTAGCACAATATGATCATTGGGATATCTCAGGGGTTCCATGCATTAAACCTCCATACTGATCAGGCATGGAAGTAATCTAGGGGACACACTAGGATACGCCAATCCTCATATGGCACTCTTATCAAACATAGTTTGGCATTCGCAGGCGATATAAAATAATGAGAAAATAATAAAATAAATAATATATATATTGTCGTACTCTTCCTGGGGAAAAGTACTCCAGGTTCTTATGAGAGGATTAACTTCGAGGATGGGAGAGATGGTCATTATCGATTCCATTGGTAAGTTATATCTTACATTTAATATCTGAAGTTCTTATGAATGTAACCAAGAGTTTACTAGGCTTATGGTTTACTAAAGGTTTATTATCCCTTGCATTAACCAAGAGTTTACTTGGCTGTCTCTTTTACCTTTGCCACGTATTGAGCCATTATGCTGTCTTTAGCCTCATACTCCCCCTGGTACTGCTTGACCACTAACTGCGAGTCTGTACTGGCTTCCACATGTTTTGCTTTCATCTTTTTGGCTAGTCTCATCCCTGCCAAAAGAGCTTCGTATTCTGCAGTGTTGTTGGTATTCTCGAAGTCTAGCCTGATGGCATAGGTTAGCTCAACCCCCTCAGGACTGATCAATGTGATGCCTGCTCCATTACCTTCTTCGCTGGAGGCCCCATCTGTGAGTAGTTTCCATACTGCCTCGTCTTCCTTCTCTTTTTCTTCCCTCTCCAGGGCTTCCCACTTTAAAAGTTCTTTTTCCTCATCCTCAGGGACCTCCGCCAAGAATTCGGCCAATATTTGTCCTTTCATAGCAGTTCTGGCTTTGAATTCCAAGGAGTGTTCTCCTAATTCAACTGCCCACTTGGCCAGGGCCCAATAACTCCGGTCTCCTTAGCACTTTTTGGAGGGGTTGATCTGTCATTAGGGTGACCTTGTGTCCTTGGAAGTATCTTCTGAGTCTCCGAGACGCAAAGACAAGATCCAAAGCCAACTTCTCTAGGGGCATATAGCGTTCTTCAGGACCCTTGAGGGTCCTGCTAATGAAGTATATTGGTATCTGCTTTCCATCCCGTTCCACCATCATAACTGCACTGATGGTCTTTTTTGAGGCAGATAGATATAAAAGCAAATCCTCCCCGGGTACTGGGGTGGCTAAGGTTGGGAGCTTGCAGATGTAATCTTTCATTTCTTGAAAAGCAACTTCCGCCTCCGAGGTCCACTTAAACCTGTCCGTCTGGAGGCAATCTTTCAGTACCTTCATTAAGGGAAGGGTCATGTCGGCTACCTTCGATAGGAAGCGGTTTAAGGCGATTAACTTTCCATTCAACTGCTGAATGTCCTTCAGGGACCTGGGGGATCGCATTTCGGCTACAGCTTGGGTTTTCTCCGGATTAGCTTTGATTCCGCCCTTAGTAACCACTACTCCCAGGAATTTCCCTTCTTCTACCCCGAAGCAACACTTCCCAGGGTTCAACTTCATATTCACATCTTGCATAGCTCGGATGGTTTCGGCTATATCGTTTATCATGGCCATCTTGTTTAGGCTTTTTATTACAATGTCATCGACGTACACCTCCAAGTTCTGTCCCATCTGCTCTCTGAAAAGGGTATTCATGAACCTTTGGTAAGTGGCCCCAGCATTTTTTAGCCCGAAGGGCATTTTGGTGTAGCAAAAGGTTCCCTCGTATGTGATGAAGGCGGTTTTCTCCTCGTCTTCCATTGACATTTGTATTTGATGATATCCTTTGTAAGCATCCAAGAAGCATTTTAGGGGGTACTGAGATAAGGAGTCCACTTGGACGTCTATCTCCTGAAGGGGATAACAGTCCTTGGGGCATGCTTTATTCAGATCTTGAAAGTCAATGCACATCCTCCACCCCCCGTCTTTCTTCTTGACCATGACCTGGTTAGCAACCCATGATGGATACTTCACTTCTCTTACTATCCCCGCTCTGAGCAGCTTCCTGGTCTCTTCACAGGCGACCCTCCTCTTGCTAGGACCCATGCTTCGTTTCTTTTGCTTTACTGGTCTCGCCCATGTGTACGTATTGAGTAGATTCTCGGTCAGGCTTCTTGGGATTCCTGCCATGTCTCCGTGTTGAAACGCAAATACGTCTATGTTGAAGAGAAGCAGCTCCTTGAGAGCACTCTTACATTTATCACTTAGGTGGCTTCCCACCTTAACCGTCTGCTCCGGGAACCTGTCACAGAGGACCCACTCTTCTATCCCATCTTTTTGAGGTTTCTCAGGCACTTCGCTCTCAGATACTGAAGATACTACTTCGTATGAAGATTTTACCCAGGCCAAGCCTTTTGGCGTTTGGAACACTAAAGCTCCATGTGGGGTTGATGCCTGTGCTTGCAAATCGCCAATCCCGGGTCTTCCCAGGATTGTGTTGTACTTTGAGGGTGCTCGGACTACTCTGAAAGTTAAGTTTATGGTTCGGACACGATCCCCTACCCCGACTGTAAATGGGAGTCTGATCTTTCCCAAGGGGTGTGACACACTGTTGTTGAAACCTACTAGGGGATAGAATCTTCTTCAAGCCGATCCCTCACATCCCTATCAAATCTTAGGAAACAGTGTTCATATATCACCTCTACTCCGCTTCCCCCGTCCATATGTATTCTGGCTACCTTGTGCCCAGCTATTATGGCTGAAATGTTGAGGGGGAGCCGCTGTACCTCGTTCTCCTCCAGGTGTGGCATCAAGATGGGAGCTTTCATGCGGTCTGGGGAGCCCAGGACTCTGGCCTTTACACTCCTGGTGGTATCAAATTCATCCCTTCTCCGAATCATGTCTACATCTGCCCTTCCGGGCTCCCTCACATCTTTCCCCTTGCGGTCCCCTCCTCCTTCCTTAATTTCCTTAACCAAATGAGTCGGTTTACCCGTTTTTACCACGGCCTCTATTTCCCTCTTTAGATACATACAATCATCAGTTTTATGACCGAATCCCCTGTGGAAGTCACGGTATTCGTTTGGTTGTGCCTTTGGCCCTGGTTTTATGGGGGGTGGTCTTGGAAAGGAATTCTTCACCCTCTCGATTGCCAATATTTCGCTTGGGGTTTTAGTGAGGGGGGTGAAGCTGTCAGAGTAAGGGAATGAACCCCTTCCCCGAGGCCTATAGGGGGAGTACGAGGGTCTCGTCCTATCATGCATCATTCTATCAAGAGCTGGTTTTCCTGAGTAAGGTGTACCTTTTTCGGGAGGTTTTGTAGCTGGGTTGACCCTTCGGGGTGGAGTGTCCATTTCTTTAGCTTTGCTGACTGTGTCTTTGCCCCTGACGAAGGCCCTGACCCTGTCCATGAGATTATCGAATGAATGTTGGAACTCTTCCCCAAGCTTTTCACATAGTTGTACGTGCTTCAGTCCATTAATGAAACTGCTGATCTTCATGACCTCCGGGACATCTTTGATATTCATACTTTCTTTGACGAACCTCTCCATGTACTATCTATCCGTTCATTGTCCCTTTGCCTTATATGCATGATTTCGTTTGGGTTTTTGATCACTTTTCTTTGCTGACCAAAGTTCTTCAGAAACTTCTCACTTAGCTCTTCATAGCTGTCAATTCCTCCTGGGGGAAGGCTGTCAAACCAGAGCCTGGCTCCCTCCGTTAGAGTTTGCACAAACATGTGGAACCAAACTGGCATAGGCCACCGTCCCAGCTGTCCTGCGCCTTTAAAAGCATGGAGATGGTCCTCAGGGTCTCTTGTCCCGTCGTATCTGTCGAAGTTCGGGGGTAGCTTTGTCTTGGGGGCATGGGTGCCTCAGCGATCCTCCTAGTGAACTTTGAAATCTCTGCCAAATCCCGAGGGAGGTAAGGCTGATCTAGACCATCATCGCTTTGATTCTCCTTTTCCTTTTCTTTTCCTTTCTGTTTCTTCCTTGTAATGAGATCTTCTCTTTCCTCCGAGGACATCTGCCTGAGGGCTGTCATGAAGGTTTCTAGAGGGTCGGTGCCACCGTTTTTGCTTTGTGGATCCACCCCTTCCTGGTTGGATGGTGTGTCAAAGGATAGTCTGGCCCTGAGGCTATCAAGCTCTCCTGTCTTTCTAGATCCTCGAGATGTTTTTTCAACTTTTCCCTGTGCATGGCCACAAAATCTGGAGTGATGGCCTCCTCCATTTCTAGGTTTTCCACCTGGTTTTCATTCTCTTCTTCGTGGGTGATGTCTTCCATGGTGACCTTATCACGATCGTTCTGCACCGTCTGGATGGTTCGTGAGCTTGGTGGTGTTGCCATGTTGTTTCTCGTGAAATGGGTTATCACAACGTCGGAGTTTTGGAGTGGAAATACCAGCTAGACTGAATAGTCCCACGGATGGCGCCAATGTCGAATACCCAAATCCCTGATGACGTTCAAAGGGTCTTCGCTGACGTTGGAATATCCCAGTCTTCGTTGCTACAAAAAGTAAACGTTAGCCTCGTCACGGAGGGCCCGGGGGGGGGGGGGATCCGTGACCAAGCTCCGGTGTGAGAATAAGTAAACTTGCCGGAGAGTATGAGAAGCTTATTCCGATGAGTGTGATCACCGGGATATTTCTCTATGGTGTGAATCTACTAAATGTGTGTGTATTTAATATAGAGGAATTATGGTCGGAATAAATGAGAGAGTATTTAGTGTGATACCTTGGACCTGCCTTTAAGATTAGCCCATAGCTTCCTTATATAGCCTGAAGCTCTTATCTTTCTAATGGGATCACACCGAGGTGATCCAACGGATTCTGTCGGTCTTTGGGGGGCTCAGACACGTGTCTGACCCCCAACGGTAAGATTATCTTCTCATTTAATGATTCCGGCTTAGAAGTACGATGACAGCCAAAGATCCTCTTTTTGTCACGCATTAAATGCACCATGTGTTCTCTGATCCTTTTCTTCCCACTCATTTTTGTATAAGAGAAACCTTAGTGGGCAAGTATCACCGTTTCTAGGCCTTATATATTGGGCCTTCATGACGATAGTCCAAGACGGGTAAATGGAGCACCCTATTGGCCCGTCGTCACCATTAATCATGCATGTCAAACTTGTTAAAATGACATACGAACACTAGGATTTTTTTAGCTTGGTCATTGGTTGTATAGGAAACCTACATAAGAGCCGTAGACTTATGGGACATGTTTTTTTATATGTCATAAGTTGATTTATAGGTATATATCGTGTACGTACCTTGTTAGCATTAAATTGAAAATTATGCCTAGAAAAGACAAATATAAATGCTTAAACACACAAAAAAAAGTACACAACCTAGTTCCACATGTATCATTTAGATTATGGAGAGTTGACAATTTTTGACATCATTGAAATCTCGATATGTAACTCAGTGATTACTTAATCTCCTCTATGTATCAAACCACCTTTTATAAAAAAATATCCTCATATATCTAAACCTTAATCCCTTTCAATTGCTCTAAACAAAAATGCTCACAAACAACCCGAATAACTGAAAAAGTAACATTTTTTCGGTTCCGAAACCGCCTTCACAAGATATACCGGAAAACTCTTCGGTTGTCGAACCGGACAACGCTTTGATTGGCGAACTAGACGACGCTCTGGTTGTAGAAGATGGTCAAATGGATGACGAGGGGGATTACATACCACGTTTGATTTTTCCTATATAGATGGATGTAATTATAATAAATATAAATATAAATATAAATATGATCATCTATATTATAACCGATATGAAGATGAGTCGGATTGGTCATATGACGAAAATTACTGGAAGTAATCAACTGTTTAGTGTCGTTTTTATTTTATTTTGATCTATGTAGTAGTTTCAAAATCTAAACACGAAATATATTCGATTATTTTAATATACGCGAAATATAATAGATTAAATTATTATACAAGTAATTTGATTTATACAAATTAGTTGCAGAATTAGGTAGAGGAGTAGCGTTTGAAAAATGATGTAACATTGTGGGGGAATATAGGTAATTTTGAAGGGTGATGACTTGTCCATTAGACTCGAGTTAGCATGACACCCCTGAAACTTACGTATGCGTGTGCCTCATAGACCGGGTTTGCTCGTTATACTAATCAAAATTTACGGGACATCACCATACATGTAAGGTGTATGTTATGATAGAATCTTGGCAAATATTCATCTCCCACTGAGTCGTTGTCTACAACCTAGATTAGGAGAACAAAACGACCGGATAATACCTACAAAATATTTAATAGAACCCTTGCAAAATTTCACCTCTACTCAATTGTTATCTATAACCTAGATTAGGAGAACATAACGATCACATTTTACCAAGAAAAGATAAAAGAGAACAGAATAACCGTATTTTACCAAGAAAAAATAAAAGTTCATGACAAAATATCTTTTACTATGATGTAGATGGGTTTCAATGTTTCATCCTTCTATAAGCAACACTATTATTTTTAGAAGTCCATTGGTTATATCCATCACAAAGAGAGCCATGGTGATTCTTATTTGTTTCTAGGTTCATAACATCACAAGTCACTATGTTTTTAAACTTCTTATACAAACCTCACATATGTCATAGTTAACTCATGATCTCCCGATAACAATATAAATCAGTGGACATTTATCGACAGATAAATCTACGGATGAAGATAGGGTTCGTTAGTACTCTTATGGTGAAGGTCCATGGGACCATATAATAAAAGAAATTATATTCATCATATTATTTTTATGATTTCAACCATCATTTATTTGCCAACATGCATAGTAGTTTCTCTTAAATAAAAAAGATATTTAAAACTAGAAGTTAATTGATTGGCCACTTAAACTAAAATAGAATAACTAACCGACAATGTAGCTATAGTATATAATAACATTATTTTTAAAATATCATAATGAAATAATTTAAAATTACTTAGTTTTATATAACACAAACTTAGTTGGATTCTGACTTCAAAAGAACCATATGACTCTGTCTTGGATTACACCCCAAAATCTTTTTCGTATTGAAAACTGTAACTCGTGGGTTTTTTATTCTTAGATAGCCATTGGCACATGGTCTAATGAGTTGACCAGGTTTATAAGTTGAATCTACCATGTATAATGTTTGTTAGCATAAAAAAAGTATAAAAATAAAATTATTGGGTTCTAAGTAATGATGATAACATAACAAAGTCATCACTAATATAAAATATTTAATTATCTATTTATAATAAAGTTTTAAATTTTAATTAACCCTGTAGTTTTTTATTTCTCTTGACTTGTATATGTGCCTCTTGTATATGCGCCCTTTGGCTTCATATTATTAAATTTTTTCTGCGGTTAAGAAACTCATCAACAATATAAAATTATTAAAATAAAAAAACTTATTTATAATACTTTTAGTATATATATAATTATAATAATTTTAAGCATGGTATATTTGTTATGGTTATTCTAAAAATTACAATATATTAAACCAAAGCGGAATTATCACCATATTTATTTAGGTTTTTAGCTTTTAACTTTTAACTCTTGAAATTTAAACCTTCTTTTATAAATTATCGTTTATTTTTTTTTAATTTCGGTTTCGATTTTAACCAATTATAGAGCCACGGATCAAAACAAAAACAGAAAAAAAAAAGAACGATTGCACAAAGTCGATCTACATATTCATATCGTAATATGCAATTCAAAACTCAAAACACATTTTGATTGCATGCATACTTTTAAACAACCAAATTACATTTTACATAAACACGACATGCTTATTTATGTATATATAAATAATAGACTCGTTTACTCATTTTAATACGCTTTATACATTAAAGCTTCATAAGATCCATACCCTTTCCCCATCTCATCCACACCGTTGATCCTCATCCGACGGCTCGGATTAAACGGGCTGCATGATCCATACGCAAAACTCCATCCAACCGGTTGCACATCTTTCGCTTCCATCTCATTCAACACCTTGTAAAACAACTCTACATCACACGGAAGCAATATCGGCCCGTCGCAATGGTAACCATATTCGGTTTCCGCATCTTCTAACAACATAGTGAACAAAGGATGATTCACATACTTTGTCTTGATGGCAAACCTTTGTTTCTCCGGTCCAACATAAACCGGAAAAAACCCTTCTGGGACTAGTTTTTTCTTCTTGAGTTCATTTCCATTCCATGACTTGCTCTTGGACAAACTCCCTACACCGCCTCGGCTTCTTTGGCCGCGTGGGAATGACTTACATCGCTTCCATGTCTTCACAATGAAGTTCTTCTTTCCGCTCTTGTTCTTCCAAGATTCCATGATTTGAACGCTTAATAATACTAACGAATACGGCTATTACAAAACAAAAAAGCTAAAGTTTGGTTAATATGAGTGATTTGTGATATAAAACTTGGTTTGTTTATCCTCTATCGTACGTCAAATCGAACATGGATCTTGTTCCGGGTTGTGTTTTGATTGACATGATGAACATATGTGAAAATATTGAGATAGAAGAGTTGGACATGAAATTAGGGTTGCATTGGTTTATGAAGGTTGAAGGGTTTTTTATAGAGGAAAGAGTTGAAGAAGTTCGGGTTGAGAGCTGAACCGGGTAATACCGGTTCGTTGAAAGTGAGAGGCATGATGTCATATCATCTTATTTGTGTAAAATATTATTTTTATTTGTGTAAAATATTAATTTTTGAGTTTTGTCAACTCGCCAAGTCATCCTCTCGTTTGTTAGTTATTTTTTCCGCTTGTTTAATTTATGAACCTTATTTTACTAAATTATTGTCACGTATGATTAAAATTTAATTTTGTTTGTATACTTCAGAAAGTATAAAAATAATACTGTTAGATGACAGAGACATAGTAAATTATGCACAGGATAAAGATAATAAGTTAGACATGGAGTAGATATTATCAACTAGGTTAAACCCGTGTATTACACGAGTTGAATAAATGTAATTTTATATATCAAATATTAAAAAAAAATATATCTTTAAAAATATTGTTTATTATACGGGTTGAATAAATGTAATTTTATATACCAGATAATAAAACAATATATTTAAAAATCTCGTTTATTACATGAGTTGAATAAATGTAATTTTATATATTAAATAATAAAAAAGTTGTATTTTTAAGAACCATGTGTATTGTACGGGTTGAGTAAATTTAATTTTATATATTAAATAATGAAAAAAGTTACATTTTTAAGAATCTCATGTGTTATACGGGTTGAGCACATGTAATTTTATATACCAAACAATAAAAAGTTATATCTTTATAAACCCTATGTATTATATAGATTGAATAAATCTAATTTTATATACTACATAATAAAAAAAAAGTTATATTTTTAAAAATCCCGTGTATTACACGAGTTGCATAAATTTAATTTTGTGTAGTAAAAAATAAAAATGTTATATCTTTAAAAAAACTCGTTTATTACACGGGTGGAACGAATCTAATAAAAATTTATATCTTAAAAAAAAAACTAACGGATATACTCGATATACGATGAATGGGGTGATTGCGATGATGGTTCTTATAAATGTCATGTAAACATAGTGATTACCGTATTTGAGTTGAGAGTTGAACACGAAAATAAAAGTATAGAAGCAATAAACATTGATTAATATTTTTGTTTACCCCTTATAAACATTTTTGAAATACGTTTTATCCTTAAATACTTTAGTTTAATAAAATAAATAAATCATTTACATTATATTAATTTATATTTAGCGTACATTTTTTTGTTAATTTCAGGATAAATAATTTTGAAATATGATAAATATTTTAAAATATTATATTATCTCCTATATGAATTATTTAAATTTATATTAAATTTAATTTTATAATTATCTTTTAATTGATATTAATAATGACTTCAATAAATGATATGTGTCCTCCCATTAGTTTCTTTTATTATATAGTATAGATTTGTAACGGGTGTAGACTTCACCCTGTTGTACCATGTGCTTCATCTTTATTTCCCACATTCATCACTTGCACAACAAGCTTTGTATACTATACCATGTGTCCCATGATGTGTCTTCATCTTACTACGTGTCTAACCATCTTTGATGGTTTTGTTAAACTAGCAGACACCGTTCTCATATACAGAGAAAAAAGAGAGAGACAAAGTGAATAAAACCTAATTGTCTTCCCAGATCTCACTTTCTCATCCGCTATCCCACCTCTGACCTCACGAAGATTTGAAGCCCTTTCGAAATCGAACTCGAAGTCGATTAGGTAAGACCGTCAAAATCTTCCATCGGTTTGTTTCCATTTTGATATGTTCTGTCGATTTTTTTTCCTTGTAGATTTGTTTCCATCGAAGGTCTGACCAGGTTTGAACTTTGAACACAACATCGCCATCCAGGCGTCTAGCCCGACTTTACCCTTATTCCGGCGGAACAAAGATCTGGATTGAACTGCAGGTGCTGACTTTAACCATCCTCTCTGGAGCGCTAAGTGTCTTTTCACTTCTGCAGAACTTTTTCATCAGGTATACACACTCATCTCTATGTTTTCTGTGTTGTTATTGTTGTTTTGTTAGTTAATTGCAATTGAAATTATGATTGATTGATGATTAGATTTAGAATCTGTTTGTAGTTGTGTTAGTTTTTTGTGTTGTCCTTTTTTTAACTATAATTTTGAATTGAAATGGTGATTGACGATACGATTAGTTTTGAGATCTATGGTAGTTGTTTAGGGTTAATTGTGTGAGAACCTCGTCCGAAATGTGAAGGATTGGAATGGGTACATGAAGATGAGATTAGAATGTTAGAAAACTGTTTTTGTGAGAGAATCAATTTTTTTAAATATTCTTTTTGAGGATCGTTTACAATTGGAAGGAGGTATGTTAAGGTTTTTGTTAATATGGGTTGTCCAAAAAAAAGTCACAAATTTGGGTCAACGTTGCATTTTTTTGTTTGTTGATGTGGGTCGTAAAAAACTCACAAATTTGGGTTGAACTTACTGTTTTCTTTAATTTCGTTAGAGTTATCAAGACAGTCACAATTTTTTGGTTAATTTACTGTTTTAATGAATTTCTTGATGTGGGTTTGTTGCAGAATGAGAAAAAAGTTCAAGATTACATGAACTCACAACCCGGAAACCCGAAATGAACGACTAAATGAGGGCGTTTCTGATTGACTGGCTGATTGAAGTTCACAACAAATTCGAGCTTTCGTTTCAAACACTATACCTGATAATCAACATAGTTGACAAATTCTTGGCTTATAAAACTGTTTCTAGAAGAGAATTGTAGTGGTAAGAAGTTCCAACTAGAGTTGTTACTTATTATTAAACATATCCCATTTAACTTAGAAGCTATTATGTGCAGTAGCGAATAGGAATATGCCAAAAGCTTTATGATGTTGTATGGTTTGTTGAATGTTGATTTCCGTTAGCTTTTAGATAGTTTGATCCATGTATCGGTTGTATGGATTTTGGTAGCTATAGACCATCAACATATGCATCATATCATCAAAACATTGTAAACTTTGACGTAACCATCTCCAACCAAGACCGTAAAACGATGCAATCTATTGGTGTAACACTATTCACTACACAAATTTGTAACAACCCGCACGTTCGTGCGTTGTTACTACTCGTTATACTCGTTACGCCTAGCACCAGAGATTCGGATCATAATGTAGCTTTATCGCATACATCGCTATTTCGCAGTATTTTCGCATATTACTCATACTTTATCGCCATAACACATCGCATCACACACATTAACGCTCACGATGACGTTGAGTGAGGACCTATTCTACCCTCCTCGATGGCCGTGAAACGTCACAAAGTAACGCATATTCGAAACGAAACCCGGTTATTGTATCGCAACTTTGAAATATGGATATATATACGACCCTATGAGACTAATTATAATGAATATACGAAAATGAGGATGAAAATGTGTAACTAAACTATCGCAACGCTTAACAATCGAAACGGAACGCCAAAACTCAGCTCGCCGGAGGCGTTTGATCGAATGGCACTTCGAACAAATGGCCATCCGATCGGACAGCCATCCGATCTGACTCACTTCACCACCTCCTCTCCTCTCTTGCCTATAAATACCCCCCACTCTCACATCAATCGCCTTGATGTGACAGCTCCCACTCGACTAGCACGCCTTGGGCTATTTTCTCTCGATTTCTCACGATTCTTGTAACTTTCCAACTCAAATTTTGTACTTCCATGATCTACACGCACTTCTTCATCATTTTCTCTTCTAAGTCTTAACTTTTAACCGTGAAATCATTGGATTTGAGGTGTTCTAGGGTGATGTCATCACAAAGTTCTCATGAACTTCAAGTGTTGGCCTCATTCCACCAAGAACAAACTCATATCTGAAGGATTTCCACAAGAATAAACAACATTTTCACACAAATCTACACATAATCACGAATAAAAGGATTGAAAAATGGTTTTCCAACTTTCTTTCAACTCTTTTACACTCAAGGCACTCAAACCGATAGAATCGGAGCTTATACCGACCTTCTACTCATTCTTAGTGTCGTGTTGGTTCAAGATCTGATTCCTAACAAAGAGACGACCGATTTCGGGTTAACCAAGAACGACCATCACGAATCAGTAAACCGGTCAGATTTGGGTGATTCCTGTCCGATCGGGTCCTTTAGTTCGAGATGGGGTTTCTATTGTTTAACACGTCACAACACCGTCTCGATCAAAACCGCCAAAAACCTTCAAAGTTAGTCAAGTGCCAATGACGACTAGATCGGTTGGACGGAGTGCCGTCCGAACGGAGTGCCGTCCGAACGGAGTGCCGTCCGAACGGACTGCCGTCCGGTCGGACAGGCAGTCATCCGGACGGACAGGACAGCCATCCGATCGGACTGTCATCCTATCGGATTTCACCTTGGGTCCCACACTTGACTTTAATTTCGACAAGTTGGAGTACTGTCCGATCCATTGACATCTTGCTCCGTTTAACACACAATTCAAACGCTCACGCTATCGATCTGTAATCAGGGTAATCTCAGACGCGCCCCCTTCAAATCAAGCTGTGTTTACTTGCCGAACACCGACTGTGAGTATACTCGAACCCTTTTTATCGCATTTTGGGTGTAGCATACGTTCTTACTAAATCGAACTTATCAAAACGAATTAATCAATCAAACTACTTATCACTTGCGAATGACTATTATGCATATTTACACGTGATGCTAGTTACATATGTGTTAGGACTTATACTCCCGAGGTCCCGCCTTAACTAGTATAGTACTATAGCACCCGACGGGGTCTAGTTAGGATGAATAGCAATCGCAATCGCAGCTCGAGTAACTTAGCTGGTAGTATCTGTCTTATGCATGTATGTTTAGGTATCTCGTTTATGTATTTGGTAATTCGCAACACTTTTATCTATTTACGCTTCACTATCAAAATTTATATACTCGCCAATACTTTAGTATTGACGTTGTTTTAACGTATGTTGCAGGTTTAGTCGCAGTCTACATCAAATCAAGCTAGGAAGTCTAGAAACTCACCAAAAATCTAGGTTGTCGAATTTGTATTGTTCGAGAGGACAAGAAATCTGTGATAACTTATGTGATTGTATTGTTTGTTAGTATGGGATAACAAATGTAATCAATATTGTCGCTTTAGTTGTTATGGATTTTCTTGAGCAATCTGATTCACCTAGTGCCACGCCCCGATGATTCCGCCATCGGTTGGGGTGTGACAGATTGGTATCAGAGCCATAACTATAGTGAATTAGGCAAGACTCGACCTAGTCCGAGCCGATGTCTTAGAAACGACCTAGTCTTTAGTCTAGGTACCAACAGGCCGACTCGTGCGAACCCAATAGGATTTGCACGGGCCTACTTGATACTCTCGTTCGAATTCACTAAAAGCTACAACTTCGCGTGAACACCGCATACTACAACTTCACACGAAGAGCCTTTCCTAAGGCTAGAATATTACTTAGCCTTTCCTATGGCCAACACAATACACACATTTTCGAAAATACTTGCATAACACAACCGAGTGATCTAGTCGAGATCAGGCGTGAAAACCAAGAACTCTCGACAAGATCACTCACTCAGCGCATTTTTCTAGCACGAGAACCTTCCGTTGAGCTAGGAGTGACGTCCATATCTCAACGAAAGCCTCCATTTCAAAATCTAGTGGAACTCCCGAATTTATTCGAAGAGCACAACCATAGTTAGGAGCGAAGTTGTTAAGTCAGGGGTGAAACCCATACCTTAATAAACCGCTCCGCTCTTTATAAAATGATTTTCAAAAGCTCTCACCAAGGACTCGACTATAACGATAAATCGAGCCACGCGAAGACCAAAAAAGACGAATGCCATGAGCTGCATCCCAGTGGAAACATAAGCCTTCTAGGACAATGCGTGTGCACGAGCTGGTTGGTTATGGTTGAGTTACCTTGGGCAGTCGACGCCTAAACACCCGAGGCACTCAATCTACTTTTCTAGCTTACGACTCGCCGATTATACGCTTATCAGAATCTATTTACGCTTATGTGTTTACACTTTTAAACTTTACACTTTATCGATTTCTCGATTTATCAATTTTCGCTCCCTACTTTCGCAACCGCACAACTCGCACAACCATCTCAATCTAAAACGAAAACCGAATGTTCGCAACAAAACTAATGTCTAATTGCTCGCGCATACTACCCCGGCATGTGTGTGTGTAAGTACAAACTACAACTAACTATGTGTACAAAACGAATCAATTGTGTGGGAATCTAGGAATCTCGTGTCTCCTATGTGGCTCCTATGTGAAATCTATTATATTACTCGTAACAAGTTTTGATCGCGCTCAATCGCATCGCAAACTCAAAATCATTATGGTCGAATCTCACTCCAAATTTTTCTCTCTGTCTAGATGTCTTCCAACGACTTTACTTCGAGACAAACAGCTAGGAGAAGAGCCAAACGAAGCGCCGAGAAGAGGATTGCCTCGCTTGTGGTCAAGGAAGTGGCCAAGGTCATCCCTCAAATTGTCGCTCAAGTGCACTATCTTAGCAACTCTCGAGCCCCGGAAGACTCTAAGACAGAAGAGCCGCAATCTGCTTTCCTTTACAAACACTTCAAAGCCTGTGGCCCGATGGAGTTCACGGGTGAAGGAGATGTGTCCCAACTACTCCAGTGGTTCGATTCTATCGAAGTTACCCTTCGTCAGAGTGGGTGTCCCGATGGTTTTTGTACTACTTGCGCTACCGGTGTATTTCAATAGCGAGCACTCTACTGGTGGACCGCCGAACGTAACAAACGTGGTATCTCCGCAACTTACACTCTCTCTTGGGATGAGCTGAAAGAGCTCATGAAGAAAGAGTACTGCCCTCCCCACGAAGTCCAGAAGCTAGAAGACGAATTTTGGGAAATCAAGCAAATCGAAGGTCACAATGCTGGCTACACTGCAAGGTTTAAACAGCTTAGCATAATCTACCCAAGTCAAGTCAACACTTCAGAAAAAGCCATCACGAAGTACATTCGCGGCTTACCTGAAGGTGTGGGCGATTTTGTCGAAGCTGCAAGACCTGCTACCATCGAAGAAACCTACCGCTTGGCCGCATGAATCAATGACAAACGAGTCTTGAACGGATTCTTCTCCAAGAATCCTATCAAACAAGCCCGTCAAGCAATCGTCATCGATTCATCCGGCGATTCTTCCAATGATTCTACTGATGATTCTTCTGAAGATTCCTCCGACGATGTCTCCAGCGAATCATCAGATGAATCCGCCAACGACACTGCATCATCTCAGGAAGCTCAGCCCAACCGTAAATGAAAGACCATGAGCCCAGACTCTTCAACAACTGGACTGTCGCAACCAGAACCTCTCCGAACAGCTCCATTTCACTTGAAACGTGCCTACAACGGAACCCATCCCCTGTGTTACACGTGTACGTATCATCACCCGCCAGAAGCTAACTGTCGCTATTGCGCGAATTGCAACTGGTATGGTCATCTTACGCAGCACTGTCGCACAGGACCGCAGCCTTGAGGATTTTCAGCAGCAACCACAGTCTTCGCAAAAGTACTCCACAACAACGTTATTTTGCTTATTAATGTTGTTGTTGTAATAATATGACTTATCGCCGTCAATCTCTTTTATGTGTGGAAGCTTATTCTATTCCTCGACGCGATACGGACTCTATTTATCTCTCACTCTCTCGCACTCGCGCACAATCTATATGTTAGCACTACGTACTATATACTGTATTTTACCCCTACTATGCGTTCTTGAGATAAGGTACGATAAACGTGCAAGAATCAAATTAATCACAGGTGCACACGGGATTATTTTGGTTAGTGCACGGAGATCGTAGTAAGTTTCAATGATGCCTTAACGTTCAGGGCATGGTTAAGCGTGGTGGATACGCCGCTGGTACTTCCTATATATAAGCGTCTTGACCATGTCTGACGAAGTATGACACCTATTCACGGAACGAAGGCGTATAGTTGAAATATGACGGTGTTTTGCCATGCTAACCGAAGTTTTGTAAAGAAAGTGCCATGTGGAGTTGGAACGTAGACCTATTATACTATTGTGGTTGTTTTCGACACATTACACTATATCGCAGGGCGTAACAATCTCAATCGCAACTCAAGGCGTGTAATCGCAAGACTTTTCGTAAGTCAACACGCTCGCAATCGCATTATTGCTAGAATCTACCTCGCAATTGCTATCGCTTATTATGAGTATTTCACAATCTCAATCGCTTATTGTGTGTTCGCTCAATCGCTTATTATGTGCATCGCGCTATCGCATATCGTGGGTATCACTCTATCGCTTGTATTGCTCCATCGCTCATCGTGTGTCGCTTAACGTAATCGCTATCGCTCACCAATATCTGTGCTGTCTGTGTTAAGTTAGCACACATAACCTCGCTTCACGGGACGAAACTCATATGGTTAAAGCATGGTGGATACGCCGCTGGTACTTCCTATAAATAAGTGTTTTAGCCATATCATCGGACTTTCGTAGAAAAAGGCCGTGTGGGGTCTAATGTTAGTTAAATTTTGTGGTGTTAATCAATCCAAACAAACCGCATTCATCACACATATTTCCCATCGCTTGCAACGCATCGATCGTCGCCTATCGCTCGACGGCTGTCACTATCACTCGTCGCTTATCGCTTATTGTTTTCGCTTATCGCCGCCGCCTTCGCTTATTATAAGATATCGTGCTATCACGTTTTTCACGTACCGCTTATCGCTTATCGCTCTCGCTCGTGTCTCTAAACTGAGTTCGAAAACGACCTCATCACTCAGATTGCCTTTCAAGACTTGATCCAACCCTTTCTCGTTTGGATCGGGTCATCACAAATCTGTTCCTACTATGTTGACACGTATGACACTGCCTCACGAGACGGAAGCCATATGATTAAAACGTGGTGGATACGCCACTGGTACTTCCTATATATAAGCATTTTAGCCATATTGTCGAACTTTCGTGGAAAGGTGCCATGCGGGGCCGACCTTAAAAAGTAAATTTTTGGTATTATTAAAAAGCCTTGTTTACACAAAGTTTAAAACCGACCCTTTTCTTACAAAAACCATTTTCTAAAGTTTTTCTAAAATTAGATCAAAACCTTTGTGCAAAACGAGATTATCTTGTAACGATGGTGTGACAATCGACTCAAGTTATTGCCGCGTGACAAGAAAATTTCCCAAAACGGGTTTTTTAAACACCCCAAAATCTTTTAGTAACCTGATAAAATCCCACTCATAGCGTTGGTGTGAACATCGAAACAGTTTAACACCGCACGGTGGGAAGATTTTTCATAAACAAGTTTCTTCAACCCTTTTTGAATTAATCAACTTTTCAAAAACTAAAACGCTTTGTAATCGCTCTGTGTGTGTTACCGTCTTTTGTATACAAATCGTCTTACTCGCCGCAATTGCCCGGTCATCGCAACACTCTCGCTCGTCGAAATTCAATCGATCACTCGCTTATCTTGACACTTTAAATCGATACCCTCACTCGCATCAACTCTCGCAACCCTTCTTGTGGATTAATTTCGAGACGAAATTTCTTGAAGCAGGGGAGACTGTAACAACCCGCACATTCGTGCGTTGTTACTACTCGTTATACTCGTTACGCATAGCACCAGAGATTCGGATCATAATGTAGCTTTATCGCATACATCGCTATTTCGCAGTATTTTTGCATATTACGCATACTTTATCGCCATAACACATCGCATCACACACATTAACGCTCACGATGATTTTGAGCGAGGACCTATTCTACCCTCCTCGATGGCCGTGAAGCATCGCAAAGTAACGCATATTCGAAACGAAACCCGGTTATTGTATCGCAACTTTGAAATATGGATATGTATACGACCCTATGAGACTAATTATAATGAATATACGAAAATGAGGATGAAAATGTGTAACTAAACTATCGCAACGCTTAACAATCGAAACGGAACGCCAAAACTCAGCTCGCCGGAGGCGTTTGATCGAATGGCACTTCGATCAAATGGCCATCCGATCGGACAGCCATCCGATCTGACTCACTTCACCACCTCCTCTCCTCTCTTGCCTATAAATACCCCCCACTCTCACATCAATCGCCTTGATGTGACAGCTCCCACTCGACTAGCACGCCTTGGGCTATTTTCTCTCGATTTCTCACGATTCTTGTAACTTTCCAACTCAAATTTTGTACTTCCATGATCTACACGCACTTTTTCATCATTTTCTCTTCTAAGTCTTAACTTTTAACCGTGAAATCATTGGATTTGAGGTGTTCTAGGGTGATGTCATCACAAAGTTCTCATGAACTTCAAGTGTTGGCCTCATTCCACCAAGAACAAACTCAGATCTGAAGGATTTCCACAAGAATAAACAACATTTTCACACAAATCTACACATAATCACGAATAAAAGGATTGAAAAATGGTTTTCCAACTTTCTTTCAACTCTTTTACACTCAATGCACTCAAACCGATAGAATCGGAGCTTATACCGACCTTCTACTCATTCTTAGTGTCGTGTTGGTTCAAGATCTAATTCCTAACAAAGAGACGACTGATTTCGGGTTAACCAAGAACAACCATCACGAATCAGTAAACCGGTCAGATTTGGGTGATTCCTGTCCGATCGGGTCCCTTGGTTCGAGATGGGGTTTCTCTTGTTTAACATGTCACAACACCGTCTCGATCAAAACCGCCAAAAACCTTCAAAGTTAGTCAAGTTCCAAGGATGACTAGATCGGTTGGACGGATTGCCATCCGAACGGACAGCCATCCGATCGGACAGCCATCCGAACGGACAGCCATCCGATCGGACAGGACAACCATCCGATCGGACTGTTATCCGATCGGATTTCACATTGGGTCCCACACTTGACTTTAATTTCAACAAGTTGGAGTGCTGTTCGATCCATTGACATCTTGCTCCGTTTAACGCACAATTCAAACGCTCATGCTATCGATCTGTAATCAGGGTAATCTCAGACGCGCCCCCTTCAAATCAAGCTGTGTTTACTTGCCGAACACCAACTGTGAGTATACTCGAACCCTTTTTATCGCATTTTGGGTGTAGCATACGTTCTTACTAAATCGAACTTATCAAAACGAATTAATCAATCAAACTACTTATCACTTGCGAATGACTGTTATGCATATTTACACGTGATGCTAGTTACATATGTGTTAGGACTTATACTCGCGAGGTCCCGCCTTAACTAGTATAGTACTATAGCACCCGACGGGGTCTAGTTAGGATGAATAGCAATGGCAATCGCAGCTCGAGTGACTTAGCTGGTAGTATCTGTCTTATGCATGTATGTTGAGGTATCTCGTTTATGTATTTGGTAATTCACAGCACTTTTATCTATTTACGCTTCACTATCAAAATTTGTATACTCGCCAATACTTTAGTATTGACGTTGTTTTAACGTATGTTGCAGGTTTAGTCGCAGTCTACATCAAATCAAGCTAGGAAGTCTAGAAACTCACCAAAAATCTAGGTTGTCGAATTTGTATTGTTCGAGAGGACAAGAAATCTGTGATAACTTATGTGATTGTATTGTTTGTTAGTATGGGATAACAAATCTAATCAATATTGTCGCTTTAGTTGTTATTGATTCTCTTGAGCAATCTGATTCGCCTAGCGCCGCGCCCCGATGATTCCGCCATCGGTTGGGGTGTGACAGATTGGTATCAGAGCCATAACTATAGGGAATTAGGCAAGACTCGCCCCGATGATTCCGCCTAGTGCCGCGCCCCGATATAACTGTTAAAGTAATTTTCATATATTTTAGCATATCAGTATTCTATAATATTGGGTAGGCGATTTTATTGTCACAACTGCCTATTTAAGTAGATGATAGGAGAATACTTGACCCGCATTTGTTTTTACATATTGCAAAGCGATTTCGAAAGAGTTTGATTATTCTGTCAAAGGTAAGTTTCATCAGCTTATAAAAACTCAAAATAAACGTTTTTATCCCGGCTAAGTTTAATCAAACTCTTCCGAAAGGCTTGAGCTCGAATTTAATAAGAACTTGAAATAAACGGACTTGAGTTCTAGCTGAGTTTGAGTAGCTTAATAAAAGCTCAGTTCGTTTGTAGTCCTATATGGAAATTAGTTGAGCCGGGCCACATGCTATCATCTCCATATTAAAATTATTGTTTTGCTAAGTGGCCTTTGGCCCAATGATAGCAAATTAGCAATAGCTCCTTGCAATCCTTTGGGTAGTCTTATTTTTCAGCTCAACTATTGAATATTTCTCTAATACTGGAATGACATTTTATCCCCTGCAATCACAATAGAAAAGGTAATGCAAAAACATTTTAACTGTCTTTTGATAATCATTGTGCCCACTATTAGCACCTAAGCCTTGCATGACCCGAGCCTGATTGACCACCCACGCAGAGGTAAGTTTAAAACTTAATGAGCCCAACTAAATTACAAAACATAGTTAATTAAAGATTTAACATTGATTTGTGAAACCTTTTATGGCTAGGCAAACCTTACCGTCATAATAGGAATATCACAAAGCTGCTTAATGTTCCATTCTTTATCAATAAACATAAGAATGGCCTATTACAACATGCTAGAGTTATAATCTTTCACCTTTAGAGTGTGTTATCTGACCCAACTAAGTCAACCCAACAATTTATAGAACCATAAACCTTAGATGAATTGTAATGTGTTAGATATTTAAAACTTAAAAGCATGTTATAACACTGCATATTGCTAAAATGGTTTTTCCTTTTTAGCCCTTTTCAGGTGAGTTAAGAGCTGCTGTCAAGAAGCCAAAACCATAGACATGCAACATTGAATATTAACTACAAATCAAGTGTAATTATATATGACATGTAATGGCCGTAATGTTTTGTCATACTTACCAAATTCCCCACATGTGCGCGACATGAAGTAATGGGTCTACCACTGCAACACACGGTGTACAACAGAACTTAGCGAACGCTTTGCCCCGCCGGCGCAACGCGCGGCGGGTAAAAATCTAGTTGAGATAAATCAGGAAGTTTAATTAATAAAAAAAATTTTAATAAGAAAGGTGAGATTTGAATTTCAAAGATATTCCTGTCGCAACCCCCGATCCCTGATCCCCCGGAACGGGTGAACGCGAACTCAGAATTTCGGTGGTATCAGGTTAGTTAATTTGGCAGCGGAATTTACATCAGGACCGTAGTTAGGAAATGTTTATCAGAGTAAAACCACCATATTTAATATTAATAATATTATGGGTAAAACCCAAGTTTCTTATTACAATACATTCATAGGGATAAACCCAATTTTATTGAATTTAAAACATCATTTATTAGGTAACTTTTATAGCCACATTTTTCCCAAGTGGGAAATACTGGTGAGTGAATCCCAGTTTAATCAAGAAACATTTTATCAATTAAAACAGTATTGAGAGCGATCACATTGTTTATTTCTACACAATTACTCATTCAGTACTGTCAATCCTGACTTGTGGGTCATATTACTCATTGGCTAACTCTTTGTCCAATGGTAACGTCCTGTCATCCCCGACTTACTACTCACAAGGTAGTAAATTCCCCAACATACCGGCAGTAATTGAAGAATTACAAAGACTCAATCACCGCTTAATCACATTGTAAAACATTAAGGTTTTGTAAAATATTCCAAAAAGGTTAACAAAAAGAGGATAAAGTCACAAAAAGGTTTACACAAAAAGAAGGATTACTCACATTGCTATCTTAGACTTCGCGTAAGGGTTTCCTAGGAATAATCTATAATTTACACAAATGTACCTAGGTTAGTATCATAACCCTTTGAAAATATTAATAATACCCTCCCCGAGACGGCATTCCAACAACTACGTCGGGCAGAACCACGACAGTTGTTACGGAACCCTAAATCAATCGGGCATCGTATCTACTATGAAACCGGGGTTATAATACTTACAACGGAGCAGAACCTTGCTAATTAGGGGGTATAATACCCGCGTATTATAACTCTACTACAGAATTTCGAGATTGAGAATGAAATTGTGAGTGAGTTCGACTGAGATCCGATGCCATCTATTTATAGTTGCTGAACTCGACTTTCAGGCGGCCCGCGTAAGGGTAGGGAAAGCCTTACGTGGCCCGCGTCAACATTGGGTCAACGTATAGCTTAGCTGGGTCAGCATGTAGGTCCGCCACGATGTCGACACGTGTCAGCACCGGGTGTCTCCGCGTTTGATGATCTCACACAGCCCGCGTGAATGTTGGGGTGGGTCTACGCGGCCCGCCTCAACTTACTATTTCTTGTTTTTAATTTATTTTAAATTCTATAACGTATTTCAGGCTCGGTTTTCACATACGGGTGTATTTAAAGACATATTAAGATATTTTAACATATACTAGGGTGTCGGAAATATTCGAGAGTGTCAGTTTTATTGAGGGTTGTTACATCCTCCCCACCTTATTTTAGAGCTCGTCCTCGAGATCTACTGGAACAAGTGCGGATATTTCCTTTGCATTTCTGATTCAAGCTCCCATGTGTACTCAGGTCCTCTTTTGGAGTCCCACTTCACTTTGACTAGAACTAATCTCTTGTGTTTGAGATTCTTGATTTTCCTGTCTTCAATTTGTAGAGGCCTTTCTACAAACTTAAGTTGTTCATTTACCTTTATATCCTTAAGAGGTACTATCAGTGATTCATCAGCTAAACACTTTTTAAGATTAGATACATGAAACACATCATGTATTCCTGCCATTTCCTCTGGCAGTTGTAGCTGATAGGCTACAGATCCTATTCTTTTAATAATCTTAAAAGGTCCAATATACCTGGGGCTTAACTTTCCCCTTTTTATGAATCTTACTACTCCTTTCCAAGGAGAGACTTTCAACAATACTTTATCCCCTACTTGAAATTCCAATGGCTTGCATCGGTTATCGGCATAGCTCTTTTGTCGATCACGTGCGGCTTTCAGTCGTTCCTTGACTTGAATGATTTTTTCAGTTGTTTCTTGCACTATTTCTGGTCCAGATAATTGATTTTCCCCAATTTCTGCCCAACAGACTGGGGTTCGGCACTTTCGTCCATAAAGTGCTTCGAATGGTGCAGCATTGATACTTATGTGATAACTATTATTATAAGAAAATTCTATTAAAGGTAAGTGATCGTCCCAATTACCTCCGAAATCAATTACACAAGCTCTAAGCATGTCCTCCATTGTCTGAATTGTCCTTTCGCTTTGTCCGTCCGTTTGAGGATGATAAGCTGTACTCAGTTTTAATTTAGTTCCCATTTCCTTTTGGAAACTTGACAAAAAATGAGAGGTAAATCGGCTATCCCTATCAGAAATAATTGATAAAGGAATACCATGTAAAGAAACAATTTCATTTACATACAATTTAGCTAATTGTTCCATACTAAAAGTTTCTTTCATTGGTAGGAAATGAGCTGACTTGGTTAGCCTATCTACAATCACCCAGATTGTATCATTTCCTTTCTTTGTTTTGGGTAATTTAGTAACAAAATCCATTGTTATTAATTCCCATTTCCATACTGGCATTTCCCATTGCTGTAACAAACCTGAGGGTTTCTGATGTTCGGCTTTGACTTGTGAACAAGTTAAACATTTAGAAACATAAGCTGCTAAGTCCTTTTTCATTCCTATCCACCAGAATTTTTTCCTTAAATCCTGGTACATTTTATCACTTCCTGGATGCATCGTATACTTAGACTTATGTGCTTCTTCTAATATAAGATGACGTAGGTTTCCTAATTTAGGTATCTACATTCTCTTTTTATGAAATCTCCAAATTCCATCTGTTCCTTGTTCTAATTCTTTTAGCATACCTTTTAGCTTTTCAGTATCTTTCTTGATTACTGATTCTTGTGCTTCTCTTATTTGATCATTTAAATCTACTTGCAGATTTAATTTAAGAGAACGTACCCTTTTTGGTTTTTCGTGATACTTTCGGCTTAAAGCATCTGCCACTACATTTGCTTTTCCTTCATGATATTAAATATCACAATCATAATCACTAAGCATCTCCATCCAGCGTCTTTGTCTCATATTCAACTCCTTTTGTTTGAAAATATACCTTAAACTTTTATGATCAGTGAATATGGTAAACTTACTACCATAAAGGTAATCTCTCTAAATCTTAAGAGCAAAAATTACAGCTCCTAATTCTAGATCATGGGTTGAATAATTTACTTCATGATTCTTAAGTTGTCTAGATGCGTAAGCTATAACTTTTTGTCGTTGCATCAATACACATCCATAACCTAATTTAGAAGCGTCACAATATACTACAAAATCTTCAGTTCCTTCTGGTAACGCTAATATGGGTGTATGGGTTAATCTTTGCTTAAGAATTCTAAATGCTTCTTCTTGTTTTAATCCCCATTCAAACTTAACAGATTTACAGGTTAACTTAGTTAAAGGAATGGCTATTCTAGAAAAATCTTGAATAAATCTTCTATAATAACCGGCCAATCCTGAGAAACTTCTAACCTCAGTTGGTGACTCAGGGGTTTTCCATTTAGTAATTGCCTCGATCTTAGTGGGATCCACATGAATTCCTTCATGATTGACTAAGTGTCCAAGAAATTGTACCTGTTCTAACCAAAATTCGCACTTAGAAAATTTAGCATAAAGCTTTTCCTTTCGTAGTAAACTCAAAAGTACGTGCAAATGTCTAGCATGATCCTCTTTACTCTTAGAGTAAATTAGAATATCATCTATAAATACAATTATGAATTTATCCAAATATGGCTTACATATTCGGTTCATCATGTCCATAAATGCAGCTGGGGCATTGGTTAAACCAAATGGCATGACAGTAAATTCATAATGACCATACCTTGTTATGAAAGCGGTTTTAGGAATATCCTCTTCCTGTACCTTTAATTGATAATATCCTGATCTTAAATCGATTTTAGAGAAAAATCGAGCTCCTTGCAGTTGATCAAACAAATCATCGATTCTCGGTAATGGGTGCCGATTCTTAATCGTAACCTTGTTTAATTCACGGTAGTCAATGCACATACGCATTGATCCGTCCGTCTTTTTAACAAACAGTATCGGCGCTCCCCATGCCGACGAACTTGGTTGTACAAATCCTTTTTCCAACAATTCATCTAATTGTTTCTTTAACTCCTACATTTCTGCGGGTGCCAAACGGTAAGGTGCTTTGGCAATCGGTGCCGTTCCTGGTATCAAATGGATCCTGAATTCAACTTCTCTATCTGGTGGCAGTCCTGGTAATTCTTCTGGAAAAACATCTGAAAACTGAGATACTACTGGAATATCTTTTAAATCATTTCCTTTAGTGTTAGTGATTATAGAAATCAAATACACTATAGAACCTTTTCTTATATAACTTGCAGTTTTCATCACAGGGATGAATTTTGTAGATCTAGATGGTTTATCTCCTTTAATTGTGATCGTTTTACCTATTGGTGCATTTACTTGAATTGACTTTTGATCACATAAAATATTGGCTATCAACCAATCCATTCCAAAAACAACATCAAATCCTGCCAGATTCATGGGATATAGGTTTGCTATAAATTTCTGATTTAAAATTTCAATTCTTGCCCCCTGCAAGATTTCAGAAATTCTAACAGTTTCTCCATTAGCTGTCTCTACTAAGCATTCTAGTGGTAGTTTAGTTAATGATTGATTTAGAAATTTGCAAAATGATGTATTAATAAAACTTTGGTTTGAATCAGAGTCAAATAATACTTTAGCAAAAATATCATTAACTAAAAACGTACCAGCTATGACATCTGGAATCATTTTGGCTTCATCTGCAATCAACACAAATGCTCTAGCATTTTGAGTATTCTTGTTTGTAGCTGGAGCTAATTTTGGACAATTAAGTTTGATATGACCTTGTTCTCCGTAGTTGTAACATATCTTGTTATTAGCTTTCTTCCTACAGTTCTCTTCCTTGTGTCCCGATATTTTGCAAAAGTTACAGTATATAGAGCATTTACCTGATTGCTTTCTTTTGCAATGCCTACAGTAGGGTGCAGAGGTAGAACCTACATTTTTCCCATGGTTAGAATTTCCAGAACAAAATTCTTGAGTCAACTTATGGGTTAGGTTCCTCCTTTGATCCTCTTCTCGGGTACGGACTAATTCGTCAGTCAAGGTATTGGCTAGTTCTACAGCTTCTTCTATGGTTTGAGGTCTAGCTGCCTTGACTACGTGTCTAATCTCTCCGATTAATCCCCACATATAACGGGAGATTAACACTGGTTCTGGTGAAGCAAGAGTTGGCACTATTCTAGCATATTCGAAGAATATTTTAGTGTATCCCTTACTATCCACACCAGTCATTCTAAGGTTTAGGAATTTGTTTGCTATCTGTTCTTTTTCATTGGGTGGGCCGAATTTCCCTTCTACCTTGTTCTTAAATTCTTCCCATTCCATATTATAGGTTCTATCACTTCCTCTTGATTGAAGGATAGTGTTCCACCATTCTAGTGCTGCATTCTTAAACATATTAGAATCAAACAATATCTTATCTTCTTCAGCACACTTACTTATCCTTAAGACTGCCTCAATCTTTTCTATCCAGCGTAGGGTTGCAATGGCCCCTTCGTTGCCCGAGAATTCCATTGGTTTACAAGACCAGAATTCTTTATAAGAACAACCGTAAGGCACAGTTCTTCTTCTTTTGGAAATAGGCAATTGAAGTATAGGTCCATTGTTCACGCTGTTTTCGGGTTCGATCGGTCGCTTACTGCTATGCTTACTTTTATTTTTCGCTTCTTGAATAGTTTGAATAATAAATGGCATGGCATCTATGATTCCTTGTGCCACTATATGTTGAACGACACTATTATCCATTTGGTTTCCATTGTTATTGATGCTTGGATTCTCATTAACCACGTTAATGTTACTCTGGTTATCATTATTCAGATTTCCTTGATTTCCTTCATCGGCCATCTGAATTTTAAACATTTACCCCATATTAATATCACAAGATAATATTTAATATAGTTAATCACATGACACGCAATTTAACCAAAAGCATCGATCATTGCGACTTTTACTCTATTTCCATATACTATGCGTCTATTACACACTAGTACTGAAATAAAATTACAATACCAACAGAAATAAAGTTACACTACTAGTAATAGGCATCCGTACACACATATTTTATTTTATTATTTTATTATTATTATTATTATTATTACTACCATTTCCTCCATTCTCACATTCATGGATATGGATTTATCCAAAAATCCATATTGCGTTCATCGTATTTCCATACGAGACGCTCTCCCACCTGATGCATTCTCTCACTGCTTTCTAAAATTTCCTCCCCGAAAGTCCTAAGTTCTTGGACATTTTCTGCACTCATTGGGGGTGCAGGTTCTAGGACTAGGTTCGGAATCTGGGGTGCGGGTTCCTGATATGGGGGTGAAAGTTCCTGAAATCGGTAAGGATCTTCTAAGATCTCCCTAATATAATCATCTTGGTAATAGGGATCTAAAGGGTCCATACCTGGGTAGGCTTCTATGTTCTGTATAGGTGTGTCTTCATGGATTGGGTAACGTTGCACATAATCCCAATTATCGTCCCACCAGGGGTCGTAATTTGGGTCTAGGGGGTTAGGTGCTGGTACCCTAGGGATTTCTTCTGGGTTAAAGTAATGCATCTCCACTTGGTTTTCAGGGTTTTCTATCTCCATGGGTTGTTCTGGGATTTGGGGTTGTGGGGCTACTAGTTGTTCCAGACTTGGGTCAGCAGCAGTTGTAGCTAGGATATGGAAATTAGCTAGGCTTCTATTAAGCATATCCTGTGTATAGGCATCTGTCTCTCGCTTAATAGCTGCTAAGGCTCTTTGTTGTTGCAACTTTCGCATTATTTTCCTACGTGCAAAGGCTTCCTTACTGAACCATCCTCGTTTCTTAGGAGGGAACGGCTCTTCTGACTGAGCTTTAAAAGCAAACATTCCTTCTTCCTGATCAGCAGAATACCCCGAAAGGGCAGGCTGTGATAAGGTACCTTCACTCCTAGGTGAATCAGACAACTGACGACTCATTTCTGAGGGTCCTTGATCACCCATACTGTAAACTAACAAATAGTCAAATAAGACATAACAGATAAATACAGTTATGCACATATTTCCATAATTCATATCCTAACACAAAATTTAGAATTTAAGTGTCAGCAGAACACTTCTTTGGCTTGAACCAGTGGCTAGGCTCTGATACAACCTCCTTTCGCAACCCCCGATCCCTGATCCCCAGGAACGGGTGAACGCGAACTCAGAATTTCGGTGGTATCAGGTTAGTTAATTTGGCAGCGGAATTTACATCAGGACCGTAGTTAGGAAATGTTTATCAGAGTAAAACCACCATATTTAATATTAATAATATTATGGGTAAAACCCAAGTTTCTTATTACAATACATTCATAGGGATAAACCCAATTTTATTGAATTTAAAACATCATTTATTAGGTAACTTTTATAGCCACATTTTTCCCAAGCCTTCAGTGCTCTCCAGCTGGCTTTTTACTAATTGGCTTTCACATTGTGTTACCTGAAATGCGTTTTAAAAACATTTATCAGTGGGAAAAATACTGGTGAGTGAATCCCAGTTTAATCAAGAAACATTTTATCAATTAAAACAGTATTGAGAGCGATCACATTGTTTATTTCTACACAATTACTCATTCAGTACTGTCAATCCTGACTTGTGGGTCATATTACTCATTGGCTAACTCTTTGTCCAACGGTAACGTCCTGTCATCCCCGACTTACTACTCACAAGGTAGTAAATTTTGTATACAAAACCCCAACATACCGACAGTAATTGAAGAACTACAAAGACTCAATCACCGCTTAATCACATTGTAAAACATTAAGGTTTTGTAAAATATTCCAAAAAGGTTAACAAAAAGAGGATAAAGTCACAAAAAGGTTTACACAAAAAGAAGGATTACTCACATTGCTATCTTAGACTTCGCGTAAGGGTTTCCTAGGAATAATCTATAATTTACACAAATGTACCTAGGTTAGTATCATAACCCTTTGAAAATATTAATAATACCCTCCCCGAGACGGCATTCCAACAACTACGTCGGGCAGAACCACGACAGTTGTTACGGAACCCTAAATCAATCGGGCATCGTATCTACTATGAAACCGGGGTTATAATACTTACAACGGAGCAGAACCTTGCTAATTAGGGGGTATAATACCCGTGTATTATAACTCTACTACAGAATTTCGAGATTGAGAATGAAATTGTGAGCGAGTTCGACTGAGATCCGATGCCATCTATTTATAGTTGCTGAACTCGACTTTCAGGCGGCCCGCGTAAGGGTAGGCAAAGCCTTACGCGGCCCGCGTCAACATTGGGTCAACGTATAGCTTAGCTGGGTCAGCATGTAGGTCCGCCACGATGTCGACATGTGTCAGCACCAGGTGTCTCCACGTTTGATGATCTCACACGGCCCGCGTGAATGTTGGGGTGGGTCTACGTGGCCCGCCTCAACTTACTATTTCTTGTTTTTAATTTATTTTAAATACTATAACGTATTTCGGGCTCGGTTTTCACATACGGGTGTATTTAAAGACATATTAAGATATTTTAACATATACTAGGGTGTCGGAAATATTCGAGAGTGTCGGTTTTATTGAGGGTTATTACAATTCCCTCTGTGGGAAACGAAACGACTCCTATTCCCCCATAAATACAAATTAAACCTAACTAATCTTCGATAACTTATAATATCATCCTCTAGTATCCTCTTAATACAACAACCCTCAATCGAGTTTTCTGGCGACCATACGAAACACATTCTAATCGTTTTTGCAATTCTTTTTTGAAGTTGAAGATGGACGAAGGTAACGGTAAAGCTACTCGATTGATTCTGTGATGCGCGGACAACTACGAGAGGTTTTGGTGTTACTTGTGTCACACGTATGTCACATCCACCTACACTCTTTACCGTCATATGCGTCATCACACATTATCTGATTGGCGGAACATGCTATCCGAAAAACTTGAATGCTGCACTACCATTGTTGTTTGCCATAAGTTGCCAAATCCTATATTATTAGATTTAGATTCAGATGATGAGTACCAATGTTTTTAAAACCGGACCCGGCATGCCGGTCGGACGGGTTATTGATGGAGGGCCTGTAAAACTTAGAAAGACCACAAATCAAGGTAAAGTTTGCAACTTTCCACAAAAGCAAGCACAATGCACACAACATTCAACAAGATCAATAACAACTAAAAGCAAAAAACTTAAAAACAAAAGTAAAAAAAGAGTAGAATTAACAGGACCCGTTCAAGAGCTCGATCAGAGGGTGTCAAAGCCAGCAATCTTTCACCCATTTTGCGACAGAATTCTTTCACATAAAACAAAGACAATAAATGGGTGAAAAAGAACCTTAAAGGAAGTGAATGCGAGTTAGATTCTGGGTTAGTTGTTGAAGACGAGTGTTAAGAGAGAGAAATGGGTTTAAAACCACAATGAAGATGAGGGTTAAGAGAGAGAAATGGGTTTGCTTTGTTGTTGTTGTTGTGTGTTCATTATGACAAATTATTGGCTTCTTCGAATGCCGTGCAGAAGAAAGTGATGTTGTTTCCTAATACCCAAATCGCACGCGCCAATGCAATTAAACATTTTGGTTGGATTTTCGAATTAAACTCTTTATTAAACATGTAAAGTGTACCAAAGTGTTTATAAACTTAATTTTTGTTATGTTTAGTTTTTATAATATATTTATATATATTTTTATATAATTTATGATGTAATCCGGGTCTTAAATCCGGTCGAACCGGTCGGACTGGTCTGACCTTTGACCCCGTAAGGCGACGGGTCGACCTCTGGTCCGGTCCTGAAAACATTGATGAGGATTCTTTAGACGAGGAAGATGAATGTTTGATGAAGTGTTGTAATGGTGGGGCGGTTGATCTGATGGAGGTGCTACCGGCATGGAACGTGACCGTTCAGGTGAAAAACAAAAGAGGGCGATCGGATTCAAAGAATGTTAAAGTTTTATTACCCCCAAAGAAGAAGTTGAAGGTAGCAGATGAAGTTGTATCAGATGTGATCAAGAACGATGAAGGTTTAGTAGAAGCGATGGGGGAAACAGAGGATTTGAAGGGGAACTTGAAGAATGATGGAGGCGTAACAGAAGTAGTGAAGTCGAAGCTGGTAGACATGAGTGGTAATGTGGTTTTTGATGTTGATCTAAATGAAGATCCGGTGAGTGAAGATTGAAATTCATGATGAAGGATGAGTTGGATTAGTTATGATCAATTAGGAGGAACTGAGTTGGATCATTATTTTTAGGAGGAACTGAGTTGGATCATTTTATTGAAATATGTTATTTGTAGTTAATGATAATCTCTTTAAAAATTTCTATCTTGTAAATGTTTTGCATGGAAAAACTGATCATAATTGCTTATATGGCATTTGATATGATATAACATAACTGCAATTTATGCCTTACTTGTCTCCTATCGTTAAAAGTTGTGATTAATCAAATAAAAGTACCCACTAGGTTGGAAAGATCCTCTTAGAAAAATTAATGTTAAAAACAAACATGTGACCCCTCAAAGGATCAAATGTCTTGTGACTAGTAAACAGTTTGAGACCACAAACGTAATTTCTCAAAAGATATGATCAAAAATGATGTTTTATCTTATCACAAGGATTATCTGTATAATTTACCCTATTTATTATTATGTTTGAATAACATACAAGTTAAAACCAATGTAATGATAGAAAGTAGTTGGTTTAATCCGATTCTAACACATAACACAAAATGATGAAAATGTGTTTGTTGTTATGCTAGTTTACGTAGATGATATCATTTTAACTGGCAATAGCAAACAAGAAATTGACAATGTGAAAAATTTATTACAGTCTGAGTTTAAAATCAAAGATTTAGGCTTTTTGAAGTTCTTTCTGGGAATTGAAGTCATTAAAACTCAAGAAGCAACATGTTTAACTCAAAGAAAGTATTGTATGGATTTATTGAATAGTTTGGTATGAGTGGATGTAAACCTGTTTCATATCCTATTGAAGCAAACTATGTTATTACAAATATGTGTAAAAAGGAAGAAAATAATTTTGTTAATGTTAATGATTATCAAAGGCTGGTTGGGAAACTGATTTTCTTGTCTCATACCAGACCCGACATAGCTTATGCTGTTCATTTTCTTTCTCAGTATATGCACTAGCCAACTATGGCCCATTCTCAAATTGCGTTCAAGTTGTTGAGGTATTTGAAAGGTGCTCATGGTACTGGTTTAATGTTTAAAAAGGGTGATAAATTTGAGTTATCTGCTTATGCCGACTCTGATTGGGCTAAGTGCATTGATAGCAGAAGGTCAGTTACAGGATTTTGCATATTTATGGGAAAGTCTTTGATTTCCTGGAGAACTAAAAAACAAAGCGTTGTATCTAGATCTTCTGCTGAAGTAGAATACAGATCTATGTGTGCTGCCTTATGTGAGATAATGTGGCCGGTTAACATCTTACAAGAGTTACATGTTAAAGATACTTTGCCGATTGAGTTAAGATGTGATAACACTGTTGCGTTGTCTATAGCGGCAAATCCAATCTTTCATGACAGAACCAAACACTTTGAAATTGATTTGTTCTTCCTTCGTGAAAAAATTGCTTCTGGAATGGTTAAAACGGTTGGCGTCTCCTCTTTAAATCAATATGTGGATCTTTTTACCAAAGGATTACAACCAGCGGATTATCTCAAAATGTGTAAGTGTTTGGCGCTCTCTAATCTATTTAGTATTAAAACTGAGGGGGGGGGGGTGTTAAAGATATTAACACTTTCAGCTTTAATACTCTTTCCTTTTTCTTTTTTACTTTAACTGGTTCCTTTTTTGTTACAAGGTTGGGCCAGCTATTTCCCTTTCCCTTGGGCTGTGCTGGGCTTTTGTGGACTGTGATATTATGTGTCGGTGAAGGCCCGCTAGGGTTTCTGGTGCTTTTTATTCAGCTGTTGGTGCGTGTGGTTTCACAATCAGACAACACCTTGTCCCCTTTATCAAAATACCGATTCATCATCTTCTGCTCACAAGTTCTGCGCGAGATAATTAGCGGCTGAGCCGTCCTTGTTCTTTAGCCTTGTTATCTTTTATATCTTCAGTAATTCAATCCGTTGATGACTGAATCTCTTGTAACCTTGAAGAGTTTTGATAAATAAAGTTCGTATTCGTTCATTATTATTGAGTTTTCTGATATTTCCACATTTCATAAAAACTAAACTTTATAAACAACTAACTTATATACTCATACATAGTAACCTAAAGGTTCAAATGCCAGAAATTAATTTTTACATAGATTGTTCATCCTTATCTTAGCATCAGGGATAAAGATTAAAGACATGAAATAATAATTAAATTTTAATGAACTCCCTCAGTTTCTTTTTTTTAACGGCCAACGAATTCTCCAAATGCGTTACTGGCGAAATTCATCACATCTGAATACACTCCCCTCCGAACTGAGGAAAATCTCACCTAGGGCTGAAGCCCGTGAACATTCACCCGAAGACACGACAGTGTGGTGAGGTAAAATTCGTTCAGTTCAAGGATCGAATAACAATCGCCGCCTACTCGAGTAGTCTACCATCATCACCTGATGCCGCCAAAATTAATGGGGGAAGCAGGAATTAAACCTGAGTCTCTTGAAAACCCAGGTCTCTCCCTTACCACTCTACCACCAACTCATTGGCTCACTTAGTATCTTTTAACTATAAAACCATTCAAAGTCTACTTATTTTGAAAATAAGTAACATATATGAAACTTGAAATATAATCACTTAATTTTGAACAAACTCAAAACTTATAAGAAAATTTCACAAAAATGTAATTGGTAGAAAATAAAAGGATAAATAGTTTAAAAAAATCATAGGTTCGAAAGCCGAAGAGTCCAACACTAATGCTGGAGGGTGTGGTAAAAAGCATCTAGGGGCTTTATCACGCCATATAAGCGCCACCTCAACGCCACGTCACACAGAGGGCTTTAAAACCCCTTTCATTAACTTGTATGCAATGGTTTAAAGCCCCCTCAATGCCATAACGCCCCCTTATCTTGACCAAATGCCTCGATCAAGCCAAAAAACGCCCGTTAGCACGCTGGCGGAAGTGATATAGCGCCCTCACTTTAACGGCGGTAGTATGATGGTTGGCGCCCCAGAACGCTATAGTTGGTGAGGGGGCGGGGTAGCGTTAAGCGATACCCTATTACCTAATACAAAGGGCGGTGGCTTCTTCCGCGGTTTATGGGTTTTTCTTATTAAAATTATTAAAAGTAAAATAAACTAACAAATGTGAAAATAACCGGTACCACATGTCAACTTCTAGGTTAATGCAAACGTATACTTTAAAAAGTTTATTATACCCGATGATAATATTAAATTTATAGTATATTTTAATATATAGTTTTTTATTATATTAACCTCTAGTTTGTTATTAACCTCTAGTTTGTCTATTTAAATAAGCCATTTTATAAGTTTTAGTTTTTAATTATTTTTAGTTATGTCATCCACGTATATTATTTTTAGTTTTTGTTTTTCAAAACACCTAAGCCAAACCTCCAAGTCAAACACATCACAGTTTAAGCAAATAGTAGGAGTTAATAAATCAATATGTCGTCGTCTATTGGCATCTTAGGTGGCTATCTAAGTGCTACTTGCAATTGGATATAACATTTTTTGTATCTTTATCTCTTATACAATGTATCTAAACTGTATTGTTCTAGCTAAGGAACTCTAACTGCTATAAGCAAATATATTTTATAAATCTCACATCCTTCACATATATTGCCCGTGAATTGTGTGTTCTGCCTGTTATATATTAATATTGTTGTATTAATTATTATTCGTATGCTAAACTGCTTGTTGTTTCTTCTTACGTAAAGGGAAAGTCAAAGTCACAAGCATCATTAAAGAGGTGTGCTATTCTCACACTCTCACTTTCTAATCTCACACCTCCACCATGGATAAAACGATCGTTCAACATACATTTGGATGTCTGTTTGGATCGTTTTGGCGGCTTTGACGCCAACCCTTAAGTCAGATGGTCGTTTCATATCCACCCAACGGACGCTTGATTATCAAAATATGTCAAAGTTGATTGGACATGCATGATGTCAACCCCTTTTTGTTGAACGGTTCTTCAATTTATCCTATGACGGCCATTTGTTTTTCGCTAAACAAAAATTTTATCAACTACACTAACTATGCTTCCTTTCTTTAGTTTGTAAACAATTTTGATACATCATGATGCATCATCCATACATATACAATAACAACAACCATACCTAGTCAATCCCGTAAATAACAAAGCTATTGGTAGGGTTTGGGATGATGAAATATATGCAAATCTTACCTTTATCCATACGGATATAGAGTCTACTTTTAGAGAGACCATCGACTTCAAAACAAACAACAAACAAATGAATATAACTAAAAAAAAAAAAATAGAAAACCTTGCCTCATCCATACATAGAAAACTAGATAATGTGTTTCTACGTCGTGTCATGTTCAAGCACAACAAAAGACTCCCTTATTTTTATTCTCTAAACTCTTTACTTCTCATGTCACATGAAAAAATCAGAAGCACAACAAAATCCGTGAGTAACATTGCTCATCTCATACAATTATTTTATGTTAGAAATTTAGTGAATGGATATTTAGTAAATTTATAATTTAGTGAAATTATAAATATTAGTGAGACTTATCATATGGTGAATTGAAAACTAAACTCTTTAATAGAGTTTTTATGTCTTTTAGTTATAGCCTTTATGTCTTTAATTAATTAGAGTTTTATATCTTTTAATTTGAGTCTTTATGTCTCAAATTAAGTGACTAATTAAGTAAGACTTTTCACTCATCCTCAACTTTTGTAAAAATAGTAGGCTATGTGCCTCATTTGAGATAGAGATAAACTACAAGAAAAATACATAACAATATACATAAAGAATACTTGGAGAAGGATGAACACTTGAAAACTAACAAGAGTGAGGAGTACTCTCTACTCGTTTTCCACCACCATCACATTCTTATTCGTTCCATAAGTTCAAACACTAAAATTTTATCCGGTGTAACCTTGGGCGTGTGAGCCATCTCCGGCAGTACAAACTGCTTCGATTGTTGTACCCTGGGAGACAGACGCGTCGTCTTTAGTAGAGACGTGAAATCTGTTTTAAGGGAAGCGTGTTGAACACGTGTCTCAGCTACAACCGTCAACACTTGTTTGTTCTTTTTGTAGGAAATTATTGAAAAAGAAGATGCGATTCAAGAGTTCGTTGAAGACTATACAACGGATCATACAAGAAGATCCCGTTAAAGCTCTTGTTGAAGACTATATTTTAAATATGTTGTATTTCATAATGTTTTAAATTAGCAATATTGGATTTTAATAATCCCAATTATTGGTCGTTGGCCGTCAACAGTCCCAACTTTAAAAATAACCACTGGGCACTAGCAGTCCCAACTATTAACATACTGGCCTCCAATGGACCCTGACTAACATAACCCTAACTCCGTTAGTCTCCGGTCGCCAGAAAAACGTTTTTGGCCAGAAAACTCATTTTTGGCCGGAAAACTCAACTTTTTCGTCCTAAACCACTTTGTAACCTTATTACGAGCCTTAAGGAATCTTTTCTAGTAAAAGCCCCAATTATTAAAGTCACCGGGAAACTTCTTTTTGGTCGGAAAACTCAACCTTTTTGTCGTAAAACTCAACATTTTTGTCCAAAACCTCTTTGTAACCTTAGATCGGACCTTAGAAACCTTTTTTTTTGAACAAAAACGGTTTTCCAACGACCGGAGACTAACGACATTAGAGTTCTGTTAGTCAGGGTCCATTGGTGGCTAATATGTCAATAGTTGGGATTGCAGCGGTTATTTTTGAAGTTGGAACTGTTGGCGTTGACGGCCAATGGCGAATAGTTAGGATTATTAAATCCAATATTCCTTTAAATTATCACCATATTATGAAGTTTGTATTGTAGAACAAGATGTGTTTGGGATTGCAGTGAGAAATTTGTTTGTCAGATTCTGGTCATTTATTTGATGTGTATTGTATTGTTTAGTAAACTTAAATCGCAAAACATTGTTGTTGTTGTTGTTGTTCTGTTGAATGCAAACATTCTTTACATATTATTGAATGAAAACATTCTTTGGTTGTGATTGTTTCTGTTGTCAGGAGTTGATGCCCGGAGGTGTCAATTCACCAGTGCGTGCATTCGAATCAGTTGGTGGTCAACCTATTATATTCGATTCAGTCAAGGGCTCACACATGCGCGATATAGATGGGAATGACTACATAGATACAATTTGCAAACTGAAAACCTAATTTATTAATAGACTTCAATGGGTGTGAGTGTAGAGACGTATCCTTTAACGAATAGTCGCGTCTCTAGGATCTTGTGGTTGTAATTGAATATGAAGAGGTATGTTGATTCTTGTCCACAAGTTCAAATCGACGTGTCTTCCTTTTTCCCTTGAAGCCGACAATCCAACTGGTGCGACCCAAGCAGTGGCGGATCTAACTAAAAAATTTAGGGGTATCCCAAAAAGAAAATTTGGGATCAGGGGTATCTTTTGTATAAAACCGAAAAAAAAAAACAAAAATTTTACACTACGTAGACGAAGTTGAAGGGTATATTTACACTACGAATACGAGGTTGAGCCATAGCCCGTGCTATCCCTAATATAACACTACCTCCGCCACTGGACCCAAGGGGTTTAGCAACCCTTGGGGTGGTGGTTATCATTTCTGGTTTGCCACCTTTAGCCCTTGTATTTTGTAACCGTAATATAAACTATTTACACTTTTGACCCGTATCTTCTAATCAAACTTTGATCAAACAATTAAGGCCAACACTCATACACATAATATGTAATTTACCCTAATATTAAACAGTAACATACATCAATATCACAAGGACAAAAGCAATAATTGTGATGGTCGAGTGTATAATAGGGTCATGGCCAATATGTATAACTTCTTGAATTTAAGAACAAAAGGTGAAATTTCAATAAACGAGAGAGGATCCATGTAATTTACTATCTTTTTCGTAGATTAATCTAAAATAATAAACATATTATCCTATGTATGTTAATAATTGAAGTTCTATTAAAAATTAGTCAAGAAGCAAGTTCACACCGGTTTAACAAACTCAGATAATGTGGGCTTTGGTGGGCTAGGTTCATCGTGCTTTATCAGTCCGGTAAAAAAACTCAGGGCCCTGATAGGCTAGCCCAATAACTTCTGTTATTATTAGTAGTTCTACAAAGTACAAACATGCATTAATGCATTATTAGTTTATTAGGTATTCTACAAATTAGAAAAATATAAAATAAACCTATATTACTTTATTAGGTCTTTTACAAATTAGAAAAATATAAAATAAAACTATATTTTTAGGTCTTATAAAAATTAGAAAAATATAAAATATAACTATATTTTATATGCTGGATTACATCATTCAAAAATATGATTCATACGCTTCAAAGTTAAAACTACTAAAAGACAACAAGTCGATTAAAGTACGAGATCAAGCTCCGCTTGTTTCAATCCATGTATAAAGCTTATTAAAGCTCAACTTCGATATAACTATTTACTATGTAACGTTTAGTATCGATTAACGAAAGAAATAGTAACTTATTTTTTTTTAATTTCACTTTCACCCACATACTATACATAATATATGTTTTTAGCTTATTTAGTTCTTTTCCATAAACCATGTTTATTTTATTTTTTGGCTCTCGATACTCCAGCAAAGATTTTATTGAAAGCGGAGTTGTGTTTGAAATATAGTAATTTTTGGTACGTAGGCTATACCAAATGTTGGTATCGTGACGAACGAAACCGATACCGACCGAACATCAATACCGGTGTCTGTATTTTGGGAACCGGTATCAACATTTGTTTTTATGGTTTGCGATTGATGTAAAACACGACTTTATTTATGGTTACATGACTTCTATTCTGGGTTACATCAAACAAATTTGTGTAATGAAACCATTGTAATTTTCTTTTTGTAAACTACAATATCCGAGCACATGTACCATAACGAACGGACTTGTGTTAAAAGTAATTTTTTTTTGTGTCGTAAACTACAACAATTCAGGTTACTGTACCGATAACAAACAGATACTGACAAATTTCCGCCGGCAGAGCAAAAGAGAATCCCACTAGTTCATATACATACATAATTTTCATCTTATAAATAACAAAATATAGATTATTCTTTTACTTATTTTATCATAACTCATAAGTTTATGTATAATAATATTTATTTTATAAAAGTGCACTTATAATAAATAAAAGACTTGATTCAGGCTCGGGTTAACAAGTGAAGTTCAAGCTTGATTTCACTTGTTAAATAAGTTTTAATTTAGAACCAATCTTGTCTAAACTCAAATTGTTTTGAATTTTTAGCAAACCAATCTTGAATAAGTATCCAACTACTAGTCTTATATTTACACTCGGTCTAACCTTCAATTGTCATTAATTAACTTAGGAAAGAGATTAGAATATATAGAAAAATCCACCAAGTCACCATGCATGCAATTTGTTTTTTTTTTTAATTCTATATGTATATATCTTTTTAAAAGTCAATTCGGAATTAATTATCTTGTCAAGTTATGAGACTTCGGAATGTTTTAAAAGAAAATCAAATTTAGGCACTTGTTATAAATCCGAAATTTTCTTATAAGTTATGAGACTTCGGAATGTTTTAAAAGAAAATCAAATTTAGGCTAGATAAAACAAAAGGACACTAGGGGCGGATATACCTTAAAACAAGGGGTAGCCTGCCGCTACTCCTTAACGCTCCGGTGGTAGTGTATTTTTTTTGAAAGTTTGACGTTTTTTTGATTTTGCTGCCCCTATAGAATTTTTTTTTTTGAAACGTTGCCCCTTAATTATTTTCTAGATCCGCCACTAAAGGACACGCTCGTTATATAGTTTCTTGTCACTCATGGTCTCTTTGTGTAACATCAAAAGCAATAAAGCCTAAATAAATGAAGAAAAAGAAGAAAAAATCACATGAAATGATACAACTTTGGCACTTTGCCTTGATACAGATAATATTAGCATGTTAATACCGTGTAGTGGCCTATCTTTGTTGTACCCATGTTTCTTTTATTCAATGTGCACTTTTAAGTGAGTTTTTATCTTCACTGTCTTCCCTTTTTGTAACACCAGATAGGAAAGTTTTGTAACACCAGATAGGAAAGTTATGATTCGGATATTAAGAATGTGGTTTTCTGGTGGTTTCGGGTCCATACTGTAGAGGTTTGATACCTACCAACGATAGCCAACAATCGAACACGACGTCTATAAGGTTGCCAAAGTTAAGCACCATATCAGCTATGTGAATTAACGTTTAGTTGATAAATTGAAAACTATGTTGTTGTATTTTATATATTAGTTAGTTAGATTTATGGATAAAATGAATGACAAAATGGTTATCATAGTTTATGGTTCTTGATAAATGATGTTGGAAATTCCAAACACTGAAGAAACCGACTTGTCGTGCAAGGCAAAGAATGCTATTATGGAGTGGATAATTATGTACATTTAATAATAACGTTATTAGGTCTAATCATCATGTCCTTATTAATTGATCATCTAGCATCCTAAACGAGTTAGGTTTAGATGTTTAAAGAATAATTATATGAGCAATTCTAGTATAAGTCTAATATCATAAATTAGCTTATAAATATCATATTGGGTATTTTGGATTGTAAGAATCAAGTTTTTGAGGCAGTTTTCTTGATCTAATAATATTGTGAGACTTAGTCATAATTTTATGTTCGTTTGACCATTGATTAGGACTTGAAATTATAGGTGTAATTGATTACATCAATTTTAGTTGAATATAATAAAGTTTAAATTGAAAATCACGAAAGGAGTATTTTTTTGAGGATGTGCTAAACTTTTATAATCATGTATGTTACACATACAATCACATCATGTCAGAAAACATCAACACATATAACCACAATGCTGGACATGATCGTGTCTCTAACTTTATACTCATTCGTATATATGCATGTTAGGTTAAATTCGATATATGATATGCATATCAAGTGTCGCATATATACCAACTTTGGATCGCGTAATGTGGATTTTCTATGTTAATGTGAAGATAAACATATAAGCATACTATACTTATTATATGCTCTCGTTTATTTTTATACAATGGATTCTTGGAGTTCGAGAAAGAACTATAATACATATTGACAATATAATGTTGGAGGATATAAGAACTATAAGATATTACATATGAGTATGACATATTCTTTACGACCACTTTGTTGTAATTACAACTCCGCATTTAAGTACTTTTCCAGGCTCTAACATGAAGTACCGTTGAACATGTTACTAACAACTAAATATCATAATTGATTTGACTTTATCAACTTAGCGACCAACTTTTCACAAAATAATATAACATTGGTAGCACGATATGCCTTGAATGTAATATATGTTTTTTTTTTTTTACCGAAAAAGAGGTATTCGTAGCAGTTTGTTTTGACAAGCTACAAACGTTTACAAAAGTGATTATTTCCGGTCTTTTTCCCCAATGCCTCTCTCCATATACAAAATAAAAGTATTAAAAAGTGTGGTAGGTTACCAATATGCATTAAATTGTAAACATCGTCGCTAAATTTGAAGATAAAAATAACTTCTAAACCTTATCAACTTACCAAAAGACGAGAATGTATAGGCTCTAACTACATATTCGACGATAAAATAATGTAAAGGTACAAATAGTTAGAAACATACGATGACTGGATTTGTATGTTGTTTATTTTTTGTCACGATGACAAAGTACAAACACAACATTTGACCATCCATTCCCACCGCCCCTCCTCTATGTGACAAAGTACAAACACAACATTTGACCATCCATTCCCACCGCCCCTCCTCTATAGTATGATACAATACTTAAGAGGCACTAAGAGGCATGAAAAACTATGTTATCTTACTTATTGCATTTTAGGGGAGTAATTTCAAGAAATCTTAAAAATACAAAAACATTGAAAAATCTTAAAAACAAAAAAAATTGTAAAATACAAAAATAAAAAAAAAAACAATAGAAAAAATAAAAAAAATGAGATTCTTGGTGTGAACAAGAGAAAATGATGATACATCAGTCGGCCTATCGAAACGTACTTAAAGCTTAAACGTTAAAATGATAAGCAGCTCTATAGAAAGGACCCCGCCATAAAAGGGGCATATCTTAGGCTGGAGCCTATAACAGCGGACATTGACCAAATAACATTTTTAACTTAAAGATGCAGCCACAAATTCAGATACTGAGACATACCCAATAGATAGTGCCCATGTAATAAGACTGGTTGAATGATTATTATGCTAAAACTGAAAACAACAAATAACCAAATATCAAATTTTATAAACTTAAATGTGAAGTTGTGTAAATAATTATAAATTTTTAAGAATTTTAAATAAATCAGTACATCACAATTGTTATTGAAAACCATTAGGTGTGATTGCTTCCAAGTAGTTACAAAATGCTACAAAAAGTTTGTACTTATATATCTTATTACCTTATTAGTTAGACATAACAAAGGGCTTTTGAATCAGTACCTTTAGCCACTCATTCTACAGAATCAAAAGCTAAACATGTCAAATGTCTTTTGAATCAGTAGCTTCAACCATTCATTCTACTTAATAAAAAAAACAAAGAGCATACCTCGATGTGGTGGACTGCTGGCACATTAATCTAAAGCTAAAATTATTACTCTTTTTTGTTGCTTTTATCAAAGGAATCCACTCACATTTAGTTTCAATGTGAATTATAAAATGGCTGGTAACTTGCTTCTTATTTATAAACTTGTAATATGTGTTTGGTGATATTCATCCAGGTGTCAAGAAGCTGTGATGAGTTAAGTGCAAAACGTATTTTGATGCGGCAGAATCCAAAGACGGCAGGTGCGAGTTTCTCCACTTGTAACTACTATTGCAAGTTGCAACCATGGTCGTCTAACAGAAAAATTGCACCAAAAGGTCGGTCGGGTAATGGACCAAAAGTGCCAGCTTCTAATATGGGCAAGACTTTTACTTATTTGTGGATGTTTGGAGTTGATATATATCCAGGTGTTTTAGAGGTTGTGATGAGTTAAGTCCTGATTGTATCTTGGCATGGCATAATTGAAGGACGTCAAGTGTGAGGTTCTCCACTAGCAGCCACTTTGTAACCATGGCGGTCTTATAGACAAAAGGGGTAACTGAAGTTATGTCTTGGAGTAATAAAATCTTGGTCACTTTGCTGTTGCATTAGTCTATTCAGTTATCATAACTTTTAGATCTTTTATGTTTTTCAAATAAGTTGGAGAATATTTCGATGTAATTTGGATTTTTGATGAAGGATGCTAAGAAAGCGAACATGATGGTGAAGTTCTTCACCTATTTCTGCACATATGGCCTGTATTTTTACCTACATTTTCATTTGTTATATTTCAAAGAAATAGTCGTTCTATATTCGAAATGTCTTCAATTATGGAGTTCGTTTACACAAAAACCTTTTGAATGGTTTGAACCTAGCATTTATGCTTTAGATGTATATGTTGCATCTTAACTTCTAAGCCTCCGGCCTCAATTGCATCTTAATTTCTAAGCCCCGGCCGCATCGCGGCGGGGGCTTTCATCTAGTTTATACCAAATCGAAAAATGTAAAATAATTTATAAATGAGATGTAATGTTAAAACTATATCATTGAGACCTCTAAAATGAGTATGGCATGAACTCTTGAATATAATTTTACAAGTTTTTTTTTAATTGTTGTTGTTGTTAAGAAGATAGTTAATTAGTTTCAAAAACTATGCAGGTTACCTAAAAAGTTTTCTGAAGTCATCTGTTCATTGTAGATCCTATGATATTGTCAGTTCGTTGTAGATCCTATGATAGCAACACGTAAGTTTATTTTTACTTTTTAGTTTGTTTCCGTTCATATGTTGAAGCCTACCCATTTGTGCTATTCTATTTTCACTGATGATTCTATACTTACTATTTTTTTATTTTTTGGTATTTTAATAATCTTCAGGTGGCACCATAGCTACACTCATATAGGTATTCTTAAGGAATGCAGAGTTGACAACAACATATCAAAGTGGCGAGTAGAGAAGCTGTTTGCATTCTGTTCTATATGATACAACAATTTCTTCATCAAATATTTTATGTTAAATTACCTATTTGTCCCTTACCTTCCGTCCGCTAACCCCCTAAATTGTACTTAACAATAGAGATTTTGTGTTTAGGTATCTGTTGTGGCGTGCCCTCGGTACTCAAAACCGAGTGAGAAGTATCCGGGTATGAACGATATAACTGTTAAAGTAATTTTCATATATTTTAGCATATGAGTATTCTATAATACTGGGTAGGCGATTTTATTGTCACAACTGCCTATTTAAGTAGATGATAGGAGAATACTTGACCCGCATTTGTTTTACAAATTGCAAAGCGATTTCGAAAGAGTTTGATTATTCTGTCAAAGGTAAGTTTCATCAGCTTATAAAAACTCAAAATAAACGTTTTTATCCCAGCTAAGTTTAATCAAACTCTTTCGAAAGGCTTGAGCTCGAATTCAATAAGAACTCGAAATAAACGGACTTGAGCTCTAGCTGAGTTTGAGTAGCTTAATAAAAGCTCAGTTCGTTTGTAGTCCTATATGGAAATTAGTTGAGCTGGGCCACATGCTATCATCCACATATTAAAATTATTGTTTTGCTAAGTGGCCTTTGGCCCAATGATAGCAAATTAGCAATGGCTCCTTGCAATCCTTTGGGTAGTCTTATTTTTCAGCTCAACTATTGAATATTTCTCTAATACTGTAATGACATTTTGTCCCATGCAATCACAATAGAAAAGATAATGCAAAAACATTTTAACTGTCTTTTGATAATCATTGTGCCCACTATTAGCACCTAAGCCTTGCATGACCCGAGCCTGATTTACCACCCACGCAGAGGTAAGTTTAAAGCTTAGTGAGCCCAACTAAATTACATAACATAGTTAATTAAAGATTTAACATTGATTTGTGAAACCTTTTGTGGCTAGGCAAACCTTACCGTCACAATAAGAATATCACAAAGCTGCTTAATGTTCCATTCTTTATCAATAAACATAAGAATGGCCTATTACAACATGCTAGAGTTGTAATCTTTCACCTTTAGGGTGTGTTATCTGACCCCAACTAAGTCAACCCAACAATTTATAGAACCATAAACCTTAGATGAATTGTAATGTGTTAGATATTTAAAACTTAAAAGCATGTTATAACACTGCATATTGCTAAAATGGTTTTTCCTTTTTAGCCCTTTTCAGGTGAGTTAAGAGCTGCTGTCAAGAAGCCAAAACCATAGACATGCAACATTGAATATTAACTACAAATCAAGTGTAATTATATATGTAATGGCCGTAATGTTTTGTCATACTTACCAAATTCCCCACACGTGCGCGACATGAAGTAATGGGTCTACCACTGCAACACACAGTGGACAACCGAACTTAGCGAACGCTTTGCCCCACCGGCGCAACGCGCGGCGGGTAAAAATCTAGTTGAGATAAACCAGGAAGTTTGATTAATAAAAAAATTTTAATAAGGAAGGTGAGATTTGAATTTCAAAGATATTCCCTCTGTGGGAAACGAAACAACTCCTGTTCCCCCATAAATACAAATTAACCCTAACTAATCTTCTATAACTTATAATATCATCCTCTAGTCTCCTCTTAATACAACAACCCTCAATTGAGTTTTCTGGCGACCATACGAAACACATTCTAATCGTTTTTGCAATTCTTTGTTGAAGTTGAAGATGGACGAAGGTAAGGGTAAAGCTACTCGATTAATTATGCGATGCGCGGACGACTACGACAGGTTTCGGTGTTACTTGTGTCACACGTATGTCACATCCACCTACACTCTTTACCGTCATATGCGTCATCACACATTATCTGATTGGCGGAACATGCTACTCGGAAAACTTGAATGCTGCACTGCCATTGTTGTTTGCCATAAGTTGGCAAATCCTATATTATTAGATTCAGATGATGAGGACCAATGTTTTTAAAACCGGACCGGGCCGGCCGGTCGGATCAGTTATTAATGGAGGGCCTGTAAAACTTAGAAAGACCATAAATCAAGGTAAAGTTTGCAACTTTCCACAAAAGCAAGCACAATGCACACAACATCCAACAAGATCAATAACAACTAAAAGCAAAAAACTTAAAAACAAAAGTAAAAAAAGAGTAGAATTAACAGGACCCGTTCAAGAGCTTGATCAGAGGGTGTCAAAGCCAGCAATCTTTCACCCATTTTGCGATAGAATTCTTTCACATAAAAAAAGACAATAAATGGGTGAAAAAGAACCTTAAAGGAAGTGAATGTGAGTTAGATTCTGGGTTAGTTGTTGAAGACGAGTGTTAAGAGAGAGAAATGGGTTTGCTTTGTTGTTGTTGTTGTTGTGTGTTCATGATGACAAATTCTTGGCTTCTTCGAATATCGTGCAGAAGAAAGTGATGTTGTTTCCTAATACCCAAATCGCACGTGCCAATGCAATTAAACATTTTGGTTTGATTTTCGAATTAAACTCGTTATTAAACATGTAAAGTGTACCAGAGCGTTTATAAACTTAATTTTTGTTATGTTTAGTTTTTATAATATATTTATATATATATTTATATAATTTATGACCTAATCCGGGTCTTAAATCTGGTCGAACCGGTCGGACCGGTCCGACCTTTGACCCCGTAAGGCGACCGGGTCGACCTCCGGTCCGGTCCTGAAAACATTGATGAGGACTCTTTAGACGGGGAAGAAGAATGTTTGATGAGGCGTTGTAATGGTGGGGAGGTTGATCTGATGGAGGTGCTACCGGCATGGAACGTGAGCGGTCAGGTGAAAAACAAAAGAGGGCGATCAGATTCGAAGAATGTTAAAGTTTTATTACCCCCAAAGAAGATGTTGAAGGTAGCAGATGAAGTTGTATCAGATGTGATCAAGAACGATGAAGGTTTAGTAGAAGCGGTGGGGGAAGCGGAGGATTTGAAGAGGAACTTGAAGAATGATGAAGGCTTAACAGAAATGGTGAAGTCGAAGCTGGTAGACATGAGTGGTAATGTGGTTTTTGATGTTGATCTCAATGAAGATCCGATGAGTGAAGATTGAAATTCATGATGAAAGATGAATTGGATTAGTTATGATCAATTAGGAGGAACTGAGTTGGATCATTATTTTTAGGAGGAACTGAGTTGGAACATTTTATTGAAATATGTTATTTGTAGTTAAATGATAATCTCTTTAAAAATTTCTATCTTGTAAATGTTTTGCATGGAAAAACTGATCATAATTGCTTATATGGCATTTGATATGATATAACATAACTGCAATTTATGCTTTACTTGTCTCCTATCATTTAAAGTTGTGATTAATCAAATAAAAGTACCCACTATTGGAAAGATCCTCTTAGAAAATTAATGTTAAAAACAAACATGTGACCCCTCAAAGGATCAAATGTCTTGTGACTAGTAAACAGTTTGAGACCACAAACATAATTTCTCAAAAGATATGATCAAAATTGATATTTTATCTTATCACAAGAATTATCTGTATAATTTACCCTATTTATTATTATGTTTGAATAACATACAAGTTAAAACCAATGTAATGATAGAAATTAGTTGTTTTAATCCGATTCTAACACATAACACAAAATGCATGTAGTAAACAACAACCCACAAAACACAATTTAACAAACAAAATTGATGTATAAATTCAAGCTACAAATGTCGTTTTCAAGCAGAAGATCGGCAACTGATCTATAATCTATGATCATCTAAACAAGTGGAAGTTATATAATGATACAAAAACAGATCTGCAGATCAAATCAAGTGGGTATAACCTCCACCCTTTTCAACGAAAACTTCAAAACAACAATGTACAACACTAAAAGAAGCAAAACTGACTGAATAATCAAACAATAAACATATCTCCATACCCTATTTTTCAGTTTCTTATCATCTTCTTCCTCTATCACCGGTGCTGGTTTTGTTGTAGATACATTCTTCTGGTAAACTGCAAGATTGATTTGATCCATGTGACCCGCTTTTAGGCTCTGTATTGTTTTTGATATTACTAGATATTCCAACTCAGCTGCGAATCTTCGTGTCAAGAGCTCCTCATACTCCATCTTTAGTTTTGTAGAATTTAAGGTGGATTCAAGTTCAGAGATCTTGGTGTTCTTGAGCTCAAGTGCGTTAAAAGCTTCCTCAAGCTTGCTGTGCAAATCAGCCTCATCGGTCTTACCGGATTTGAACACCGGTGGTTGAGATTGAACCTAGTCATTAGAGGATAAAATATCCTCTTTACCAACATCCCTCAACTTCTGCTAAGATATTGCCATAATTAATAAATAATAGAGTAAACTTCAGTTTTGCTCCCTGTGGTTTGGTCATTTTAACGGTTTTGCTCCAATAGTTTAAAAATAGCCATTTTCCTCCCTGATTTTTCTAACTTATCTTCATTTTGCTCCCAACCTCTAACTCCATCAGGGAGGAAACTGACAACAAACTCGAAAGATTAGGGAACAAACTGGCGACAAACTCGAAAGATCAGGGAGGAACATGGATATTTTTAAACTATTGGAGCAAAAACGTTAAAATGACAAAACCACAGGGAGCAATACGGAAGTTTACTCTAAATAATAATAATAGTAATAACTAATATACAACCGTAGAGAAAGAAAGGAACATTACCGCTCTCGAGTGCTTCTTGAGCCAAATGAAGTGGTATGATCGATTCAACCAAAGGGTCTATACTCCCTGACCCGACATGATCATCAATCTTTTCTTCCTTAACAGCCCAAGAATTCTCGCTGCTAAATCGTCATGTGAAACATTTTCATACTCAGCCTCGTTCTTGCTAAACGTAGTTTGCGATACATAATTTACCGAGCCACCATTCCGAGCATCATCACTATCATCTTCATCATAGTTTCCCGACCTACCATTTGCTCTACCATTGCCCGTTAAAGTTTATTAGTATTAAATATTATAAATTATATTAGTTAAGATTTATTATTCATATATTGCTTTTTATAAATATAAGCAGTTAATTAATACTATATAATTTATTACAGTGTTTTATCAAGTACATATGACACGATAATGTTATAGCTTGTATTTCTTTTCTCTCTCTATCGTATTTCTTTCTGTCGCTACACCACTATCATCTCATGGTTAGTCATCGGTCCTCTTGCCCAAATCATCACTCTTGTTCCTCTAGTCTTGCCTTGGGACTAGGGCTGTAAATGAACCGAACGAACATGAATAAAACCATGTTCGTGTTCATTCGTTAAGGAAATTAACATGTTCGCGAACGCATACCAAACATAAGTTTATGTTCGTGTTCGTTTTTAAAGAAATTCAGTTGTTCACGAACAATTCTTGAACGCTGGTTTCAAACACAAACGAACACAAGCAAATAAAAACGAACGCAAACGAACATTTAACTTGAAAAAAAAAATAAAAACATTGTTATCCTTAAACATTGGATATAAGTAGTTAAATACAATCATTAAATGATAAATCAAAACACAAGAAGTCTACTACATCACCAAACGATGAATCAAGTTTAGCTAACTTAGACATAATTATCCCTAAAAATGTCTTAGAATGTCCAAATTTTGGCTAACTTAGAAAAAATAGGATTTCAAGTTTCAATATGTTTAGATAAAATGTTTATTATTTATTATTATTTTTAGTATAATTAAACGAACACGAACGAACATAACAGAACATATTACCGAACGTTCATGAACGCAGTCTAACGAACGAGACATGTGTTCATGTTCGTTCGTTAAGCTAGTTGAACGAATATAAACGAACTTCCTGCCAAACGGTTCACGAACTGTTTGCTGAACATTCGGTTCGTTTACAGCCATACTTGGGATACATTGTGCATGTACATATAAATAAATTAAGTTTTATGTATTTTTCTCTTACTAGTGACCCCTTTTGTCCCAGCCCTAGCTCATGTCGCCATAGCCCCGCTTCTATCGTGACAGCGTGACCCTTGTCGTCAGTGCATTCGTAGTCCTTGTCATCATAGTCTTGTTGTCGCATGGTATGCCTCTTGGCGTTGCTATCACACCCATATATTTGTCGTTGCTGCATGTCGCCACATAATTTTATTACTATCATCGTTTAAGTTTTTTGTTTATTAGATTGTATGCTCTTTAAGGGAAACTAGATGTAAAACCTGTGTAAAAACACAGGTAGTTTTTAGAAATTTTACATACCACATTTTATTAAACAATGAATTGTTGGAAATTTTGTGAAAATAACATTTTTCACAAATATAGGAAAATGATTTTTCCTATTTTGGACTAGAAATAAATATAATAAAATGAGCGGGTTTTATATATTTATTTGTGGGTTTGTGTTCTATGTCGGAAGAGCTTCGCAACGAACTAAACCGCGTCCAAAACGGAGCTAAGATGAATGAGATATCGATGCTCAAAGTTTGGTGTTTGAAACTTGAATGCTGAAATAAGTGGGAAAGTAGCACCTTGTCCCACATAGGAGGAGAGATGAAACTTAAAGGGGTATTTAAGTGGGAACTCTCCATCCTTATTGTTTCATGGAAGCACTCACTAAGTGTATTCGCTAAGGGTGCGGAGCACCCCAACTCGCACTCGCACTCGCACACGCGCGCGTGGCGTGGGCGATGAGGCGCAATGTGGCGCTTTGATGGCGCACTTTGCACTTCGCATCGCCGCTTGATAGCCGCCTTTGTATTTTTGACCACATGCATGTGGTAGCACAGGGGCTGCAAGGACCAAATGGCTAGAGACGTGGCAAGCAGGCAAGTGACCCAGATGGGTCCGCGCGGGGTAGTGCATGACGTGGCGGTCATGCGCATCCGCGCGCGAGTACACGTGGCGCATTCTCGCGCATGGAGCATGGGCGCTGAGGTGTCGTGCGCGGTGCACCAAGTGAGCCAAAACGACGCGACTGTGTGGCGTGCTCGTAGAGGCTTACAGGTGACATGGCGCACGCGCATAGGTGCACATGGGATTGAGCCAGTGGGGCGCACGCGCGCATGGCAGTGAGCCAAATGGACGCACCGTGCATGAGGGTACAGTCTTGCGCGCGCGCGTAGAAGCTTCCAACAGCAGTTAATGCTGTGCAGTTACGTTTTCAGCATTCGAATCTGACAAAGTTAATGCGTTTGACTGAGAATTAAGTGACGAATTAAAGTGCATTAAAGACGTCTAATGCAGTTTAATTCTCCCATTTAATTTATTTTCAGTTTCGACTTCAACCTGGTGTATAAATAGGAGGCTCCTGTCACCAGATTGGATACACCGATTAACACAGCAATTTCAATCTCTCCCTCTGAATTCTACATCTTCTTCAAGCAGCTAGGTACATCTTTGGGTTGGAGTCAAGACCGGCAGTGCAACTGCTTGCGGCTGTTGTATCCTGGAAACAAACGTGATCTCCTGGGAGACACGAGATTTGTTTTAAGGGACCCGTGTCTAACACGATCCTCAGCCAAGAACAGTTTCGTCTGTTCGTGTTTTTCTGATCTTGTATTTTCATTTTTCAGTTGTAAAAGTATTGTATTTACTTTGTTTCTGTTTGTTTCTTGTAATTCAAGTTAATAAAGGAATTTTTATTTAATTTACACGAACGGATTCCTACATGAATCACTATACATTTTTAAGGTTTAATTGAAAATGAATTATAAAGAAAAGGGAACGTCTTTTAAATAACAAATAAATAACCATCAACATGTTTAATCATTCTAAAACAATAACATGATCCAATTGACAGATAAAAGTTCTTTAAATTAATAAAGTTAACATATTTGTGCAGATTCAACAAAAATGAAAAAAAAAAGCATATCAGCATGCAGAGCTTCGAGAACTTGCATATTGCACCTTCAAGGTCTATGAAGTTTTTTGTCAACCCTTTTTTCAAAAGATGGGCATCCCTTGCTGCTGAATCATGCATCCAAAAGCGCAACTGCAATCTCTAACATGACTTTCGAAGTCAAACATAACACTTTCCAATATGGTTTCATAATTTTTTGTCAATCTTTTTCGTTCTTTTACCATATTATATAGTAAGAGAGATTAACCCAAGTAATCCATAAAAGCATCAGCATCCTTGTGACATTTAGACTTAAGTTGAAAGTCAATCTCACAAAGAAGTGGCATTTGCTATTCAGCCACACCCTACACCAAATGAGAACTTATGAACAATTAAATTAAGATTGGAAAACAATGCATACAAACCATATATTATTAAGACTAAAAATCATATCTTACCATAGCCAATGATGCATGCTGAACCTGAGTTTGACCCAAATAACCAAGTGTTATATCACTGTTAATAGAATTCTCTTCTGTGACCCCATGTGACGGATCATGATTCCATAGATTCATCAAGTATACCACCATAGATTTATAAAAGAATGGGCCTGATTTGAAAAAAAAACATTGTTCAAATCCTTCTATTATTAATAGACTAGTGGGAAACCCGCGCGTTGCTGCGGAGACGATAATACGAGACGGGAATATAATTCAAACCTTAAAACAATAAAAAATTATAATATATTAGGTGTGGTTCTCATTATCCGCCTATGCAAACAAATAAGTTTGGCATCTTTACCATATCACAACTTTTGTTACGTACATAAATATATACACACACATATTTACCTTCTATCTACTGAAAGGGTTGCTGAAGGTTGCTTATTTACCCAATTTACAAATATCTGTAAGAAGAACCAAAGATAATCTTACTTTGGCTGAATTAGCAAATGACATTATAACGATAAAAAAAAATCACCTTCGCAGGGGTTTTCATAGGCGTTACAGCGCGTTTAGGGGTGGAATTAACCCCGTTTACGAATGTCTGTAACAAAAACCAAAGATAACCTTACTTTGGCTGAATTAGCAAATGACGTTATAACGTTTACGATAAAAAAGACACATTGGCAAGAGTTTTCATAGGCGTTACAGCGTGTTTAGGGGTGGAATGAACCCCATTTACATATGCATGTAACAAAAACAAAAATAAAATTGCCTGAATTAGCAAATGACATTATAACGTATTTGATAAAAAAAAGCCACCTTCACAGGGGTTTTCATTGGCGTTATAGGGTGTTTAAGGGTAGAATTAACCTCATTTACAAATGCATGTAAGAAAAAACAAAGATAGAATTAATTTGCCTGAATTAGCAAATGACAGTATAACGTATATGATAAAAAAAGTCACCATCGCAGGGGTTCTCATAGGCATTATAGCGCGTTTAGGGGTGGAATTAGCCCGTTTACAAAAGCCTGTAACAAAAACCAAAGATAATCTTACTTTACTTGAATTACCAAATGACATTAACACGTATTCGATAAAAAATACCGCTACCTTCGCAGGGGTTTTGAAAGGCATTACAGTGCGTTTAGGAGTGGGATTAATTCCATTTACAAATGCCTGTAGCCAAAAAAAAAAAAAGATAAAATTACTTTGCATGAATTAGCAAATGACGTTATAACGTATACGATAAAAAGCCACCTTCAAGCCACCTTCGCAGGAGTTTTCGTAGGCGTTATAGCGCGTTTAGGGGTGGAATTAACCTCATTTACAAATGCCTGTAACAAAAACCAAAGATAAAATTACTTCACCTGAATTAGCAAATGACATTATAACGTATTTAATAAAAAATGTTGTCAATAAACAGAAGCACGTCTTGTCCTTCAGCATCCCTAAAGTGTTCAGCAACAGTCAACCTGGTCAAACCAACACGAGCACGAGCACCTGGTGGCTCATTCATTTGACCCTAGACAAGAGCGCATTTGCTTTCACTATGAAAACATGAACAAGAAGATACAAATGATCAGATAACACGGTCAAAATTAACGAATATATTACAACTAACGTAAGGCTTGATACACGGACATCATTTCTCTGTATAAATCATTACCCTCTCGAGTACGTTCTCCAACACCAGCAAATACAGAGAAACCACCTGGTAATACAAAATAAATATTGGTGTATAAGAAATGACAATCAGATTACGATGCTAAAATGTATCAAATATATACTAAAGTCTACTTACCATAGCCTTGGCATGTACCCTATTTGATACCTTCATCTTATCCCATTAATGATACTATAAGTCAGCTGGTCAGTTGTTTGTTTCTGTATCTGTGTTTTCTTGTATCCAATGCAAGAACAGTTGACAAAACAGGCAGGTGAGTAACAGTGGAGCATGAATACGTTATGTTACGGCCTTACGGTTCACTTGTGGTCGTGTTGACATGTAACATTTTTGGTCCAGTTTTCTTATAAAGTATCAGTGTGTATTATTACAAAAACTATATCTATCCATTCATAAGTATTTGTGTGTATGATTACAAAACTATGTGCGTGCGCCTTGGCTGTTGGGACCGAAATGCCTCAGAGCGTCGCGGATTGAAACATTGAAAGAAATAAAATTTACATCACATTTCACTCCAAAACTCAGATCGATTTTCACATATCACACCATGTCCCCCAAATCAATAAGAAGCTTTGAAAGAATGCATGAAACACAGCAAATAAAAAGAGACAGTTGTAAAAGCAAAAAAACACCGATTTACGTGGTCGGAAGTAAACAATCTGAAAGTAAAAAAGATAAAAGAAGACCGGCAAAGCCAATAATGAATTGAGCACCTGAGGAGACGAACAGGGTACGGCCGCCAGAAAAGTCGAACCGAGTACGGCCGCCGGAACGATTCCATCCGAGCACCATCCTAATTCAGCCAAGGGTTTTGAGCTACCGTTCCCATTCGTTCACCGACCAAGTGACACCATCACCATCATCGTTGTTGTCGGTTTAAGGTGGCCTGCCGGAGGCCGTGACTGGTTTCCCCTACTCTATTGTCTCTCTCTCTGTCTCTCCAATCGCCCTTTCAATCTCTAACCTCTCTTCTTTGAATGTTCAGATGGACGGTTCAAGTCACCCACATAATGTACGGTTATTCCATGATCAAATCCCTAAAACACCCCTATGGTGTCTTAAAATTTTGGAAAAGTTGCAACTTTAGCCCCTTTAAAATGGCTTCTCTCTATTGTACATAATGCTTCAAAATTTATACGCAAATAAAATTACTATCTTGTCCATCACTTCTCCTTTTTATAATAGTATAGTATAGATAAGATAATTGCTATATAAATCCTTCTATTATCAACTTCCTACAGAGAACTAATTATACTAGTCAATATTTATTTACTATGTAAATAAGATTTATTGTAATTATCTTTATTATAATTAATAAATAGATTTAAAATATATCTATCTACCCATCGAGTTTATCAATCTTTACTTTGATTATAAAGTTTGCCAATTGCAATGGATTAGAGTAGACATTGATCATTTTTAAGGGGAGCGAAGTGTAGAATATCGTGAAAGTGCTACGCTCTAGACTTCTTGTCCATCTTTCGGCTCAACAAAAAGTGACAAGTGAGAAAATCATATTCTTTATTAGTTTGTACAAGATTGATTTTTTCAATTGTCATTTAACCATATTTTAGTGTTTCCACATTTCATGAAAACTAAACTTTATAAACAGCTACCTTATGGTGGAGTGACTTGGGTTCTCCAATGGAGACCCAAGTTCAATTCCCATTAGTGCCACTTTGGTGGCCACCGACACCCGCTTTAAGCCGGACCGAGGACACTCGAGGTCTCGGGTTCGAAACATGTTTCTTACCCCTCTTTGATGGCTATGAGTATTTGCCGCCAGGGATCCTTGTCGGGTGGTGAACTAGGAAGGGAGATCCCTTCCGCGGTCAGGGCTACCGTGCAACTACCCTTTTTATATACATAGTAACCTAAAGGTTCAAATGCCACATATTCTTTTTTACATAGATTGTTCATCCTTATCTTAGCATCAGGGATAAAGACATGAAATAATAATTAAATTTTAATGAACTCATTCAGTTTCTTTCTTGTTTTTTGAACGGCCCACAAATTCTCTAAATGGGTTACTGGTGAAATTCACCACATCTGAATACACTCGCCTCCGAACCGAGGAAAATCTCACCTAGGGCTGAAGCCCGTGAACACTCACTTGAAGACACGACGTTGCGGTGAGGTAAAACCCGTCCAGTTCAATGATCAAATTAACAATTGCCGCCTACTCGACCAGTCTCCAATCATCACCTGATGCCGCCAAATTTAATGGGGGAAGCAGGAATTGAACCTGGGTCTCTTGGAAACCCAGTTCTCTCCCTTACCACTCTACCATCAACTCATTGGCTCACTCATATTCTTTTAACTATAAAACCATTCAAAGTCTAGTTATTGTACAATTGTTGTGAATTTTGAAAATAAGTAACATATATGAAACTTGCAATATAATCACTTAATTTTGAACAAACTCAAAACTTATAAGAAAATTTCACAAAAATCTAATTGGTAGAAAATAAAAGGATAAATAGTAAAAAAAAAGCAGGTTTGAAAGACGAAGAGTCCGACTTGTGAAAAAAACACTAAGGGGCTGTTTGGTAGCCTATTAATGACCATTCAGATGCCACCTGTTAATGGTTTAAAACCTCTGAATGAATAAGAGGTAACCTCAAGTCTGAATGGTTAAGAGATAACCTCTGAATGATAAATCATCACATGTCACATTCTTCTACCTTCTCATTGGTAAAATTCTTAATAGTTTCATTAAGAGGTAACATCCTAATGACCATTCAGAGGCTACCAAACAGCCCCTAATACAAAGGGCGGTGGCTTCTTCCCCGGTTTATGGGTTTTTCTTATTATTAAACGTAAAAATAAACTAACAAATGTGAAAATAACCGGTACCACATGTCAACTTCTAGGTTAATGTAAACGTATACTTTAAAAAGTTTATTATACCCGATGATAATATTAAATTTATAGTATATTTTAATATGTAGTTTTTTATTATACTAACCTCTAGTTTGTTATTAACCTCTAGTTTGTCTATTTAAATAAGCCATTTTATAAGCTTTAGTTTTTAATTATTTTTAGTTATGTCATCCACGTATATTATTTTTAGTTTTTGTTTTTCAAAACACCTAAGCCAAACCTCCAAGTCAAACACATCACAGTTTAAGCAAATAGTAGGAGTTAATAAATCAATATGTCGTCGTCTATTGGCATCTTAGGTGGCTATCTAAGTGCTACTTGCAATTGGATATAACATTTTTTGTATCTTTATCTCTTATACAATGTATCTAAACTGTGTTGTTCTAGCTAAGGAACTCTAACTGCTATAAGCAAAAATATTTTATAAATCTCACATCCTTCAAATATATTACCCGTGAATTATGTGTTCTGCCTGTTATATGTTGAATATTGTTGTATTAATTATTATTCGTATCCTAAACTGCTTGTTGTTTCTTCTGTAAAGGGAAAGTCAAAGTCACAAGCATCATTAAAGGGGTGTGCTATTCTCACACTCTCACTTTCTAATCTCACACCTCTACCATGGATAAAACGATCGTTCAACATACATTTGGATGTATGTTTGGATCGTTTTAGTTGCTATGACGCCAACCCTTAAGTCAGATGGTCGTTTCATATCCACCCAACGGACGCTTGATTATCAAAATGTGTCAAAGTTGATTGGACATGCATGATGTCAACCCCTTTTTGTTGAACGGTTCTTCAATTTATCCTATGACGGCCATTTGTTTTTCGCTAAACAAAAATTTTATCAACTACACTATTGCTTCCTTTCTTTAGTTTGTAAACAATTTTGATACATCATGATGCATCATCCATACATATACAATAACAACAACCATACCTAGTCAATCCCGTAAATAACAAAGCTATTGGTAGGGTTTGGGATGATGAGATATATGCAAACCTTACCTTTATCCATACGGATATAGAGTCTACTTTTAGAGAGACCATCGACTTCAAAACAAACAACAAACAAATGAATATAACTAAAAAAAATAGAAAACCTTGCCTCATCCATACATAGAAAACTATACATAGAAAACTAGATAATGTGTTTCTACGTCGTGTCATGTTCAAGCACAACAAAAGACTCCCTTATTTTTTTCTCTAAAATCCGTGAGTAACATTGCTCTATCTCATAAAATTATTTTAAGTTAGAAATTTAGTGAATGGATATTTAGTAAATTTATAATTTAGTGAAATTATAAATATTAGTGAGACTTATCATATGGTGAATTGAAAACTAAACTCTTTAATAGAGTTTTTATGTCTTTTAGTTATAGCCTTTATGTCTTTAATTAATTAGAGTTTTATATCTTTTAATTTGAGTCTTTATATCTCAAATTAAGTGACTAATTAAGTAAGACTTTTCACTCATCCTCAACTCTTGTAAAAATAGTAGGCTATGTGCCTCATTTGAGATAGAGATAAACTACAAGAAAAATACATAACAATATACATAAAGAATACTTGGAGAAGGATGAACACTTGAAAACTAACAAGAGTGAGGAGTACTCTTTACTCGTTTTCCACCACCATCACATTCTTATTTGTTCCATAAGTTCAAACACTAAAATTTTATCCGGTGTAACCTTGGGCGTGTGAGCCATCTCCGGCAGTACAAACTACTTCGATTGTTGTACCCTGGGAGACAGACGCGTCGTCTTTAGTAGAGACGTGAAATCTGTTTTAAGGGAAGCGTGTTGAACACGTGCCTCAGCTACAACCTTCAACACTTGTTTGTTCTTTTTGTAGAAAATTATTGAAAAAGAAGACGCGATTCAAGAGTTCGTTGAAGACTATACAACGGATCATACAAGAAGATGGGGGTTAAAGCTCTTGTTGAAGACTATATTTTAAATATGTTGTATTTCATAATGTTTTAAATTAGCAATATTGGATTTTAATAATCCCAATTATTGGTCGTTGGCCGTCAACAGTCCCAACTTTAAAAATAACCACTGGGCACTAGCAGTCCCAACTATTAACATACTGGCCTCCAATGGACCCTGACTAACATAACCCTAACCCCGTTAGTCTCCGGTCGCCAAAAAAACGTTTTTGGCCAGAAAACTCATTTTTGGCCGGAAAACTCAACTTTTTCGTCCTAAACCTCTTTGTAACCTTATTACGGGCCTTTAGGAATCTTTTCTAGTAAAAGCCCCAATTATTAAAGTCGCCGGGAAACTTCTTTATGGTCGGAAAACTCAACTTTTTTGTCGTAAAACTCAACATTTTTGTCCAAAACCTCTTTGTAACCTTAGATCGGACCTTAGAAACCTTTTTTTGAACAAAAACGGTTTTCCAACGACCGGAGACTAACGTCATTAGGGTTCTGTTAGTCAGGGTCCATTGGTGGCTAATATGTCAATAGTTGGGATTGCAATGGTTATTTTTGAAGTTGGAACTGTTGGCGTTGACGGCCAATGGCGAATAGTTAGGATTATTAAAATCCAATATTCCTTTAAATTATCACCATATTAAGAAGTTTGTATTGTAGAACAAGATGTGTTTGGGATTGCAGTGAGAAATTTGTTTGTCAGATTCTGGTAATTTATTTGATGTGTGTATTGTATTGTTTAGTAAACTTAAATCGCAAAACATTGTTGTTGTTGTTGTTGTTCTGTTGAATGCAAACATTCTTTACATATTATTGAATGAAAACATTTTTTGGTTGTGATTGTTTCTGTTGTCAGGAGTTGATGCCCGGGGGTGTCAATTCACCAGTGCGTGCATTCGAATCAGTTGGTGGTCAACCTATTATATTCGATTCAGTCAAGGGCTCACACATGCGCGATACAGATGGGAATGACTACATAGATACAATTTGCAAACTGAAAACCTAATTTATTAATAGACTTCAATGGGTGTGAGTGTAGAGACGTATCCTTTCACGAATAGTCGCGTCTCTAGGATCTTGTGGTTGTAATTGAATATGAAGAGGTATGTTGATTCTTGTCCACAAGTTCAAACCGACGTGTCTCTTCCTTTTTCCCTTGAAGCCGACGATCCAACAGGTGCGACCCAAGCAGTGGCGGATCAGGGGCTGGCAATCGGGTACCTGTTAAGACATGATTAGACCTGTTTGACTGAAAAATACACCCTTTGACTTTTTTAATTTTTAAAATAATTAAAATTACAATGTTATGATATATTATTTATTCATCTTTGTTCATAAAACATAAAACTGTTTTATAAACATTAGGTAGAAAGTAGTTAAACGAGTCGTAATCATGTTTGAAACTTATGTTGTGCGCGCCGTCAGAAACCTGTTAAGACACGATTTGCCAGCTTTAGCGGATCTAACCCAAAAATTTAGGGGTATCCCAAAAAGAAAATTTGGGATCAGGGGTATCTTTTGTATAAAACCGAAAAAAAAAACAAAAATTTTACACTACGTAGACGAAGTTAAATGGTATATTTACACTACGAATACGAGGTTGAGCCATAGCCCGTGCTATCCCTAATATAACACTACCTCCGCCACTGGACCCAAGGGGTTTCGCAACCCTTGGGGTGGTGGTTATCATTTCTGGTTTGCCACCTTTAGCCCTTGTATTTTGTAACCGTAATATAAACTATTTACACTTTTGACCCGTATCTTTTAATCAAACTTTGATCAAACAATTAAGGCCAACACTCATACACACACATAATATGTAATTTATGTAAGATTAAATATATTATGTAACAATATTTAATCTATAGCCATTATAATCATTTACATAATAGAGATCAAAATATATTAGAACCTATTATTTAATTAGTTGGTAATTGTTGATGGACCATATTACCCTTAGTAACTAATTGGGTTTCCTCCTGGGTGCTTATATAAGGAGAATTATGTGGAGGTTAAAGGGGTTAGACATTTACACATTAGAAACACCCCATTAGTCATAACATCAATTCGACCTCCTCTCCTATACCGATCCCCTTATCGGTTTTACTTAGCCACCATCATCAGTCAGCACCCTAAGGAGGAACCAGACCAAGATGACAATCATGTCAACCTTAATGGCCGCGTCTCCATTAACTGGATTCTCTGCTAACCTGTGCTGATGCAACCAAAGGTATGCTTTTCATGTTTTCCATTATGTTCAAACAGAACTGAACCAACATGTGGTATCAGAGCATATGTTGATTAGTCAGTTCTGTTTTCGTGTCCATAATTCTGGGATTGAAACTTGGAAAACGAAATTTTTTTGAAAATCTTATGAGCAAACAGTTTCGAGATCATTATTTCGAAATCTGAATTAATTATATGCTTTATGTTTTAACCGAAATCTGGGTTAAAATTAACTGGATTATGTTATGACCGAAATCTGTTTAGAAAAACTATTAAAATTCAGGTTTCGGGTTCCAGAATTTATGTTTTATGTTTTTAGGGTTCATAATGTTCTTAGTTGAAATTCGAAATTTCCTATAAGTTTTGGAATATGATTTGATTTGTTAAATGTTTCCCTAATTTTGATCTAATTTGTCTATTAAGTTTATTTCGAAATCTGTTATAAGGATAAGCAGATATTAATTTCGAAATTTTTATGATAAAATAGATCAATGTTATAATAGGAAACTATATAACAATTCATAATTTTCGAATTTTTGTTATGTTATCACAAAAGAAAACAGCTATTAAACAGAGGATTCGAAATCTTTAATGTTCAAATCGCACAAGTCCTTTAATATTCGCACAAGATCAGATCGAAAAAAAAAAAAAAAAAAGGGATCTGATCGCACAAGGCATAACGGATCGCACAAGGCCTTATGGATCGAACAAGTCTACTTGGGCCTTATGGATCGCACAAGTCACTTGGGCCTTATGGATCGAACAAGTCTACTTGGGCCTTATGGATCGCACAAGTCACTTGGGCCTTATGGATCGAACAAGTCTACTTGGGCCTTATTGATCGCACAAGACTTGGGCCTTATTGATCGCATAAGACTTGGGCATTACTGATCGCACAAGACTCGAAACCTCATTACTGATCGCACAAGACTCGAAACCTCATCACCGCGGAGTTCGATCCGCGCTAACAGGTGGTTTGCTATTAAATAATTGGTTTTTGTAATTACTTAGTCAATTAATAAGGATCAAATAATGTTTACAAAACCAAAATGGCTTTACTTGAATGAGCTTTTGATATATCATTTCTGGCCAAAGCTGACTTGATACATCTACTTATCATTCAAGTATTACGAAAGCTATGTTGTGTGTGCATCATAAGCATGAATGTCTTAATTTCTGGCCAAAGCTGATTTAATTCATTCATAGATGGCATACTCAACAAGTGCATAACTAAAGTGATTGTTTCAATTTCTGGCCAAAGCTGATTTGTTACAACCACTTTGCACATATGCTTAAATGATTACACTTCTGGCCAAAGCTGTTTTGTCTTCGTTTAAGTAGAATTTTTTTAGCTAAGTCTATTATTTTGATGTTAGTAATAGACATATCACAATCTCTTCACATAATGATCCTTAGCTTAATGATCCTTAATTAGTTTTTTTTATGATCATTTCGTCTGCCTTATTCTTATTACCCATAATGTTACTCACTATAATTTTTCTTCTTTATGATCAATATCTCATCCACTCTAATTTTTAAACCTAAAATTTTTGCTTTATTTAAAGTATTTAAAGTTTCTATTAGAATTAGCTCTTAAATTAAATCCTTGATTATTTCCTAAGACACGATAATCCTATTGCTCTCTTCTGATAAAGATTATAAAGAAGAAAGTTAGAGCATGATGAATAGGACAAATCGAACATAATGTCTATTATGATAATCAAGAACTCTCTAACGTAAATGCTATCACTAAAGTTATTCCAGATTAAGTCTTTCCTAAGACTAATCTATAATTATGGAATAATCACTAGAACTCCTAAGATGCATGCCTTAATTTGAAACTCTAAACTATAAAGTTAACTGGTATATGTGAATACATTATAATGTACAAAACCATGATCCATAAAGTTAAGGGCTTACGCATGGAAATAAGTACATTTTTTCCAGTACATTACATACTAAGATTTTCACTTGTGCAATCTGATGCATTATAAATCAACTACAACACTCAAGAAATACCAAAGTATAACGAGTGTGTTGATAAGCATCATATGTACAAAGAAATACATGTTTAAAGCTGGAAAATAAGTTGTTATTCACCTTACAACCACTAATAGTTTAAAAGAGGATTGTTCTAAGATCCATAGACAAATTACAAGTGCTAATCCCAACTTTAAGGTTCTTCAAGGGAAAATCTCACTACATAACTATGTCATTAGGCTAGACATAAGCAACGAGACTATCCATTATTCTAAAAGAACAGTTGGATATATTAGATAGTCACTTATTAATGATATTTAAGTCTGGTAATTTCAATATTCCAATTAACACATGATTAGTTGACTCTAGTTCCATACGTTTCCTTACCAGAACTTGACAAATAATTAACATGAGAGTTAGTGACAAAATTAATTGTTAACGCTATAAGAACCATAATAAGCAGTCTTCTAACAAAGCTTTTCGATACATTACATATTCTGATTATTAATCTGAGTACAGTATCATTACTTAGGCTATGTCATGAAGGTTGTGAGGTTTGCATAGTCAACATAACGTCACACTTATCTTCAACTCTCATCTTATTTGTTCTAACTATCTGGATTGAAACATTATTAAAATGAAACTAGATGATACCTTACATTTTCACAACTTTTGTCATCATGCAAATGAGAATTTGACAAAAGGAAAATGAGACTTATACATTTCATCCATTATAACCGAAATTCATGAGACATCATGACTTTCTTAATGAGGATGATTATTCAACTAATCTCATTCTAAGTGATTTTAAATCATGACGTTAAAGCCCTAACTATGACTTGGCTTAAGGAATAAGTATGGGTCCATCATAAGTCATTTTTTGACATTCGTGGAACTTATTCCAAATGGAATATTCAGACATAATTCATTTATCATTTAACAGACTATCAACTTGTATCTAAATTTTGTCGCATATGGCTCACGTTCTTAGAAGAAATCTATTCATGTATGTACTTAATAAGATTTCTATTAGATATGTCCCTAAAGTTTCTTATGATATTTGGACATTAAAGAAATCAAATAAAGTCTAATGTATATATGATAAGTTCCCACGTCACGTGTCTCATTGAAACTTCTCTTGTAGCATTCTAGAGATATTAAAGATCAGTGGGAGCATTAAGTGTCTTATTAATAACTTGCAATAATTGCAAGAGGTGGGGAGTGAAAATTTTATTACATTACCTCAGTTTGCACCTCTTGTACAAGACACCGCTCCATCACGACACTGTTCTATCAATATTTGTCTCCTTAAAATCTAATGCTACTCTTACAAAAGTTTCAAAGTTGCTTAATTGTGGGCACACTTAGATTTCTTACCTAAACTAACATAATCCTCAACAAGAGAAACTACCACGACTAACGTCATTAACTTGTTTCTCTATTAGAATTTGTTGGTCGTTAAGCATTGACCCTAAGCATGCTGCGTTCCTAAAGATTCCTAAGGTCAGTGGGAGCAGTCAAAGTCCTTATCATGTTTTGCAAGGAATACAAGAGGCGGGGGGAAGAGTGTCATTAAATTTCATTTCGAATTTAACTCCCATTACACCTCTTGTACACCATACTGCACCAACTCTTACAAACTTAGAATGAAAATGATAGCAACCTAACCAAGAACTAATCCATAAAACTGAAACTTCTAATGAACCTAATAATCAACTCAGGAGGTCATCTAGGTTTAAAAAGCCTACTAACTTTGATGATTACATAACCTCCCTAACTGAAGTTGAAATGGATTTTGGAAATGTTTACTGATCCTATCTCTTAAAATTAAGCCATTAGTGTCAATCAATATTCTTAATGGAATAAAACAGTTTTCTAGTAAAACTGATTTTATGTGTTCGTATAACGTTTGGGATTTGATTGAATTACCTAAGAGTGTTCATAACTAAACCAAATCCTAATATAAGCGTTAAGACACGAAGAAGCTTGATTGATTGTCAAAGGTTATACTCAGGAAGAGAAAAATTATGAAAGAGTCTTTCTTACCTATCTTACAAAAGATTTCTTTAAGGATCATCAGTGTTCTAATAGCTTATAATAATTTTGAGCTACATTAGATGAACATTATAAACAATTTTCCATAACAAATGGCTGACACATTTACATGTTCATAAGACAACCTGAAAGTTCTAAACTTATGGTTAAAGAACAGTTTGTTTATAAGTCAATAAAATCCATGTATGGGTTAATGCAAACATTATAATGTGATGAAATCTTAACGTAATTATTTTCATCAAGAACCAAGTGGATTAATGTACCTACCTCAAAATGAGTGGGAGCAACTAAGATAAACTTGTCTATATAGATGACATTCTTTTGACAAGTATATGTTACATAAGTCAAAGCATTGTTAACACAAACTTTGATATAATAGATCTCAGAGATATCTATTACGTGATTGATATCATAACATACCGAGATAGACCCAATGGGACATTAGTTCCGTTCCATAAGTTTAACATTAAATGGGTCCTTATATATGTAACAAACAATACTGCTCTCCTTTAGAGGATAATAGGATAAGTGAGATTATTTATTTACGCTTCATTAATTAGAAGCCTTATGTAAGTTTAAGTCTATACTCGTTTAGATATTACTCACATTGCAACACACTAGATATGTCTAGATTATTGTGAAGCATCTAATGGAGTATTACAATATCTTTAAAGAAACGAGAGGCTATAATTTGAAGAAGAAGTGGGAATTAAAACCGGTTTATTACTATAACTTTGTGATATTCAAAGATGATAAAATGTAATTTCGGGTATATCTTTATGTCAGCAGACAAAACATATCTCATGGAGGAGTCATAATGCACTGATAATAACAACCTAAGTTATAACGACATAATATAGTCACTAAATGTTGTTGGAAATTTATCAGTGGACTCATAAGTTTATTAACTCCATATAATGTAACGCCCCAAAATTTGAATGTAAATGCTTATTGTATGTTATTATGTGACACGTCAGGAAATAAATAACTAGGCTATTTAACCTAGTTAAGGGTATGGTCAAAAGTCTTAAATGATTAAGGTAGTGTCAGTTATGTTTTAAAAGAAAACCCGAGGGGCTAAAATGGAACAAATGAAAGTTACATTATAAAATATCTAACACACACAAACACACACATACGTGTGTTCGAGAGAAAGAGCAGGAGGCTCCCATGGAGCCTCAAACCCTAGTTCCATCTTTATGCTCAAATCGGAAGGCAAGATGAAGCTCAAATCCATAACCGAGCATGGATTAATGATCACCAACACGAGGGGATCATAAGGTATGTCTTGAATCTAAGATTGGTGATCATGGGTGAAGTGGGTTATGTTCTAATCCATGAGTTTAAGTGGAATTGAGCATGAGTATGTGTTATAATCATCATTTAGAACATGAATTATGAATGGTTTAAGCTAATTTGATGTTTAGATGATAAACCCATTAGCTATGGGGATGTAGATGACTAGAATCACCTCCTATGTTCAAGTCTTGTTGAATGATTGATGTATTATGTGGGTATGATGAATTAATGTTAGATGAAAGTATGGGAATATGATGATGTTATGTTTAATGTTCATTTGGAATGATACATGATGATTAGTAGTTGGTTTTGATGGGTTATGTATGAGTTTAGAAGAATTGTGCATGAAACAGTGGTACGTTATGCTTAAAAGGTAGTACTCACATCAAGTGTATAATGAAATGTATATAGTGTTGCCCGTATAGTCGATTATGATGTTACGAGTATATGATGATAAGTTGAAAGTAAAATTAATGAACTGTTGACTTTCTGAAAGTCAACTATGCATATGAAGTACGGCTTGACTCGTTGTTGTAAAGGTGAGATTGTAGGAAGTCGCTTGGTATATGTTATGTTAATATGCGTTAACGGTGATTACATGATGAACTACATGAGTTGAAAGGATACGAAGTTGATTATGTGTGTTATGTTGGTTAGAAATAACTCATGAAAGTTAAGTATGAAATATGCGAGTGATATGATTGTTATATGTACAAAGGTGTATGCTAATAAGAGCGTGATTTCGATGAAATGAAAGTATAGGAATCACGTCAAGGCGGACTCAAGCATGAGGTGTTAACGGGTCAAGAAGAGGCAAGGAATCGGATACGAGCACGGACGCATAAGGTAAGTGATTTCCGTAATCACTTCTTAGTACAAGTAAGTAATATAGTGTTTTAATGAATTAAACATGATGTATGAAGGCAAATATGTGTTAAAGTCTTTCGTCGTAAATGATGAAGGTAAGGTGGACCAAAATGCCCTTGATGGGTATTTTGGGGCAAACGATCTTAACAAGCAGTTTAGGAACAAGTATTTGATGAGTATAATGTCTCGAATAAGTATGGAAGCGAAAAGTATGGTCTAGGAATGTCATAAACCAATTAATGCGCAAGTACCCATAACGGGTCGAATAATTAGAATGTGACAATAAGCCGATAGGGCGTATGATAAGAATTTCATTAATCCGGATGTGGGATTTTAAGTTTATATGATAGAATGTGAATTTACAAGCATGTAGGAAGAAACGGGAGGTTAAACGGGTAAACGGTTTGAAAGTTATGCGCGTTTTAGTGCGTTCGGACAATTAAACGGATCTGCAGGAAAATGCTATTTAGGGAGGCCGTCGCCGACGGGCAAGGAGGCCGTCGCCGACGGGCTCTGGTTTGTCCGTTTTCTTCCGACGGGTTAACTTACTGGCGACGGGCATTTTGGCGCGACGGGCATTTTTACAACCCGTCGCCGACGGCTTGGGGGCCCGTCAGCGACGGGCTCCTGTTTGTGAACTTTTATTTTTCATGTTTTATGTTTCCGGTTGACTCGTAACGCGTCTTGATGCTTCGGTTTACGACCCGGTAGTATGTAAAGCTCCCGAAAAGCTCCCTAACCTTGTCTTATGTATATATGAAGATACGCGTGATCTAATACGTGTTTGTTAAGGTACGTACGTATGTGGATGTGTATGTATGTATGTATAAAGGTATGTGCGAGCGTATGCATGTATGTGATGATGTTAGGAAAGGTATGTGCGTATGTGGATGAGTGTGTATGTACGTATAAGGACATGTATGAGTGTATGCACGTATGTAAAGTTGTAGGAAGGGTATGTATGTACGTAGATGTGTATGTATGTATGTATAAAGGTATGTACGAGTGTATGCATGTATGCGATGATGTAGGAAAGGTATGTATGTACGTAGATGTGTATGTATGTATGTATAAGGACATGTATGAGTGTATGCATGTATGTGATGATGTAGGAAAGGTATGTACGTATGTGGATGTGTATAAAGACATGTATGATTATATGCCCGTATGTAAAGCTGTAGGAAAGGATGAATGTATGTAGATGTGTATGCATGTTTGTATGTAAGAACGTATGTATGCATGATTTAGACACATTGAGTGTTAGCGTTATTAATGGTGTACCTTGAGAATGATAAGTAATGCAGGTACATTATTGAAGTGTCACCAGGAAATGGATACGCAGATGAAAGGCTTAAAGCTTGAAAGATGATGAAATGTGAAGTATACACGAATGAATCTTGTTTATTAATGTATGCTAATGTTATGTATGTATGTGGTGAACGCAGGTAGTGCCAGTCATGAGGATAGTCAAGGATTGGAGATCGAAGATCGAGTCACTAGAGAGATTGTACGGGAATGTTGATGTACATAATGTAGTAAACATAATCTATGTTTTTAACTAGTAAACGAGAGGATGACGGATTTATGGGAAAGAGTTGTGTTAAAGTTAAATTTTAAATAAGTTGAGGTATTTATAATGAAAGAAATTTTATGGTACGTGTTTCCGCTGCGACTTTTGTCATGTACGATTTTAGGGTCTAACAAGTTGGTATCAGAGCCCTGGTTTGAGGGAATCAAGTACGAGAAAGTAAGTACTTGAACTCAAACTTGTGTGCTCTTGAGATAAGAAACCCGTACAATCGAAGACTCGATCAAGATCCAAAGATAGAAGCTAATGTAAGTATGTACTTATGTATACGTATAAAGAGACTGACGGTTTTGAATGTGCAAGGTAAGCATAGGTGTTTCAAGAGGATGATCCGTGAATGCAGTTTAAGATGAATAACTAGAACCGTCAAGAGGCAATAGGCAAATGAGCCCCAGGTATGTAAATTTAATATGTGGGCGTAAGTAATGGTAAAACTCATTAAGGGAAGGAAAAGTTTTAAATGAAAGACAAGGATTGTATGTAATGAGGTACTGAAAGTGATACACGCGTCGAAACCTAAGCCTACGGACATAAGGTGACAATTACATGAAGGCACGAAACTACTATGTGGATTGTGTACCTGGCCAGTACACGAGAAACGTATGACGTTCGTGAGATTATGATAATTGTTACAGGTATGTCCGGTAGAGTGGGGTAGCAGGCGGGCGTGTGGGGGAAATGGGAATTAAGACTCTCGGGAAATTGAGAGTACTATGAAGGAATGAAATGTTTGAATCCACGAGATGGATTCAATGAATGAAATGTATGGACGAAATGATTGAATCCGCGAGACGGATTCAAGGAAGGAAAGGTAGGAATGAAATGTTTGAATCCACGAGATGGATTCAAGGAATGAAATGTATGAATGAAATGATTGAATCCGCGAGACGGATTCAAGGAAGGAAAGGTAGGAATGAAATGTTTGAATCCACGAGATGGATTCAAGGTATGAAATGTATGAATGAAATGATTGAATCCACGAGACGGATTCAAGGAAGGAAAGGTAGGAATGAAATGTTTGAATCCACGAGATGGATTCAAGGTATGAAATGTATGAATGATATGATTGGATCCGCGAGACGGATTCAAGGATGAAAGGCATGAATGATATGTTTGAATCCGTGAGACGGATTCAAGGTATGAAATGCATGAAGGGAATGTTCGAAACCGCTAGACGGATTCAAGGTATGAAATGCATGAAGGGAATGTTCGAAACCGCTAGACGGATTCAAAACATAGAAATAATGAAAGGTATGGATGCTATGATTGCGTCCGCAGGACGAGTTAAAATATAGAAATGATGAAAATAGCCCACATCGCGATGTGTCAATAGTTTGACCGTGGTTGTGTCAAATGAATCTTGTGAGTAAATGTAAAGTAACTGGATGAAAGAATGATCAGGATTGGCACGCAAACCTAAATTTTAAAATTTTAAAATGAAAGAAAGAAGTTTTGGAAACCATGATGAGTTAGATGTGTTAGTAATCGACTCGTGGGAGTCACAATGTAAGGCGGGCTACGACCTGGACAATAGGTTAAGTATGAATAAGAAGGGTAAGCTTGGTCATGAGTACCAGAATAATGTAATGAATGTCTTTTCAAGTAAGCATGAATGGAAAGAAGCACGAACGCGTACCTCGATGCATCTATGATAAGTAAGAAATGTCAGATGGACTTGAAGAGTCAAACCGCAAGGGTGACGAAGTAAGTAACTAGAGTAAAAGAACTGTATGTAAGGAATGAAGTATGGAATGTGTTATAGCATGTATGTAGGAAATTGTAGAAGAGTTATAGGTGGGTAATCACCTAGTGTAATGAATGTTTGAATGACATATGCTAACAGCTGACGTTGTTGGTGATAATGTTGGATTATTGATGTGATGAAACCATTCGTATTGGTGAAAGGATATGCACGAGCGAAAAACTCATTACAAGGATGAATGAAACCTGGCCTATCATGGCTAGTACTCGAGGAAAAGATGGTCGATCTGGGTTACGGATCGTTGGTTTGCGAAATGAAAAGAGGTTAGTAAAAATGTTTAACTCATGATTGGATAGATATGAACTAGTATGACACATGTGTATGTGTAAATTAAGTAATGCATGAAGTAAAAGTAATAAGAATGCGAAAGGAACGAGATGATTTAAAGGTAATGTAAAGGTATGCATAGTACAAGTAATTGTAGAAAACGTAGAAGGATGATCAAGTTAGAGTTAAGTACATAGGTACGTGTGATTACAGGTCAGAGAAGTATGTTTATGACCAGTTATTGACAGGTCAAGTAAATGAAGATGCAAATGAAATAGGAAAGAATGATCAGGAAAGTATGGGCTAGTGGTCGTATGATGGACTGGAAGAAAAGATAAGGTGTGTTCGATGAAAGTGAGAAAGGTTTCGGGGATGAAACCCTGTTTAAGGGTGGTAGACTTGTAACGCCCCAAAATTTGAATGTAAATGCTTATTGTATGTTATTATGTGACACGTCAGGAAATAAATAACTAGGCTATTTAACCTAGTTAAGGGTATGGTCAAAAGTCTTAAATGATTAAGGTAGTGTCAGTTATGTTTTAAAAGAAAACCCGAGGGGCTAAAATGGAACAAATGAAAGTTACATTATAAAATATCTAACACACACAAACACACACATACGTGTGTTCGAGAGAAAGAGCAGGAGGCTCCCATGGAGCCTCAAACCCTAGTTCCATCTTTATGCTCAAATCGGAAGGCAAGATGAAGCTCAAATCCATAACCGAGCATGGATTAATGATCACCAACACGAGGGGATCATAAGGTATGTCTTGAATCTAAGATTGGTGATCATGGGTGAAGTGGGTTATGTTCTAATCCATGAGTTTAAGTGGAATTGAGCATGAGTATGTGTTATAATCATCATTTAGAACATGAATTATGAATGGTTTAAGCTAATTTGATGTTTAGATGATAAACCCATTAGCTATGGGGATGTAGATGACTAGAATCACCTCCTATGTTCAAGTCTTGTTGAATGATTGATGTATTATGTGGGTATGATGAATTAATGTTAGATGAAAGTATGGGAATATGATGATGTTATGTTTAATGTTCATTTGGAATGATACATGATGATTAGTAGTTGGTTTTGATGGGTTATGTATGAGTTTAGAAGAATTGTGCATGAAACAGTGGTACGTTATGCTTAAAAGGTAGTACTCACATCAAGTGTATAATGAAATGTATATAGTGTTGCCCGTATAGTCGATTATGATGTTACGAGTATATGATGATAAGTTGAAAGTAAAATTAATGAACTGTTGACTTTCTGAAAGTCAACTATGCATATGAAGTACGGCTTGACTCGTTGTTGTAAAGGTGAGATTGTAGGAAGTCGCTTGGTATATGTTATGTTAATATGCGTTAACGGTGATTACATGATGAACTACATGAGTTGAAAGGATACGAAGTTGATTATGTGTGTTATGTTAGTTAGAAATAACTCATGAAAGTTAAGTATGAAATATGCGAGTGATATGATTGTTATATGTACAAAGGTGTATGCTAATAAGAGCGTGATTTCGATGAAATGAAAGTATAGGAATCACGTCAAGGCGGACTCAAGCATGAGGTGTTAACGGGTCAAGAAGAGGCAAGGAATCGGATACGAGCACGGACGCATAAGGTAAGTGATTTCCGTAATCACTTCTTAGTACAAGTAAGTAATATAGTGTTTTAATGAATTAAACATGATGTATGAAGGCAAATATGTGTTAAAGTCTTTCGTCGTAAATGATGAAGGTAAGGTGGACCAAAATGCCCTTGATGGGTATTTTGGGGCAAACGATCTTAACAAGCAGTTTAGGAACAAGTATTTGATGAGTATAATGTCTCGAATAAGTATGGAAGCGAAAAGTATGGTCTAGGAATGTCATAAACCAATTAATGCGCAAGTACCCATAACGGGTCGAATAATTAGAATGTGACAATAAGCCGATAGGGCGTATGATAAGAATTTCATTAATCCGGATGTGGGATTTTAAGTTTATATGATAGAATGTGAATTTACAAGCATGTAGGAAGAAACGGGAGGTTAAACGGGTAAACGGTTTGAAAGTTATGCGCGTTTTAGTGCGTTCGGACAATTAAACGGATCTGCAGGAAAATGCTATTTAGGGAGGCCGTCGCCGACGGGCAAGGAGGCCGTCGCCGACGGGCTCTGGTTTGTCCGTTTTCTTCCGACGGGTTAACTTACTGGCGACGGGCATTTTGGCGCGACGGGCATTTTTACAACCCGTCGCCGACGGCTTGGGGGCCCGTCAGCGACGGGCTCCTGTTTGTGAACTTTTATTTTTCATGTTTTATGTTTCCGGTTGACTCGTAACGCGTCTTGATGCTTCGGTTTACGACCCGGTAGTATGTAAAGCTCCCGAAAAGCTCCCTAACCTTGTCTTATGTATATATGAAGATACGCGTGATCTAATACGTGTTTGTTAAGGTACGTACGTATGTGGATGTGTATGTATGTATGTATAAAGGTATGTGCGAGCGTATGCATGTATGTGATGATGTTAGGAAAGGTATGTGCGTATGTGGATGAGTGTGTATGTACGTATAAGGACATGTATGAGTGTATGCACGTATGTAAAGTTGTAGGAAGGGTATGTATGTACGTAGATGTGTATGTATGTATGTATAAAGGTATGTACGAGTGTATGCATGTATGCGATGATGTAGGAAAGGTATGTATGTACGTAGATGTGTATGTATGTATGTATAAGGACATGTATGAGTGTATGCATGTATGTGATGATGTAGGAATGGTATGTACGTATGTGGATGTGTATAAAGACATGTATGATTATATGCCCGTATGTAAAGCTGTAGGAAAGGATGAATGTATGTAGATGTGTATGCATGTTTGTATGTAAGAACGTATGTATGCATGATTTAGACACATTGAGTGTTAGCGTTATTAATGGTGTACCTTGAGAATGATAAGTAATGCAGGTACATTATTGAAGTGTCACCAGGAAATGGATACGCAGATGAAAGGCTTAAAGCTTGAAAGATGATGAAATGTGAAGTATACACGAATGAATCTTGTTTATTAATGTATGCTAATGTTATGTATGTATGTGGTGAACGCAGGTAGTGCCAGTCATGAGGATAGTCAAGGATTGGAGATCGAAGATCGAGTCACTAGAGAGATTGTACGGGAATGTTGATGTACATAATGTAGTAAACATAATCTATGTTTTTAACTAGTAAACGAGAGGATGACGGATTTATGGGAAAGAGTTGTGTTAAAGTTAAATTTTAAATAAGTTGAGGTATTTATAATGAAAGAAATTTTATGGTACGTGTTTCCGCTGTGACTTTTGTCATGTACGATTTTAGGGTCTAACATATAATTAATGTTTTGAAGACTTAGTGTGATAAAGTCAGCTACCATGACTCCTTGAACAGTAACAGTTCGAGAGGTGCTGCATTAAGTTTCGATACGTAATTAATTATTCGTTTATGAACGAATTGAGGAAACTAAGTTTTGTATCGAATTCATTCATGATATGCTTAAGGATCCTATAACTGAAGGGCCACTACCCATAAGTCTTATTAAGAGAGCTCATAGACGGGTATTAGTTAATGGCCATGCGCAACTGCATATCGTACTATGAATGAATAAGTATTAGTTAAATTTTTCCTCATCAGTTTGATTTTGTACGTCTCTAAGAATATGTCAAGTCGACATAATGGCATATAAGACAAATAAAGTTACAAATCAAACAAAGGGCTTACGCGTATTTTGATCATGACGATTAGGTTTTAAATTAAGGCTATAGTATGATTAATGGGGGTCCTGAGTCGCATAATGATTCAACGGCTGTATTTTTCTGCTATAGTACTTGTTTAAGGCTAAAATGAGTGTTAACTCCTGATCAGGCTTATCTAATACTCATAGTAAATGATTACTCGGCTAAGTGGGAGAATGTAAGATTAAATATATTATGTAACAATATTTAATCTATAGCCATTATAATCATTTACATAATAGAGATCAAAATATATTAGAACCTATTATTTAATTAGTTGGTAATTGTTGATGGACCATATTACCCTTAGTAACTAATTGGGTTTCCTCCTGGGTGCTTATATAAGGAGAATTATGTGGAGGTTAAAGGGGTTAGACAGTTACACATTAGAAACACCCCATTAGTCATAACATCAATTCGACCTCCTCTCCTATACCGATCCCCTTATCGGTTTTACTTAGCCACCATCATCAGTCAGCACCCTAAGGAGGAACCAGACCAAGATGACAATCATGTCAACCTTAATGGCCGCGTCTCCATTAACTGGATTCTCTGCTAACCTGTGCTGATGCAACCAAATGTATGTTTTTCATGTTTTCCATTATGTTCAAACAGAACTGAACCAACAATTTACCCTAATATTAAACAGTAACATACATCAATATCACAAGGACAAAAGCAATAATTGTGATGGTCGAGTGTATAATAGGGTCATGGCCAATATGTATAACTTCTTGAATTTAAGAACAAAAGGTGAAATTTCAATAAACGAGAGAGGATCCATGTAATTTACTATCTTTTTCGTAGATTAATCTAAAATAATAAACATATTATCCTATATATGTTAATAATTGAAGTTCTATTAAAAATTAGTCAAGAAGCAAGTTCACACCGGTTTAACAAACTCAGATAATGTGGGCTTTGGTGGGCTTGGTTCATCGTGCATTATCAGTCCGGTAAAAAAACTCAGGGCCCTGATAGGCTAGCCCAATAACTTCTGTTATTATTAGTAGTTCTACAAGGTACAATTTAGGGCTGTTCAAATCGCTCGCCGCTCGTCGCTCGCTCGACGCTCGTTCAGAAATTGCTCGGAAAATGCTCGTTCGATTTGACGCTCGGTTGTAAACGAGCCGCTCTGCTCGGTTCGGTTTGTAAACGAGCCAAGCATGAGCAAAGGTCCGCTCGGCTCGATTCGGCTCGGATTATTATGTTAATTAATATATATATACACACATACATTTATAAACATGTATATACACATATATATATATACACAAATATAAATTATACATATATATATACATGTATGTGTAAGTGTGTGTCCATTCGATGATTTCATGAATGGACATATATATATACAATACACACACTTACACATACATATATACTTAAATATAAATTAAATTTATAGTTTTATATGTGTCAATCCATTAGATTTTGGTCAACTATATACAAATTTACAATTATATCTATACGTACTAGCCCAACCACGCCAATAAAAAATTAAAATCAAAACTAAACGTAATTGTTCGTGCAATATGATCATCGACTCGCCTCAATGTTTCATGTCGTTACCCTAAGTCGATCGTCTCCTGCTCTCAACGTAATTGTTCGTGCAATATGATCATCGACTCGTCAGCCACAACATTGTTATTCATAAGAAAAATATTATGCCATGAAATGTGCATGTTTTTAAAGACATAAAACTTGAGACCCAACATTGTTACTATCTCTCTCAGCAAATTTAAATTGGGCGACACGGTTGCCAAATCGCTCGAACTTCGCTCGACGCTCGCTCGGAATTTTTGCTGCTCGAAAAATGCTCGCTTGATTTGATGCTCGGTTTTAAATGAGCCGCTCCGCTCGATTCGGTTTGTAAACGAGCCAAGCACGAGCAAAGGTCCGCTTGGTTCGGCTCGGCTCGTGAACAGCTTTAAGTACAAACATGCATTAATGCATAATTAGTTTATTAGGTCTTTTACAAATTAGAAAAATATAAAATAAAACTATATTTTTAGGTCTTATAAAAATTAGAAAAATATAAAATATAACTATATTTTATATGCTGGATTACATCATTCAAAAATATGATTCATACGCTTCAAAGTTAAAACTACTAAAAGACAACAAGTCGATTAAAGTACGAGATCAAGCTCCGCTTGTTTCAATCCATGTATAAAGCTTATTAAAGCTCAACTTCGATATAACTATTTACTATGTAACATTTAGTATCGATTAACGAAAGAAATAGTAACTTATTTTTTTTAATTTCACTTTCACCCACATACTATACATAATATATGTTTTTAGCTTATTTAGTTCTTTTCCATAAACCATGTTTATTTTATTTTTTGGCTCTCGATACTCCAGCATAGATTTTATTGAAAGCGGAGTTGTGTTTGAAATATAGTAATTTTTGGTACGTAAGCTATACCAAATGTTGGTATCGTGACGAACGAAACCGATACCGACCGAACATCAATACCGGTGTCTGTATTTTGGGAACCGGTATCAACATTTGTTTTTATGGTTTGCGATTGATGTAAAACACGACTTTATTTATGGTTACATGACTTCTATTCTGGGTTACATCAAACAAATTTGTGTAATGAAACCATTGTAATTTTCTTTTTGTAAACTACAATATCCGAGCACATGTACCGTAACGAACGGACTTGTGTTAAAAGTAATTTTTTTTTTTGTGTCGTAAACTACAACAATTCAGGGTACTGTACCGATAACAAACCGATACTGACAAATTTTCGCCGGCAGAGCAAAAGAGAATCCCACTAGTTCATATACATACATAATTTTCATCTTATAAATAACAAAATATAGATTATTCTTTTACTTATTTTATCATAACTCATAAGTTTATGTATAATAATATTTATTTTATAAAAGTACACTTATAATAAATAAAAGACTTGATTCAGGCTCGGGTTAACAAGTGAAGTTCAAGCTTGATTTCACTTGTTAAATAAGTTTTAATTTAGAACCAATCTTGTCTAAACTCAAATTGTTTTGAATTTTTAGCAAACCAATCTTGAATAAGTATCCAACTACTAGTCTTATATTTACACTCGGTCTAACCTTCAATTGTCATTAATTAACTTAGGAAAGAGATTAGAATATATAGAAAAATCCACCAAGTCACCATGCATGCAATTTGTTTTTTTTTTTTTAATTCTATATGTATATATCTTTTTAAAAGTCAATTCGGAATTAATTATCTTGTTAAGTTATAAGACTTCGGAATGTTTTAAAAGAAAATCAAATTTAGGCACTTGTTATAAATCCGAAATTTTCTTATAAGTTATGAGACTTCGGAATGTTTTAAAAGAAAATCAAATTTAGGCTAGATAAAACAAAAGGACACTAGGGGCGGATATACCTTAGAACAAGGGGTAGCCCTTGCCGCTACCCCTTAACACTCCGGTGGTAGTGTATTTTTTTTTTAAAGTTTGACGTTTTTTTGATTTTGCTGCCCCTATAGATTTTTTTTTAAACGTTGCCCCTTAATTATTTTCTAGATCCGCCACTAAAGGACACGCTCGTTATATAGTTTCTTGTCACTCATGGTCTCTTTGTGTAACATCAAAAGCAATAAAGCCTAAATAAATGAAGAAAAAGAAGAAAAAATCACATGAAATGATACAACTTTGGCACTTTGCCTTGATACAGATAATATTAGCATGTTAATACCGCGTAGTGTCTATCTTTTTTGTACCCATGTTTCTTTTATTCAATGTGCACTTTTAAGTGAGTTTTTATCTTCACTGTCTTCCCTTTTTGTAACACCAGATAGGAAAGTTTTGTAACACCAGATAAGAAAGTTATGATTCGGATATTAAGAATGTGGTTTTCTGGTGGTTTCGGGTCCATACTGTAGAGGTTTGATACCTACCAACGATAGCCAACAATCGAACACGACGTCTATAAGGTTGCCAAAGTTAAGCACCATATCAGCTATGTGAATTAATGTTTAGTTGATAAATTGAAAACTATGTTGTTGTATTTTATATATTAGTTAGTTAGATTTATGGATAAAATGAATGACAAAATGGTTATCATAGTTTATGGTTCTTGATAAATGATGTTGGAAATTCCAAACACTGAAGAAACCGACTTGTCGTGCAAGGCAAAGAATGCTATTATGGAGTGGATAATTATATAACCCTACAAAAAGTAACTTGAGTTGCCTCTCTAAAATAAAAAGTTGCGACTTTTAAAAAACAACACATACATACCCCTTTGCTTAATTATTATTTATATATACTACAAAAAATATATCATACCCTTATATAATTAGAAACTTAGGTTATGTCCTATTTGTTTAAAAGTCACACCCTTTAGTTAATTTTACTCACACTTTTTCATATACATACAAAAAGTAACTTAAGAAACAATGGTTTGAATCACACCCTTTCAAAAAATCACAACCTTTCAATTTACTTTTAAATATATTATACCTTTACATAATAAAAGACACAACTTTTAACAATATCACACCCCTACTCAAAAAGTCACAACCCTTCAATTTACTTTTAAATATATCATATACCACTTACATAATAAAAGTCACAACTTTTAACTATATCACACCTCTAACAAAATAGTCACCATGCTTTAGGCTTTGAATCACACCCCTTAAAAAAAGTCACAACCCTTCAAAATCACATTCCTTAGAAAAAAAAAGTCACAGCCTACTAAAATAACCGTCAACCAACACAATTACCAAACCTATAAATACACATTCAACTCATCAAAGGGTATCAGAGCATCAGGAAAAGATTGAAAAAAAATACGTATGAATCTTGGATTTAAGATGGCAACAAACAATAATTCCTTCCCCAATCACAGCCTCAAATTCCAAATATGAATGGGCAAAATTGTCAGCAACGGAGCATACAAATGAAGGTTTTATACGACTTACAAGAATTTTGGATCATAGTGGAAGATGGATTTCGTGAACATATGGAAGCAACACCAACACAACGCTCATGACATGACATAATTTAGGGAAAACAAAAAAAAAAGGACAAAAAGGCGTTGTGTTTATTATACCAGCCGGTTTCGGATTGATTATTGGTTTCTGATTGATTATTGATCAGGCAAAAATCTATTTGTTTTTTTGGTATTGCAAATTGATTTCAATCCCAACATTGAAAAATTACAAACAACATGTGGAAAAGGACAAGACCTATTTGAGATTTTGGATAGGACAATACTAAGACTGGAGGGTATGGAGAGCCTCATCCCTAAGGGGATGGGTCGCCACGTCACCGCCACGTAAGCGGGGCTTGAAGGGGATGGACCTATGGGGTGGGGGATGAACCCCTTTATATATATATGTATGTATGTATGTATAGTTGTGTGTGTGAGGAGAGAGAAGGGAGGCCCGTCGTTTGCGTCGTGTGGGAGACGGATAGGACGAGCCGTGCCTGTGGGGGGCAGTGTTCCGGGCCGGCGCCGCGCCAAGCCGTGCCCTTGCCGTGCCCCATACCCACCAGTCTAATGGCAATATGTCCACCGATTCTTCTTACCCAGAACTTTACAATTATATTGACTGCACACACCCTGTTGGTTCAGTTCTGTTTTGAACATAATGGAAAATATGAAAACATACATTTGATTGCATCAGCACATGCTAGCAGAGAATCCAGATGGAGACGCAACAATAAGGTTTGACATGGTTGTCATCTTGGTCTGGTTCCTCCTTAGGGTGCAATCTAATGATGGGGACTTAGAAAACCGAAAGGGTATCGGCTGAAGGAGATGGAGGTCGAATTATGATGTTATGATCTTATGGGGTGTGTCTGATTGTGTAACTGAGTAACCCCTTAACCTCCACATAATTCTCCTTATATAAGCACCAGGAGGAAACCTAATTAGTTAATAAGGGTAATATGGTCCATCAACAATTACCAACTAATTATTTAATAGGTTATTATATATTTTGATCTATATTATGTAAATTATTATAATGGCTATAGATTAAATATTAATACATAATATATTTAATCTTACATTCTCCCACTTAGCCGAGTAATCATTTACTATGAGTATTAGATAAGCCTGATCAGGAGTTAACACTCATTTTAGCCTTAAACAAGTACTATAGCAGAGAAATACAGCCGTTGAATCATTATGCGACTCAGGACCCCCATTAATCATACTATAGCCTTAATTTAAAACCTAATCGTTATGATCAAAATACGCATAAGCCCTTTGTTTGATTTGTAACTATATTTGTCTATATGCCATTATGCTAGCGTGACATATTCTTAGAGACATACAAAATCAAACTGATGAGGAAAATTAACTAATACTTAATCATTCATAGTACGATATGCAGTTGCGCATGGCCATTAATTAATACCCGTCTATGAGCTCTCTTAATAAAACTTATGGGTAATAGCCCTTCAGTTATAGGATCCTTAAGCATATCATGAATGTATTCGATACAAAACTTAGTTTCCTCAATTCGTTCATAAACGAATAATTAATTGCGTATCGAAATTTAATGCAGCACCTCTTGAACTGTTACTGTTCAAGGAGTCATGGTAGCTAACTTTATCACACTAAGTCTTCAAAACATTAATTATATAGAGTTAATAAACTTATGAGTCCACTGATAAATTTCCAACAACATTTAGTGACTATATTATGTCGTTATAACTTAGGTTGTTATTATCAGTTTATTATGACTCCTCCATAAGATGGATTTGTCTGCTGACATAAGGATATACCCGAAATTACATTTTATCATCTTTGAATATCTCAAAGTTAGAGTAATAAATCGGTTTTAATTCTCACTTCTTCTTCAAATTGTAGCCTCTCGTTTCCTTTTAAAGATATTGTAATACTCTATTAAATGCTTCACATTAATCTAGACATATCTAGTGTGTTGCAATGTGAGTAATATCTAAACGAGTGTAGACTTGAACTTACATAAGGCTTCCAATTAATGAAGCGTAAGGAAATAATCTCATTTATCCTATTATCCTCTAAAAGAGAGCATTAATGTTTGTTACATATGTAAGGACCCATTTGAGGTTAAACTTATGGAACGAAACTAATGTCCCATTGGGTCTATGTCGGTGTGTTATGATATCTATTACATAAGAGATATCTCTGAGATCTATTATATCAAAGTTTGTGTTAACAATGCTTTGACTTATGTAACATATACTTGTCAAAAGAATGTCATCTATATAGACAAGTTTATCTTAGTTGCTCCCACTCATTTTGAGGTAGGTACATTAATCAACTTGATTCTTGATGAAAATAATTACGTTAGCTTTTCATCACATTATGATGTTTGCATTAACCCATACATGGATATTATTGGCTTACAAATAAAGTGTTCTTTAACCTTCAGTTTAGAACTTTAGGTTATTATCTAATGAACATGTAAACATGTCAGCCATTTGTTATGGAAAATTGTTTATAATGTTCATCTAATGTAGCTTTAAACTATTATAAGCTACTAGAACAGTGATGATCCTCAAAGAAATCTTTTGTAATTTATCCCTTCCTAAGTATAACCTTTGACAATCAATCATGCCTCTTCGTGTCTTAACGCTTATATTAGGATTTGGTTTAGTTATGAGCACTCTTAGGTAATTCAATCAAATCCCAAACGTTATAGAAACACATAAAATCAGTTTTACTAGAAAACTGTTTTATTCCATTTAAAAGAATATTGATTGACACTAATGGCTTAATTTGAAGAGATGGGATCAGTAAACTTTTCCAAAATCCATCCATTTCAACTTCAGTTAGGGAGGTTATGTAATCATCAAAGTTAGTAGGCTTTTAAACCTAGATGACCTCCTGAGTTGATTATTGGGTTTATTAGAAGTTTCAGTTTTATGGATTAGCTCTTGGTTAGGTTTCTATCATTTTCAGGATTCTAAGTTTGTAAGAGATTCTAAGTTTGTAAGAGTTGGTGCAGTATGGTGTACAAGAGGTGTAATCGGAGTTAAATTCGGAGTGAAATTTAATGACACTCTTCCCCCCGCCTCTTGTATTCCTTGCAAATCATGATAAGGACTTTGACTGCTCCCACTGACCTTTGAAATCTTTAGGAACTCAGCATGCTTATGGTCAATATGTAACGACCAACAAATTCTAATAGAGAAATGAGTTAATGACGTTAGTCGTTGTAGTTTCTCTTGTTGAAGATTATGTTAGTTTAGGTAAGAAATCTAAGTGTGCCCACAATTAAGCAACAATGAAACTTTTGTAAGAGTAGTATTAGAGTTAAGGAGATAAGTTATGATAGAACAGTGTCATAATGGAGTAGTGTCTTGTACAAGAGGTGTAAATTGAAGTAATATAAAGTTTTTCACTCCCCCACCTCTTGCAACTATTGCAAGTTATTATTAAGACACTTAATGCTCCCACTGATCTTTAATATCTCTAGAAATGCTACAAGAGAAGTTTCAATGAGGTACGTGACGTGGGAACGTATCATATATATGTTAGACTTTAATTGATTTCCTTAACGTCCAAATGTCATAAGAAACTTAAGGACATATTTAATAGAAATCTTAATAAGTAAACATATGAATAGATTTCTTCTAAGACTGTGGGCCATATGCGACAAAAGTTAGATACAAGTTGATGGCCTTTTAAATGATAAATGAATTATGTCTGAATATTCCATTTGGAATAAGTTCCACGAATGTCAATGAATGACTTATGATGGACCCATACTTATTCCTTAAGCCAAATAATATTTAGGGCTATAACGTCATGATTTAAAATCACTTAGAATGAGATTAGATAAAAAAATCATCCTCATTAACCATGTCATGATTTCTCATGAATTTCAGTTATAATGGATGAAATTTATAAGTCTCATTTTCCTTTTGTCAAATTCTCATTTGCATGATAACAAAAGTTGTGAAAGTGTAAGGTATCATCTAGTTCCATCTTAGTAATGTTTCAATCCAGATATTTAGAACAAATAAGATGAGAGTTTAAGGTAAGTGTGACTTTATGTTGACTATGCAAACCTCACAACGTTCATAACTTTGCTTAATTATGATACTATATTCTGATTAATCTTCAGAATATATAAGGTATCGAAAAGCGTTGTTAGAAGACTGCTTATTATGGTTCTTATAGCCTTAACATTTAATTTTGTCACTAACTCTCATGTTAATTATATGTTTGACTTCTGGTAAGGAAACGTTTAGAACTAGAGTCAACTAATCATGTGTTAATAGGAATATTAAAATTAGCAGACTTAAATATTATTAGTAAGTGACTACCTAATTAATTTATCCAACCGTTCTTTATAATAATGGATAGTCTCGTTGCTTATGCCTAGTCTAATGACATAATTATGCATTGAGATTTTCCCTTTAAGAACCTTAAAGTTGGAATTTGCACTTGTAATTTGTCTATGGACCATAGAACAATCCTCTTTTAAAGTTTTAAATGGTTCTAAGGTGAGTAACAACTTATTTTCCAGCTTCAAACATTTATTTCTTTGTACATATGTTGCTTATCAACACACTCATTATACTTTGATACTTTTGAGTGTTATAGTTGATTTATAAGGCATCAAATTGTACAAGTGAAAATCTTAGTATGTAATGTACTGGAAAAAAATGTACTTATTTCCATGCGTAAGCCCTTAACTTTATGGGTCATGGTATTGTACATTATAATGTATTCACATATAACACTTAACTTTATAGTTTAGAATTTAAATGAAGGCATGCATCTTAGGAGTTCTGGTGATTATTCCACAATTATAGATTAGTCTTAGGAAAGACTTAATCTGGAATAACCTTTTAGTGACAGCACTTATTCTTGATTATCATAAGAGACATCATGTTCGATTTATCCTAATCATCATGCTCTACTTTTCTTCTGTAGTAATCATTATCAGAAGAGAGCAATAGGATTATCGTGTCTTAAGAGATAATCAAGGATTTAATTTAAGAGCTAATTCTTATAGAAACTTTAAGCAAAACATATTAGATTTAGGAATTAGAGTGGATGAGATATAGACTTATAGAAGAAAATTATAGTGAGTAAAATTATGGGTACTAAGAAATAAGGCAGACGAAATAATCATAAAATAAAAATAAAGGATCATTAATCTAAGGATCATTATGTGAAGATGTTGTGATATGTCTATTACTAACATCAAAATAATAGACTTAGCTAAAATTCTACTTAAACGAAGACAAAACAGCTTTGGCCAGAAGTGTAATCATTTAAGCATATGTGCAAAGTAGTTGTAACAAATCAGCTTTGGCCAGAAATTGAGACAATCACTTTAGTTATGCACTTGTTGAGTATGCCATCTATGAATGAATTAAATCAGCTTTGGCCAGAAATTAAGACATTCATGCTTATGATGCACACACAACATAGCTTTCGTAATACTTGAACGATAAGTAGACGCATCAAATCAGCTTTGGCCAGAATTGATACATCAGAAGCTCATTCAAGTTAAGCCATTTTGGTTTTGTAAAACATTATTTGATCCTTATTAATTAACTAAGTGATTACAAAACCAATTATTTAATAGTAAACCACCCGTTAGCACGGATCGAACTTTTGCGATCAGTGAGGCCCAAAACTTGTGCGATCAATAAGGCCCAAAACTTGTGCGATCAATAAGGCCCAAGTAAACTTGTGCGATCAGTAATGCCTTGTGCGATCAGTAATGCCTTGTGCGATCCACAAGTCTTGTGCGATCCACAAATCTTGTGCGATTATGCAGTCTTAACTTGTACAATGTGCTTAATTAGTTGTACAAATCTTGTGCGATTGTCTTGTACGATCAGATCATCTCTTATGTGATCTGATCTTGTGCGATTTTCTTATGCGATCAGATCATCTCTTATGTGATCTGATCTTGTGCGATCCAGTTGCTGTTTATTGTTATAAGTTTGAAATTCGAAAACTTAGGGATCATGGGATCAAATTTTCCTATTTTAATGCTGATCTAAATATATCAAAATATTTCAAAAATATTATCCGTTTATCTCATAACAAAATTTCGAAAACTTTACTAAATAAAATAAATCAAAACAATGGAAACACCCAATAATCCAAATTATATTCCAGAATAAGGGAATTTTTTCAAATTTCATTATGAACATATGATGAACCCTAAATAAAATAAAACTTCAAACATTCATCCGAAATCTCTGAAATATTATTACACATTTAAACATATTGATTTCGGAACAGTAAAACTTCATGAACATATTCATCCGAGATCCATGATTCATGATTCAGATCCGAGATGATATAATTCAGATCCGAGATGATATTTCGGATGATGATGACGAAAAATATAATGGTTTTATAATTCTGTTTTCCAGATTTATTCCAGATTTCGGATACAAAAACAGAACTGACTAATCAACATATGCTCTGATACCACATGTTGGTTCAGTTCTGTTTTGAACATAATGGAAAACATGAAAACATACCTTTGATTGCATCAGCACAGGCTAGCAGAGAATCCAGATGGAGACGCAACAATAAGGTTTGACATGGTTGTCATCTTGGTCTGGTTCCTCCTTAGGGTGCAATCTAATGATGGGGACTTAGAAAACCGAAAGGGTATCAGCTGAAGGAGATGGAGGTCGAATTATGATGTTATGATCTTATGGGGTGTGTCTGATTGTGTAACTGAGTAACCCCTTAACCTCCACATAATTCTTCTTATATAAGCACCCAAGAGGAAACCTAATTAGTTAATAAGGGTAATATGGTCCATCAACAATTACCAACTAATTATTTAATAGGTTATTATATATTTTGATCTATATTATGTAAATGATTATAATGGCTATAGATTAAATATTAATACATAATATATTTAATCTTACACACCCACCATGGTTAACATAAGCGATAGTGACGGTGTAAGCAGAATCAACCCGATTCCCCCACCACCACCATCTGGTACAAAACATTGACTAACCCTAAAGTAAGAAAGAGAAATGGCCTTGAATGGCCAGATTCGTTGGCAGAAGGCGAGATCACCCGCTGCCACCGACGCTGTGGACGAGCAAGAACCAAAACGTGTTTTGGTTCCATGTTTTCATGGCTATGCTTACATCATCTCTGCCGTGATATTACTATGGATGACTGTCTTTTTTGCCGTAGTTGTAATTTTGACAGTGAAGCCTTTTTTTTACCAAAACTTTAACCTTATCTTTTTGGATACATTATTTTCTAAATTATTAGCAGAATTTGTGATTTTGTCAAAATACGAAGTTGTGATTAAAATTTAGAGGGCAATTTTTTTTACTATCTTTTGGTGTGAAGCAGTGGTGTACATGCATAATTTGTTTGATTTACGTAAGTTGTAGAATATGAGACCATTAGATTCTTTTAATTAAATAATGATTTGTTTAATGTTCATGCTTCTATTATATATACACACACACTCTAATTTAAACTTTATAAATATGTTATCCAATTTCCTTTTTGTAATTCTCAATGGAAAATGCGATTTAACTGTTAACAATACGGAAAATGACTTAAATTAATTTACAATTTTTGTGTTTTACGTATCGGACTAAATTTTGCGATTTAACACACTGCAACTCACATGTGTTAATTTCTTTTACGTTTAACTGCCCCATCGCAACGTGCGGGTATTAGGTCGACTTCGTTATTATTTTCTATGTTTTACGTTTCTGTCTAATTTTACGCATTAACACACCGAAACGGGCGTGCATGGTTTAACGTTTTTACATATATTTTTTGTTTGGTTATATGGTACATCAGCACCAGCGTTGGTGAGTGCACGTGCTGCACATTGTTTGTCCTCAACGCGAGATGTAAATGAAAAACTATAATCAACATCCCGCCGCAACGCGCGGGTTAGCGTCAACTCGTTATGTACATTTAATAATAACGTTATTAGGTCTAATCATCATGTCCTTATTAATTGACCATCTAGCATCCTAAACGAGTTAGGTTTAGATGTTTAAAGAATAATTATATGAGCAATTCTAGTATAAGTCTAATATCATAAATTAGCTTATAAATATCATATTGGCTATTTTGGATTGTAAGAATCAAGTTTTTGAGGCAGTTTTCTTGATCTAATAATATTGTGAGAGTTAGTCATAATTTTATGTTCGTTTGGCCATTGATTAGGACTTGAAATTATAGGTGTAATTGATTACATCAATTTTAGTTGAATATAATAAAGTTTAAATTGAAAATCATGAAAGGAGTCTTTTTTGAGGATGTGCTAAACTTTTATAATCGTGTTACACGTACAGCCACATCACGTCAGAAAACATAACACATATAACCACAATGCTGGACATGATTGTGTCTCCGATACATGATATGTATATCAAGTGTCGCATATATACCAACTTTGGATCACGTAATGTTGATTTTTGATGTTAATGTGAAGATAAACATGTAAGCATACTATACTTAATATATGCATTCTCGTTTATTTTTATACAATGGATTCTTGGAGGTCGAGAAAGAACTATAATACATATTGGCAATATAATGTTGGAGGATAGAGATGGGCATAATAACCGGTTCCAAACCCGACCCGGTAGACTCGACCTGGAACCGGTTCCGGGTTCAAAAAACCCGTAGGTTCTTACCCGGTTCCTACCAGGAACAGGTTAATTCGTAAACAAAATAACCGGCTGGATTAAAATAAAACCGATTACATTAAAACCAAACATTACATTACATTAAAACATAACATTAACATAAAACCAAACATCATAACTAAACATAACATTAACATAAAACACACCCAAACCAACATCACATAAACACACTAAACCTTCGAAGAACCGGTTCCGGATGATTCACCGCCTTCACTTTTCTTCGCATTAGCCTTTGTAACCGGACAATGACGGTCGGTGTGTTTTTTAATCATCGAGCTTGCCGTAGCCTTCATGAACTTGCCACAACCTTTGCACCGTGCCATCTCATGGCTATCGGTCATTAAGCACAGGTCAAAGTGCTTCCAAACTTGGGGGTTTCTTTTGGTTTCCAAAACCATGACCACTTCATCGTTGCACGCCATAACCGATTTGAGGTGTAACTTGAAAGTTGAAACCAATTTGAGTGGGGGTAAGTTTTGTTTGATGGTGATATGCATATAAATACTTGAAACCAATTTTAATGGCAATACATCGATTTCTAACAGCATTATAGCCGTTGGAATCGATTCCGGCAGGTTGTGCAGCTTTTTCTGGAAGTTACCCGGAGGAACTGGTTCCTCCGAGGAACCGGTTACAATCTACCCGGATTCGGTTACTAACGGTTCTGGTAATTTTGGTTTGAAACCGGGTAGGAACCGGAACCGGTTCCTACAAGAATCGGTTCCATTCAAACTCAGTCAAGAACCGGGTACGGTTAGGAACCGGTTCCGGGCATAAAAAAACCCGATTTGCCCATCTCTATTGGAGGATATAAGAACTATTAGACATTACATATGAGTATGACATATTCTTTACAACCACTTTATTGTAATCACAACTCCGCATTTAAGTACTTTTCTAGACTCTAACATGAAGTACCGTTGAACATGTTATTAACAACTAAATATCATAATTGATTTGACTTTATCAACTTAGCGACCAACTTTTCACAAAACAATATAACATTGGTAGCACGACATGCCTTGAATGTAATCTATGTTTTTTTTTTTTTTTACCGAAAAAAGGTATTTGTAGCAGTTTGTTTTGACAAACTACAACCTTTACAAAAGTGATTATTTTCGGTCTTCTTCCCCAATTCCTCTCTCCATATACAAAACTAGCAAGGTGCCCGCGCGATGCGGCGGGGTGACAATTTGCATTGTGGTACACATTTTTGTTAGTTTATCAACTCAGTTGTGATCTATTGTATAGTACTTAGGTTAGTTTTCTGATTCGTATGATGTTCTACAAATTTTTATTATGTTTATTGTTTTCTTTGGTTTTTGAGTTAGTGGCACCAATTGATCTATCTATATCATAAGGCTTACACATCTCAATAACATAAGAAATATGAGCATAAGTAATTTGTAGCATTGTTACATAAAATTAGAAACATAAGAAAACTTAAAACATAAAAATAAACGTTTAACGATAGAAGCAAAAAATAACCTCCCTTTGCAGTATACGTACCTAACCAAAACTTACACCAATGTGATATTAACAAGACCAGCCAACGAAGACCACATATGTTTAGCATTTTAACCAGTCATCGGATCTCCCTCTGCATCTCTCTTCCTAATCCCAATCACTCTGGTTAAAATAAGATTTCGTATTACTTAGACACTTCGGATTTGTAAAATTAGATTTAGATTATTATATGAATTTGCAACAATTTCAACATCTAAAAACATCATTTTCCTAAAAGAAAAAAAAAGAATATATATTTCCAAATTATAGTTAAAAGCCCTAACCTGGAAGCAATCACAGAGTACACATCATCTGGCTTTTCTCCTTGAATTTGATTTAACAACAGCTGCTCGTAGCTGAATATCTGTCAAAAATTCAATGGGTAAGCACGGAATAATAAATATAACTTAGAAATAAAAATTATATTCAAACATATAATTTATTAATTTCAAATAATCTTCAAAGTATCAAATCACTAAATTACCTTGTCCCTTCCAACTGCGCTTTACACATGTTTATCCATTATTCACAAAACTAAAAGGGTTCAATTTCTATTGCGAAGAAAATGATTTAAGATGATAAATTAGACGGAGAAAATTTAAATTAAAAAAAACAAGGATATGTACCTACATATATTAGTGATATAACATGTTGAACAACAATATCCAATCCCCTTCGTTGTAATTAAAACGGACCTGTGACAGCTAGGTTTAATTGTTTCTCACAACCAGGTGATAAACTACCATAATCTTATCTTGAAGATGATGATGATGGTTGTGGTCACCGTTGGTTTAGCCTCTGACCTTCGTTGGAACCCTAGTCTCCTACACCGGAGTGCATTAGAGGTGGTTGAACCATTGTCGGGAAGCTGTAACAACCGGCATTCGTCACAATCGTCATTACGCGGACCAATCTAACAGCCGATGGAACATACAATCGAAAGAGGACTTACCAGAGCTAGTCGGAGTCTTCGCCGAAACCCTAGCCACCATCGCCGGAGGAAGCGGCTAGGGTTTTCTTTCATTGTCTTCCTCCTCGTTTTTAACCTTGGAACCGGTGAAGGTTATGTGGCTCTTGAGGTCCACTACCATCACAACCGTAAGGAAGGTTGTAACCGAATCATTACCACCGCCACTCGCCTGCTCAATCCGTTTTCACCGCGCCGGAGTATGGCTAGCGCCACCGTAGCACCACCACTGCCACCCTCAGATTTCTCTCTCTATATCGCTCTTGCGTGTTCTCACTTTTTGTTTCTCTTTCTATCGATTGAAGTGGTGAGAGAAAGTATAGATTTCGGCTCTAATTTGGTAACCTTATTTCAAAATTTAGAAGTTACAAAAGATGGAGCCAAATGTAATTTACATAATTATTGTAACAACCCTCATTAAAAGTCCTATTTATTTTATTATTTTATTCAATAGAAAACCCTAATTAAGAAACCCAAGTGATTCTGAACAAACCCTAAAATTTTTAGAACAATCAGAATCAGGATCAGGGCCCCTAAAACTCAGGGGGGGGGGGGGGGGTAAACCCTAGTCACGATTATCTAAATTATGTGCTGTCAAAATCGAATTTTCCAATTTCACCAACTCAGCCAAGCTACTGGGACACGTGCCTACTCTATTCTAGAAATGTCATCCCAGGCGACACGCGGCACGTGACACGGATTCTTCCGCGACTAGCGGGAGGTGCAAATTTTGGGTATAAATAGAAGGGCCTGGCACTTGCTTTCTGGTGTTCGAGCGACGATCAAATTCAATCTGTACGTCGAGTTCTAGTCAAAACAATCTCGGGTGCTGCTACGATACAGGGTATTAACTCGATCGCTGCTACGATTCAATGTCCGATCGATCTAAACTATCCAATGGATGTTTAAGCGCTATCCTTTGTCATTAGTTGTGATTCCAACAGGATGTTTGAGTACCACCCTAATTGGGGGAAAACCCTGTCCTTCGTTGTGAATCCGATGGATGTTTAAGTGATTGCACTTTGTCATTCGTTGTGAGGGTTTTAATCTCGTGAGTTATCGTAAATGCTGTATTAAGTTACCTACCAAGTTCGTGTGCACGAGGTTACAAGGCTAAATCAATAGGCTAATCTCTGCCTGTATAAATCTTGAATCACTGGCTAGTGGGGTATTGTGCACATTACTAATTTTCTCCCAGTTAGGTTCATTGACCTACTAGGGATAATCATCACTATTTAGGTTCATTGATCTAATAGTGGTATGACCATCGTCACCATTGTGACTGGACGCCAGATAAAAATAAGATAGAAGCCATTGTAATCGCTCTTATGCTGTAAATTATAACAATGTTTTCTAGTTATACTTTGCAGTGATTAAGTCTTTGCCAATCTTTAAGAAGCAAATGTAAAAACTCTTAATGCTGTAAAGTATAACAAATATGTTTTATAAAACCGAATGAACTCACTCAGTATTTCCCGCTGACAAAACCGTTTTAAAACGCGTTTCAGGTAATTACAATAGATTGGAGTAAAGAGATGAATCCGGCACTGAAAGGCATCAAGAAGTGGCTTATTTTATTAATTAAATCAAATTAAGAAATATTGTTTTATGTAATCAAATTTATCTTTATTAAAGCTACCATTGTAAAACCTGGGTTTATCCCATCTATTTAATAAACAAAATCCGGTGTTTTCTAAACTCTGATATTTTTCCTAACTCACGGTCCTGATGAAATTTCCACTGCAATGTCTTCAAAATAATCACCGGTACCACTGTGCTGTTCGCGGCTTCCGATTCCGTCTAGGGTGGGTCGGGGGCCGTGACAGAAGGTGGTATCAGAGCCACTGCTTGAAGCCAATAAGTGTTGTAATAATAATACCTAAGTTTATATAAAAGAGTTAGGAGATTGCTGTTAACTGGTAGCACACATGATAGTATTTAGACTTGAACTTAAGAAAAAAAAATGCCTTAGTATAAACTTCAAGATAAGCTAAGTACTTATGTGAATAAATTATGATGAGTTTTTGTATACCATAAGAATGGTAATTAGAATATTGCAAGATATGATAAATAAGCAAGAATTAATAGTAATTATTGCTTAGTGATAATTATTGGTCTAGAATAAAATATGTTACGAGAATACAAATTTCCCTAATTCTAGCCTAATAAAAGAGGCACTTTTGAAAAGATACTATTTATGGGAAATAGAAATTTTTTCTCTGGCAAGACTGGGTATGGTGTAGTAGACTCTCCAGTTTCTCCAGATATACTGAGATTACCGCTCCGGCGCGAATCAGATAAGACGGGATAGATAATATGTCAAACAAGTGACAAGATTTCCCTAAATAGTATCATGACCAAATATTTGACTAGTTTTTGGAAATATGAATCTGTTAAATACATTGACCTGATAAATGGTATGTTTATTTCAGCATGTGAAATATATGATTATATAGATATATATATCTATAAAGAATTCCAAAAGTTAAATAGGAATAAAGCACAAGCATCTGTGTCTAGATTTCTTTATCAGGAATTTCTTTTCCAATATCAACCATTATTTCGTTTAATCATCTGTCTCGTAGCTCGTGTAAACAATGGAAAACCATTAAGTTGGGATACCATCAAAAGTGTAAAGAATTTCTAACGCATTTAACGTAAGTAAGAATCATGTAAATTTAATCATAAGTCCACAGAACTTGAAGTATATCACACACAACTTTTAAGGCAAGACCTTTGGAAAATATAAATTAGGCACGATAACACCAATGTTAATTCCTTCAGTAGAAGAACTACTAATAAAAAAGAAGTATTTTTGCCACGTAATCCTACAAACGACATAAATTTCACTAAGATACGTTGTAACAAGATTTCACAACTATTGGTGCACAGTCTAATCAGAGTCATAATTATTATCACTGAAAAAGGAGTCATATACTTTTGCAAATCCCCTATTTCATTTGACATTCCCTGGTAATGTCACTTAACAACGGTTATCACACGAAATTCCAGATAAAGTTCTTATATTTCTTTCGTTGAAATTCTGACTTCTGTATATAATAAGTTGACTTTCGTATTTCTACTTCCCCTAATAGTCATCATACCATGAGGATTTCTTTCATAGTAACGAATATTGATCTGTTTCATCTCCTGGTAAATTCACCCGTTACACATGCACTGTTTGTTGCGCATGTGGTTCGTTTGATTTATAAAGACCACTAGAGGGCTTCATTCCGATTTATTATTTTATCAAAACTCAAATATCATTCCGCTTTTTGTACTATGAACTGCATTATTGCAAAACAATAACTCCTTGATATCGAGTCAATAAATTTCTTGAAAAACTTAATTTTCTTTGACATACATAGTTTCTATTGTGACCATGTCCGAACTTTCTTATTAAAACTTGTTTTGTTTAAATCAAAGTTCAAATTATTTGACTTGCTCACATTACATATTCATTTCAAGATTCCATATAAATGGATGGAAGCTATCATATTCAAATAATCTCAACAAGCACTTCATTTGTTTTGAACCATACTAGGCTTGTTTAAATCTTCGACTTCATTAAATCATTTCTTTGATCACAATCACCTTGTACTGACGTTTTCACAAAATTTAAAGTTTGCACTAATCTCGTTTATATATATATCATATACGGATTTAATTATTTATTTAATTATATTAAATTGTTTTGTTAATAAAAAACCATCTTAACACAAATCGTGTGCTAAGATAATGATACACAAATTCTTGTCATATTTTAGTGTATCTCTTAATGATTCTTACAACATCAATTGATCCTTTCATGATAATTATTGTTTTAACAATCTTCAATAGAAAAACATTATATAAAATTTATATATATGGAAACTTACATAAGTGACTACCTAATTTATAAAATATTATCACTATATTCTTATTAAACCATTAAGGTGAAGAATTTATATTTTTATTTGAGGTATACTCTCATTTAAATTATGTTTAAGTTATTGATAATTAATATTATTAGTAATAATATATTAATAATAGTAGTGTTAGTATTATTTTTAATACTAGGGTTATTGTCAATGGCAGGTATTGAATAGCCTAGCCTTAGTTAGGCATGGATTGGCCACCTATGCTTAAACAAGGCAGCACTAACCAATATCCAACCATGATAATGACTAGTTAATATATATAAATTAAGTCATCATACTTATTTAGAAAATTTTAATTATATATAAAAATATTTTACTTTGTACTGTAAGGAGAGACATATTTTCATAAAACAAGTACAAGAATTCGAGGGACAAATAAAATTATATAAATAATTATATATCACATATTTTGTGATAACTATTTACAGTAACTCTCTGGCAAGAAAATGACCATATAAGAATAATATGGTAGTCATCAACTACGTTGGGTTAGGGGAACATTATATTATATAAGAATAGACTCGTTTTCACTTATTTACAACATTTGTAAATACATTCACAACGTTATATGATTTCAAAATGAAAATAAGTAATCAAATAGAATCAACCCATTAAGTGTTATATATTTACAAAATATTTTTGTACAATAAATATTTTTACATCTTTAACTTTCATTTAACGTTATAAATAATAGTGATTTCTTTTACAAAATAATAATACTAAAATATTTTGTAATGTAATAAATTTATTGCAGTATTTTGAAATATATATTACATAGTAAAAAAAAATTAAGTTATTTACATAGTATAGTAAAATACTAAAATAATATTTATTGAAAAGTGGTGACCATTTACATAAAAATGCGTAACAAATAATATATATTACATAGTATTTATATTTAAGATACGGTTCAGACAGGAACACAAAATAATATATATTACATTTGCTATACAAATATAATATAATAATTGGTCATGCCAAAACAACTTGTTCTTATTATATTTCGATCTCTAGGACATAGTGTAAAAAAATATGATTACTAATAGTATACTATCACATTGTTTTCACAATTAAAACAAATTGGAACACTAAACAATGATACACTAACTCTATTTTCTTTAGGTGTATCTTTGCAATTCACTCATCTCAACACTTTGATTTTCTCATATCATAATTTAATATTTGACAAATCATTTTTCATGCTTTTATTTCATTTGGAACCTGTCAATTCTAAGTCTTCTTCAATTGCCAATCAAAGTAAACTTCCTTTTTACAAAGAATTTTATTGATTTTAAAAGTCCTTCACATTCATTTTAATATCTATCTTTTGGCTTGAACCTAGTCACTTTGGAAAATATATCATTTCATTCATTTGTCATCGATTTCTTGAACTAATTCAGTTAAACCATTGAATCCTACTTAAGATACAACTTGTATTCACAAAATTCGATATTTTAAATTTTGTGTCATCTACCTTAATATTATTTTTATTTATTTATTTAACTAAAAGGTGACATAAATCTAAAAGAAATATCATAACCTAAATACACTTGGGAGCGGGAATCTGAGATGAAGAAAAAGTATTCCTACTTATTCCAGTAAATCTCGAGGACGAGATTTTTATTAAGGTGGGGAGAATGTAACAACCCTCATTAAAAGTCCTATTTATTTTATTATTTTATTCAATATAAAACCCTAATTAAGAAACCCAAGTGATTCTGAACAAACCCTAAAATTTTTAGAACAATCAGAATCAGGATCAGGGCCCCTAAAACTCAGGGGGGGGGGGGGGTAAACCCTAGTCACGATTATCTAAATTATGTGTTGTCAAAATCGAATTTTCCAATTTCACCAACTCAGCCAAGCTACTGGGACACGTGCCTACTCTATTCTAGAAATGTCATCCCAGGCGACACGCGGCACGTGACACGGATTCTTCCACGACTAGCGGGAGGTGCAAATTTTGGGTATAAATAGAAGGGCCTGGCACTTGCTTTCTGGTGTTCGAGCGACGATCAAATTCAATCTGTACGTCGAGTTCTAGTCAAAACAATCTCAAAATCACTAATTAGTAGAGGGGGTGCTGCTACGATACAGGGTATTAACTCGATCGCTGCTACGATTCAATGTCCGATCGATCTAAACTATCCAATGGATGTTTAAGCGCTATCCTTTGTCATTAGTTGTGATTCCAACAGGATGTTTGAGTACCACCCTAATTGGGGGAAAACTCTGTCCTTCGTTGTGAATCCGATAGATGTTTAAGTGATTGCACTTTGTCATTCGTTATGAGGGTTTTAATCTCGTGAGTTATCGTAAATGCTGTATTAAGTTACCTACCTAGTTCGTGTGAACGAGGTTACAAGGCTAAATCAATAGGCTAAGCTCTGCCTGTATAAATCTGCAATATATCAAGGCTTATCTGTAGACTAAATTGTGGTCGTATAAATCTGCATGATTATATGTGAGTCATTCTCTTTTTATCAACTACTTCACAATACCTCAAATTATTTACAAAAGTTATAATTACAGGGACTAAGTCATGGATATCTTGAATCACTGGCTAGTGGGGTATTGTGCACATTACTAATTTTCTCCCAGTTAGGTTCATTGACCTACTAGGGATAATCATCACTATTTAGGTTCATTGATCTAATAGTGGTATGACCATCGTCACCATTGTGACATGTCACCATTGTGACATGTCACCATTGTGACATGTCACCATTGTGACTGGACGCCAGATAAAAATAAGATAGAAGCCATTGTAATCGCTCTTATGCTGTAAATTATAACAATGTTTTCTAGTTATACTTTGCAGTGATTAAGTCTTTGCCAATCTTTAAGAAGCAAATGTAAAAACTCTTAATGCTGTAAAGTATAACAAATATGTTTTATAAAACCGAATGAACTCACTCAGTATTTCCCGCTGACAAAACCGTTTTAAAACGCGTTTCAGGTAATTACAATAGATTGGAGTAAAGAGATGAATCCGGCACTGAAAGGCATCAAGAAGTGGCTTATTTTATTAATTAAATCAAATTAAGAAATATTGTTTTATGTAATCAAATTTATCTTTATTAAAGCTACCATTGTAAAACCTGGGTTTATCCCATCTATTTAATAAATAAAATCCGGTGTTTTCTAAACTCTGATATTTTTCCTAACTCACGGTCCTGATGAAATTTCCGCTGCAATGTCTTCAAAATAATCACCGGTACCACTGTGCTGTTCGCGGCTTTCGATTTCGTCCAGGGTGGGTCGGGGGCCGTGACAGAAGGTGGTATCAGAGCCACTGCTTGAAGCCAATAAGTGTTGTAATAATAATACCTTAGTTTATATAAAAGAGTTGGGAGATTGCTGTTAACTGGTAGCACACATGATAGTATTTAGACTTGAACTTAAGAAAAAAAAAATGCCTTAGTATAAACTTCAAGATAAGCTAAGTACTTATGTGAATAAATTATGATGAGTTTTTGTATACCATAAGAATGGTAATTAGAATATTGCAAGATATGATAAATAAGCAAGAATTAATAGTAATTATTGCTTAGTGATAATTATTGGTCTAGAATAAAATATGTTACGGGAATACAAATTTCCCTAATTCTAGCCTAATAAAAGCGGCACTTTTGAAAAGATACTATTTATGGGAAATAGAAAATTTTTCTCTGGCAAGACTGGGTATGGTGTAGTAGACTCTCCAGTTTGTCCAGATATACTGAGATTACCGCTCCGGCGCGAATCAGATAAGACGGGATAGATAATATGTCAAACAAGTGACAAGATTTCCCTAAATAGTATCATGACCAAATATTTGACTAGTTTTTGGAAATATGAATCTGTTAAATACATTGACCTGATAAATGGTATGTTTATTTCAGCATGTGAAATATATGATTATATAGATATATATATCTATAAAGAATTCCAAAAGTTAAATAGGAATAAAGCACAAGCATCTGTGTCTAGATTTCTTTATCAGGAATTTCTTTTCCAATATCAACCATTATTTCGTTTAATCATCTGTCTCGTAGCTCGTGTAAACAATGGAAAACCATTAAGTTGGGATACCATCAAAAGTGTAAAGAATTTCTAACGCATTTAACGTAAGTAAGAATCACGTAAATTTAATCATAAGTCCACAGAACTTGAAGTATATCACACACAACTTTTAAGGCAAGACCTTTGGAAAATATAAATTAGGCACGATAACACCAATGTTAATTCCTTCAGTAGAAGAACTACTAATCAAAAAGAAGTATTTTTGCCACGTAATCCTACAAACGACATAAATTTCACTAAGATACGTTGTAACAAGATTTCACAACTATTGGTGCACAGTCTAATCAGAGTCATAATTATTATCACTGAAAAAGGAGTCGTATACTTTTGCAAATCCCCTATTTCATTTGACATTCCCTGGTAATGTCACTTAACAACGGTTATCACACGAAATTCCAGATAAAGTTCTTATATTTCTTTCGTTGAAATTCTGACTTCTGTATATAATAAGTTGACTTTCGTATTTCTACTTCCCCTAATAGTCATCATACCATGAGGATTTCTTTCATAGTAACGAATATTGATCTGTTTCATCTCCTGGTAAATTCACCCGTTACACATGCACTGTTTGTTGCGCATGTGGTTCGTTTGATTTATAAAGACCACTAGAGGGCTTCATTCCGATTTATTATTTTATCAAAACTCAAATATCATTCTGCTTTTTGTACTATGAACTGCATTATTGCAAAACAATAACTCCTTGATATCGAGTCAATAAATTTCTTGAAAAACTTAATTTTCTTTGACATACATAGTTTCTATTGTGACCATGTCCGAACTTTCTTATTAAAACTTGTTTTGTTTAAATCAAAGTTCAAATTATTTGACTTGCTCACATTACATATTCATTTCAAGATTCCATATAAATGGATGGAAGCTATCATATTCAAATAATCTCAACAAGCACTTCATTTGTTTTGAACCATACTAGGCTTGTTTAAATCTTCGACTTCATTAAATCATTTCTTTGATCACAATCACCTTGTACTGACGTTTTCACAAAATTTAAAGTTTGCACTAATCTCGTTAATATATATATATATATCATATACGGATTTAATTATATTAAATTGTTTTGTTAATAAAAAACCATCTTAACACAAATCATGTGCTAAGATAATGATACACAAATTCTTGTCATATTTTAGTGTATCTCTTAATGATTCTTACAACATCAATTGATCCTTTCATGATAATTATTGTTTTAACAATCTTCAATAGAAAAACATTATATAAAATTTATATATATGGAAACTTACATAAGTGACTACCTAATTTATAAAATAGTATCACTATATTCTTATTAAACCATTGAGGTGAAGAATTTATATTTTTATTTGAGGTATACTCTCATTTAAATTATGTTTAAGTTATTGATAATTAATATTATTAGTAATAATATATTAATAATAGTAGTGTTAGTATTATTTTTAATACTAGGGTTATTGTCAATGGCAGGTATTGAATAGCCTAGCCTTAGTTAGGCATGGATTGGCCACCTATGCTTAAACAAGGCAGCACTAACCAATATCCAACCATGATAATGACTAGTTAATATATATAAATTAAGTCATCATACTTATTTAGAAAATTTTAATTATATATAAAAATATTTTACTTTGTACTGTAAGGAGAGACATATTTTCATAAAACAAGTACAAGAATTTGAGTGACAAATAAAATTATATAAATAATTATATATCACATATTTTGTGATAACTATTTACAGTATCTCTCTGGCAAGAAAATGACCATATAAGAATAATATGGTAGTCATCAACTACGTTGGGTTAGGGGAACATTATATTATATAAGAATAGACTCGTTTTCACTTATTTACAACATTTGTAAATACATTCACAACGTTATATGATTTCAAAATGAAAATAAGTAATAAAATAGAATCAACCCATTAAGTGTTATATATTTACAAAATATTTTACAAATATTTTTGTACAATAAATATTTTTACATCTTTAACTTTCATTTAACGTTATAAATAATAGTGATTTCTTTTACAAAATAATAATACTAAAATATTTTGTAATGTAATAATTTTATTGCAGTATTTTGAAATATATATTACATAGTAAAAAAAAAAATTAAGTTATTTACATAGTATAGTAAAATACTAAAATAATATTTATTGAAAAGTGGTGACCATTTACATAAAAATGCGTAACAAATAATATATATTACATAGTATTTATATTTAAGATACGGTTCAGACAGGAACACAAAATAATATATATTACATTTGCTATACAAATATAATATAATAATTGGTCATGCCAAAACAACTTGTTCTTATTATATTTTGATCTCTAGGACATAGTGTAAAAAAATATGATTACTAATAGTATACTATCACATTGTTTTCACAATTAAAACAAATTGGAACACTAAACAATGATACACTAACTCTATTTTCTTTAGGTGTATCTTTGCAATTCACTCATCTCAACACTTTGATTTTCTCATATCATAATTTAATATTTGACAAATCATTTTTCATGCTTTTATTTCATTTGGAACCTGTCAATTCTAAGTCTTCTTCAATTGCCAATCAAAGTAAACTTCCTTTTTACAAAGAATTTTATTGATTTTAAAAGTCCTTCACATTCATTTTAATATCTATCTTTTGGCTTGAACCTAGTCACTTTGGAAAATATATCATTTCATTCATTTGTCATCGATTTCTTGAACTAATTCAGTTAAACCATTGAATCCTACTTAAGATACAACTTGTATTCACAAAATTCGATATTTTAAATTTTGTGTCATCAACCTTAATATTATTTTTATTTATTTATTTAACTAAAAGGTGATATAAATCTAAAAGAAATATCATAACCTAAATACACTTGGGAGCTGGAATCTGAGATGAAGAAAAAATATTCCTACTTATTCCAGTAAATCTCGAGGACGAGATTTTTATTAAGGTGGGGAGAATATAACAACCCTCATTAAAAGTCCTATTTATTTTATTATTTTATTCAATAGAAAACCTTAATTAAGAAACCCAAGTGATTCTGAACAAACCCTAAAATTTTTAGAACAATCAGAATCAGGATCAGGGCCCCTAAAACTCAGGGGGGGGGGGGGGGTAAACCCTAGTCACGATTATCTAAATTATGTGTTGTCAAAATCGAATTTTCCAATTTCACCAACTCAGCCAAGCTACTGGGACACGTGCCTACTCTATTCTAGAAATGTCATCCCAGGCGACACGCGGCACGTGACACGGATTCTTCCGCGACTAGCGGGAGGTGCAAATTTTGGGTATAAATAGAAGGGCCTGGCACTTGCTTTCTGGTGTTCGAGCGACGATCAAATTCAATCTGTAGGTCGAGTTCTAGTCAAAACAATCTCAAAATCACTAATTAGTAGAGGGGGTGCTGCTACGATACAGGATATTAACTCGATCGCTGCTACGATTCAATGTCCGATCGATCTAAACTATCCACTGGATGTTTAAGAGCTATCCTTTGTCATTAGTTGTGATTCCAACAGGATGTTTGAGTACCACCCTAATTGGGGGAAAACTCTGTCCTTCGTTGTGAATCCGATGGATGTTTAAGTGATTGCACTTTGTCATTCGTTGTGAGGGTTTTAATCTCGTGAGTTATCATAAATGCTGTATTAAGTTACCTACCTAGTTCGTGTGCACGAGGTTACAAGGCTAAATCAATAGGCTAAGCTCTGCCTGTATAAATCTGCAATATATCAAGGCTTATCTGTAGACTAAATTGTGGTCGTATAAATCTGCATGATTATATGTGAGTCATTCTCTTTTTATCAACTACTTTACAATACCTCAAATTATTTTCAAAAGTTATAATTACAGGGACTAAGTCATGGATATCTTGAATCACTGGCTAGTGGGGTATTGTGCACATTACTAATTTTCTCCCAGTTAGGTTCATTGACCTACTAGGGATAATCATCACTATTTAGGTCATTGATCTAATAGTGGTATGACCATCGTCACCATTGTGACATGTCACCATTGTGACAGGACTCCAGATAAAAATAAGATAGAAGCCATTGTAATCGCTCTTATGCTGTAAATTATAACAATGTTTTCTAGTTATACTTTGCAGTGATTAAGTCTTTGCCAATCTTTAAGAAGCAAATGTAAAAACTCTTAATGCTGTAAAGTATAACAAATATGTTTTATAAAACCGAATGAACTCACTCAGTATTTCCCGCTGACAAAACCGTTTTAAAACGCGTTTCAGGTAATTACAATAGATTGGAGTAAAGAGATGAATCCGGCACTGAAAGGCATCAAGAAGTGGCTTATTTTATTAATTAAATCAAATTAAGAAATATTGTTTTATGTAATCAAATTTATCTTTATTAAAGCTACCATTGTAAAACCTGGGTTTATCCCATCTGTTTAATAAATAAAATCCGGTGTTTTCTAAACTCTGATATTTTTCCTAACTCACGGTCCTGATGAAATTTCCACTGCAATGTCTTCAAAATAATCACCGGTACCACTGTGCTGTTCGCGGCTTCCGATTCCGTCCAGGGTGGGTCGGGGGCCGTGACAATTATTAACATGATAGGTTTTATGCGTTGTATATTAAAACAAGGGATTAAAATCTAATTAAGATGAAGGGTTAAAATGTAACTATTATTTAAAAAGACTAATTTACCCTTATTTTAGAGGGTGTGTATATAAATTAAAAAGGAAAAGTTCTTATTTTTTAGGTATCTTAAAAGGAAAAAGATTATTAGTTGTTATTTTCTTCTGTACATTAAAGCATTATCTACTTGTACCTTTTAATCTGTGCGTCGATATTGAATAAGACAACTACCGAAACGTCGACAAAAATGTGTAGGTCGTCATGCTATCTTTGGATTTTTTTAAACAATATAGTTTATAAGATATGTCAAGAATAAGTAAAAAAATTATAAGTTTGTTGTGGAGGGGTGAATTGTAACTAATTATCTATAATTTTGTTAAAACCTTAGGGATTTAAGTGTAATAAGTTTAGGGGCCAAAAAATAAATAGTGTTTAAAAGACCAAACTACCCTCATTTTAGGGGTCTTTCTATAAATAAAAAGGGGGAAAAGTTCTTATTTTTTGGGTATCTTAAAATGCCTTTGCCTCATGCATTATAATATAGTATAGATAAAAGTATTAAAAAAGTGTGGTAGGTTACCAATATGCATTAAATTGTAAACATCGTCGCTAAATTTGAAGATAAAAATAACTTCTAAAGCTTATCAACTTACCAAAAGACGAGAATGTATAGGCTCTAACTACATATTCGACGATAAAATAACTTAAAGGTACAAATATTTAAAACAGACGATGACTGGATTTGTATGTTGTTAATTTTTTGTTACGATGACAAAGTACAAACACAACATTTGACCATCCATTCCCACCACCCCTCCTCTATATTATTTGGTTCGTTACAGTACCTGCACTCGATATAGTAATTGAAAGAGAAAGCACTACGTCGATCGAAAGAAAAAAAAACACATATTGATATGGTACCTATATATGTTGTTCAGTTGATATCGGTTCAGTTCGCTTGCATTTTATGTTTATTTTATTTCAACATTACGATATTTTTTTTGAAATCGGATATTCTGCCACTATCATACCAAACCCGATCGAAATCAACTGAAAACATTTCTATCGGTACCAATATTTTTTTTTTAGTTTTTTTGTTTTCAATAAACTGATAGTGTATCGCTACCATATTGTACCGAACATCATCGGTACTGGTATACATTCCGTTTTATTGTTTCCTGTTTGATAACGGGTACTTTGATCGTATCTTAAAAGTTATATGAGATAACAAAATATACTTAAATCAATTAAAATAATAAACTAATAAAATAACAAAACCTTAGAAAAAAGAATATTGAAAAAAATCAAAAACAATTGTTCCCCTCTTTTTATTTCAACATTACGATATATATTTTTAAACGGATATTGTGTCGCTATCGTACCAAATTCAATTAAAACCGATTGAATAATATCTGTATCTGTATCCGTATCAATATTTATTTTTAGTGGTTTTGCTTCGATGAATTAATATCGTGTGGTTTTGCTTTCGATGAATTAATGTCGTATCGCTACCATACCGTATTGAAAAACATCGGTACCAGTATAAATTCATTTTTATGATTTCTTGTTTGATAACGTTTACTTTGATCGTATCTTAAGAGTTATATAAAAATATCTATTTAAATCAATTAAACAAATAAATCAATATAACAATAAAAACTTAGAAAAAAAACAATAATTAAAAAAAATAAAAAGTACTGTTCATGGCCTCTTTGTTTTAATATGTATAATACTTAAGAGGCACTAAGAGGCATGAAAAACTATATTATCTTACTTTTTGCATTTTAGGGGGAGTAATTTCAAGAAATCTTAAAAATACAAAAACATTGAAAAATCTTAAAAAAAAAACATTGTAAAATTACAAAAATAAAAAAAAACAATTGAAAATAAAAATGAGATTCTTGGTGTGAACAAGAGAAAACGATGATACATCAGTAAGCCTGTCGAAACATACTTAAAGCTTAAACGTTAAAATGATAAGCAGCTCTATATAAGATGTATCGGTAGGCTCACAATCATTTTAAAGTGTGCAGGGCGATATAAACATACGTGATCTTTATGTTGTTCATCATCTGGGTATCATGGTTGTTTATTTTACCGAAAACAACGGGGACTCAAGTCTAGAACTTCCATGATGCCATACATACATGTAAATGATGCATACGACCATCAATAAGTGATAAACATAACACATTCACCCCTCAATAAGTGATTCTAAATCACATCTATCATCCGAGAATCAAGTTCGTCTCTTTGTCGGTACGATGGTACTAACCTATTCACGAACTTGCTCTCGTGCCTTGCATGCTTTGAAAATCAAGTTCCTCATTAATAAGTGATTCTATCACATAGGGCTTGTTTTCATCCACAAAATAAGTGAGTATCTCACATCTTATACGTCAAAACAGATGATAAATGGTATACTCACCAGTAAGATGAACTATCGTGCATACCTTGATACGGGAATGTGTCGTGTGTGGATGAACACCGGTTGGTAAGTATAAATCATACCTAAATATTCCCCAAACTATGATTACATCTGATTGTTGAGTTTAAGTGGACAAATATATCGATAATCGTTATAGGATGCATATCTAAATTGTAAAATACACTGACAAAAGGTGTGTTAGACATGACCGTACACTGATATGATTCTCTTACCCTCGAAACTCACAAAAAGAATGTCTGTAAATGTCTATTTACATATCTTCGTTTCTGGATGTCTGTATATATTTATTTATTTATTGCTTTCTGTTTTACATTTGAAATATTCAAAAAATACCAAAAAGATTTTAGGTGTGTTTTAATATAAACTTTATAAAAACCAAAAGGATTTTGCTTCTAACTCATTTTTATTTAACCGATGTTGGAACTCGAATCTATCTACCTAAAACCTGATTGAAAACCAGAAAATAATTGCATATTCATAAACGATCAAAGTTAACAAGTTTTGAGAGTTACATTCTAAAATTGAACAATTTTGAAAACTTTCAAATATTGTCGGTTGGTAGTTGAATGAGAGTCGGTCTCATATGTGTCAGCTGCTTATAATGTTAAAGTCAATCCATAGTGAGGTTTTTCGTTGAAAATTTCTCTAAGATTGATTATATCTCTAGCGATTGTTCTCATTATGAGTTTAGCTCTGTTGTGTGTACAGATGTGGCATTCGAACCAACTAGAGGCAAAGAGAATGTGGCTGATGACAAGTGGCAGCTGACCACGCATCAACACCACAAGGATCTGAAACATTGAAGATTAAAGATTCACTAGCAACATTCAAGGGGGAGTTTGTTGATGCACCTCCTGATTTTGACACATGAAGACTTTTGAAGATCCTGCATCGTGAAGAATGAACCATCATCAGCATCATCCAAGAGATTTTGTTGATGCACTTTTGTGTGGATCTGGCTCGGTTTGGTTCGGTTCGATTCAAGACCAACATATATGACATCCTCCTGTCACAATATGTTAAGTATGTTTAGTGAATGATAAATGATGCTTATCGAAATAGAGATTACAGATCGAAATAGGAGTGGCATCAAGATAGAACTAATGTATCAAAATTCAATGCTTCGAAATAGAAGCATGTGAACTTATTTCGATACAAACATAAGCTCTTTGGAAATAGAAGTATAGTTGACATCGAAATAGACTTATCAAATAGTCTATTTCGATACAAACCTATGTATTTGTTGATGCATATTTGTGTGGATGCGGCTCGGTTCAGTTCAGCTCGGTTTAGTTCGACTCAACTCGGTTCGAGACCGAAGTCGACGATGTTCCTCCGTTGTACGACCCGACATTCGCGATACGAGAACGAAGATAATGCGAGATAACATCATCATGACATCATCATGATGATGTCACTTACAAATATAAATTGAACTTTGTTTATACATGAACTAAATGTCACGAAGAATCCTTTTTATTTATTCATGAAGAATCATACTTCACGAAGGATTATGGGTTCTTCGTGGGACTTTGGTCCTTCTTGGACCAGTAGGCTCTTCGTGAACCTTACTGGGTCATGGCCTATAAATACCAACCCATGTTCACTGGGTTCAGTAGAGAGAGCATGGTTCAGATAGTTAGAGCAAATATTGTAAACCTTGTAATGTTACTCTGCTGAAATCAATACTTGAGCTTTGAGTGTTATATGTTTCTTGTATTGATAGTGTTATTGCTTTGGTTTGCATACACACTTGGATTTCGCACTCGTGTGTGTGTTAAAAAGCAATGAAGTAGGTTATCTTGATCCTTCAAGAGGGACCTACAAGTGGTATCAGAGCTTTGGCTCACTTCCTTGTTGAAAACCAACCATTTTGGTGTGTTTTGAGCATAGTTTGGGTGTTTCCTGTACTTGAACTTGAATAAAAAACTTAAAGTTTTTAGAAAGAAAGGTGGATTAAAACTTCAGAAAAGCTTGTTGTTTGAAGTAAATTTTTATAAAAACCTTGTTAAAACACATGGAGATATGTTAAAATATGGTTTTTCTTGAATTTCTAGCAAAAATCTCGTTCGCCATCTTTTCCGGTGAAGTGTTTTGGCCGGAAAAGTCACCGGAAGTGACATTTCGAAAGTTTGTTTTGTAACCACATCTGGAAAACTAGCTTTGAACTTTCATAGTTCAGAAACAAGATTCCTATGTAAAAGGATAGTTCTTACCTACCCTTTCATGAAGAACTACCTTTCACGAAGAACATTATTCAAAGAACCTTCCACGAACAACTACCATTCACGAAGAACCCAGTTCTATTCGTCAGTAGAAGCCACAAAGAATAGTTCTTCGTCCATACATTCAACTGACTCATTTTAAAAATGATTAAAAATTGATTTGGATGCACATGGCATAACATTTTATAACTTGGGATAATTATTTAATATATAAACTTGTAAAAGAATTACATGTTCCTTATGCGTTCAGTAGCCCGGATCGTGCCGGGTTAAAGATCAATAGACACACCACATTAATTATATGAGACACCGACGGGCGTACGCCTACGCCCCGTGCTGAGGTCGTGGCCATTTCGTAAAATGATGCCAGGGATATCCGGGACATGGTCATTAACCCCCAAAGGCTTTAAGCAAACAAAACAATTTAAACGGTCATCTCGATAATACTTATCCACTAAACGATTAAGGTCGAATGCCCGACCAAGCGGTATTTTATATACCGTACCCCAAGCCCGTATAAGGGAAAATAAGTTAAAAGTATTTACCTGTGCAAAGTAATAATCACAATAAGCAAATGCAAGTAGCTTTTACTGGTTCTCCTAATCTGGAACAAAGGTTTATAATAACCTATTAGAATCCTAACGGGTCTTTAGTTAAGCTTAAGCTTAGACCGGTTAGTTTTAAAGATACGGTTCGTACGCACGATTAAGCGAAGACCGGATAGAATGTGATTTAGACCCTACAAGTTTGAAGACTTTCTTAATATGGGTATATTATACACATTCTGGATTTTGAGATAAAACCGATAAGGTTTGACCCGTTTCGGCTAATTTATGTAAACTAGTTACATAAACCGAACCGAACGCGCACGAAGCGTAACGGGTAACCATAAGAGTCCTAAACAGGTTTCCTAAGTTAACATGCCTTAAATATGTTGTGATATCAGTAGGATACCTTCCATTATGCCCAAAACAAGTTTAACCTATAATTAAGCCCCGTAGGGGTATTTTGGTCATCTTAAAGATTATAAAAGGGATTAATTAAGCTTCTGTGATTCGGGTCTGAATTAATTAGTAAAATGACTTATCTTAACAGGTCATATCAGTTGGTGTAAAGTCCTTTGTGACAAAATGGTTTTAAGCTCTTACTATGCGTTTAATACGCTTATAAAGTCGTTTTAAGCGATTTACGGGTTAAAATAGGAATCTGAGTTTCCAGGTCAGTTCATAAGGTTCAAAACACTTCATTTATTATTTAAAATCAGTAGCAATTGGATTGGTAGCAAAAGGACTTGTAAAACTAATTTTATGGCCGAAAAGGGTATAATCGGTATTTACCGAATCAAGGCACTAATCCTAGCTTATGATTTGTTTAAAAATAATTAAAAATCTTCAAAAATCCCAAAATATTATATTACATCAGGGAGTAAAAGGTTTGGTGTCAAAAATTGGGTTTAGATAGGCTTTATGCTAATGACGCCGTTTAACTAAAAAAAAGCTTTCTAATTACGTCATTGAGCATAACTCCTAATCTAGACCTCCAATTGACGTGAAAATTTACGGACATGCATATTAATTAGTAGCAAAGATTATTGTTTTTTCACATTTCCAAAATTCTCGTTTTATAGTCATAATGGCATTATGGTCCATATTTAAGCAATTAACGGAAACGTCGGACAATTAGGGATTCGAGTGGTATAAATGCAGAGGGTTATACAATCATGTAACTAGGTCCTAATGGAACTTTAAGGCATGTCTTAACCTATCAAAATCGGGTCAGAACCAAAGTCAAGGCAAAAGTCAAACTATGCGCCTTTCGGTTCCGAATCGATCCAAAACTGAAACATTGTCGGATCAAACATGTTTAGACTAGTCCTTATACATATTACTATGTTATACGAATGATAAAATAGGTTATACGCCTTTTACATTGTTAATTGTGTATTAAATCGCAAATTACATTTCTGTTGACTTTTTATCATCACCTTTGACCCGACAAACGACCTAGTTAGGACGGGAATCGGTGAGTACCCTTTTAAGGGTTTATTACCCACATAATTACCTACTTAAAGGTACTTTTAATTCGAGATTTGACTGAGCCACTATTAATTAATCTCGAAGTCAAACCGTAATTACGACGGTTTGACTTTTAGCTAAATAACTAAGCTAAACTCAAATCAAGAAGGTTAAGCATACTTACAAGTGTCTAATGATCGATTAGGAAGGTTTGGAAGGTGCTCTTGTGCTCCACAATTGATCAGAAGTTGCTTGGGAATGAATGATCAAAGTGTTTGCACTTAGGAGCTTTATATAGTGACCAAAACTCCATAGATTATTGACAAACAAGGCTATAACTGACCATAACTTACCCACAAGTGTCCCTAGTACCCTAGGAACTTTTTAGGGGTCGCCTATGGCAGTGGAAATATCATCAAAGTCGGTTAAAACATTCAAAACAGGCTACTGTCGGTTTTCTGGTCGCTGGGCAACCCTTGCGCACCGTTAGGGATTTGCTTGCGGTGCGCAAGCCTTCTGCTGCAGGTAAAAATGTTTGTTCGTTCAAGCTTTGAAAGGGCAAGTGGTGTATAACAAGTTTTTGGACGTGAATTATTCAGAATGGGGCCTCCTACAAAGTACCTTGAACAGTTTAGATCCCTTTAATGCAGTACATTTGTCTTGGACATTATCAAAAAGTCGTAAACAAAGGGTTGTCATGCTTTTTCTTCGTAGGATCCCACTCAAGAAATATGGATCCATTATTGTTAGTATTTACCGGGTTTTAGAATATCAGATGTTTTCAACAATTCAGGGTCTTGGAATTATAAATTGGTCGTTCAGAGGTATTTTAATTAACATGTCGACGCTTTAAATCCTACCATACATCTTTGACTAGATCCGGGTTTCTAACATTTTTGTCTTGTATGCCACGTGTCATTATTTTATTACACACGAATTTTCGAGGTGTTACATCCTCACCCCCTTAAAAGAAATCTCGACCTCGAGATTTACTGAAATAAATGAGGGTATTTTTCTTTCATTGTGGACTCCACCTCCCACGTGTATTCGGGACCTCTACGGCGTCCCATTTGACCTATACAATTGGTACATGCTTCCTTCGAAGCTTCTTAACCTGTCTATCCTCAATCGACACAGGTTTTTCAACATACTTCAAGCTCTCATCGATGTGTACATCTGTATGTGATATGACTAGTGATTCATCAGCTAGACACTTCTTTAGATTGCAGATGTGGAATACATTATGAACACCACTGAGCTCTTCAGGCAAATTTAACTTGTAAGCCACTGATCCGACACATTCGATAATCTCGAATGGTCCTATGTATCTGGGGCTTAACTTGCCTTTCTTGCCAAAACGCATCATTCCCTTCCAGGGTGATACTTTAATCAACACTTTGTCCCCTACCTCGAATTTCCGAGGTTTACGCTTTGGATTTGCGTAACTCTTCTGCCTATCTCGAGCAACTTTGAGATGGTCACGAATCTGGACAATCTTGTCCGTCATTTCAAAGACTATCTCCGGTCCTGATAATTGGACATCTCCAACTTCCGCCCAACAAACGGGCGTTCTGCACTTTCTACCGTACAAGGCCTCGAAGGGTGCAGCCTTGATGCTTGTATGGTAGCTATTGTTATAGGAGAACTCGACTAATGGCAAGTGGTTATCCCAGCTACCACCTAAGTCGATCATGCATGCTCGAAGCATGTCTTCCAATGTTTGTATTGTATGCTCACTCTGCCCGTCCGTTTGAGGATGGTAAGCCGTACTGAAATTTAAGCGCGTGCCCAAAGATTGTTGAAAACTCTTCCAAAAATGTGACGTGTATCTAGTATCTCTATCAGAGATAATAGACACTGGTATGCCGTGTAGAGCTACAATCTTATCTACGTACAGTTGGGCTAACATGTCGGAGCTATACGTCTCCTTAATGGGTAGGAAATGTGCTGACTTAGTCAGTCTATCAACGATCACCCATATAGTGTCATTTCCTTTCCTTGTTCTTGGCAACTTGGTGATGAAATCCATCGTCACCATCTCCCACTTCCATGTGGGAAGTTCAGGCTGTTGTAGCAAACCTGACGGCTTTTGATGTTCTGCTTTGACTTGCGCACAAGTCAAGCATTTTGCTACATAGGCAGCTACAGACTTCTTCAAGCCTATCCACCAAAAATTTGCCCTTAGATCCTGGTACATCTTATCAGCTCCAGGATGAACGGAATATTTAGAGCTATGGGCTTCCTGGAGGATAACATCCCGAAGTCCTCCATGAATAGGAACCCATATTCGTCCATTTAATCTCAGAATTCCGTCCTTGCCCTGAGATAACTGTTCTTCGGTTACCCCAAGCTTTTCATTAGGGTAGTTAGCTTCCAACACAGCTTCTTTCTGTGCAGCTAATAACCTTTCATTCAAGCTATTCCTAACCTCAATGCTCTTGGCATTGATTCTTATCGGTTTCACTTTTTCCTTCCGACTCAAGGCATCGGCGACTACATTCGCCTTGCCGGGATGGTATCTTATTTCACAATCGTAATCATTCAGAGTTTCCATCCAACGGCGTTGCCTCATGTTCAAGTCCTTCTGATTGAACAAATGTTGAAGGCTCTTGTGATCAGAATAGATCACACATTTGATTCCATATAAGTAGTGCCTCCAAAGTTTTAGTGCGAATACAACGGCACCCAACTCCAAGTCATGGGTGGTGTAATTCTTTTCGTGCACCTTTAACTGACGTGAAGCATAGGCAATGACTTTGCCTTTCTGCATAAGCACACATCCCATCCTGGTGTGTGATGCATCACAATAAATTACAAACTCCTCAATTCCATCAGGCAATGTCAGTACTGGAGCATTGCTCAACTTTTGTTTCAGAATATCGAAGGATTCCTACTGCTTAGGACCCCAGTCAAACTTAATCTTCTTACGCGTCAGCGAAGTCAGGGGTGCAGCAATCCTTGAGAAGTTTTCAATGAATCGCCTATAGTATCCTGCCAAACCTAGGAAGCTACGAATTTCTGTAGGCGTCTTTGGCTCTTGCCAATTCATGACAGCTTCAACTTTAGCGGGATCTACTTGGATACCACGCTCACTAACAACATGTCCAAGAAATTGGACTTCTCGAAGCCAGAATTCACACTTCGAGAACTTGGCATAGAGCTTTTCTTTATGAAGTAGTTCTAGAATGCAATGAAGGTGCTTCTCATGGTCAGCTTGGTTCTTCGAGTAGATGAGGATGTCATCGATGAAGACGATGACAAATTTATCCATGTAAGGCTTGCAAACGCGATTCATGAGATCCATAAATGCGGCAGGTGCATTTGTGAGCCCAAAAGGCATCACTAGGAACTCGTAATGACCATAACGAGTCCTAAATGCAGTCTTGTGTACGTCTTCATCTCTAACCTTCAGTTGGTGATAGCCTGACCTTAAGTCAATCTTAGAAAAGAAACTTGCCCCTTGAAGTTGATCGAACAGATCATCGATTCTGGGCAAAGGATACCTATTCTTGATAGTGACCTTATTAAGCTCACGGTAGTCGATGCACAGACGCATCGATCCATCCTTCTTCTTGACAAATAAAACTGGTGCTCCCCAAGGAGACGAACTAGGTTTGATGAAACCTTTGGCTAGCAAATCATCTAACTGCGTTCTCAATTCCTTCATCTCTGTTGGTGCCAATCTATAAGGCGCCCTTGCTACTGGTGCTGATCCAGGAATAATGTCAATTCTGAATTCTACTTGCCTATCTGGTGGCAAACAAGGTAGTTCTTCAGGAAAAACTTCAGGATATTCAGAAATGACGGGGATATCCCCAATCTTGGGCTTCGGCTCATCAATAATCACTTGTGCCATGTAGATGACACAACCCTTCTTCAAACACTTAGAGTCCTTGAGCATAGACATTTGCTCAGGCAGCCCATACTGGGTATCTCCCTGGATAGTAAGTGATTCGCCAGACGGAGTCTTGATCACCACTTGCTTCTTATTGCAAACAATCTGGGCCTGGTTATGAGATAACCAGTCCATACCCAAAACTATGTCAAAACCGGCTAGTTTCAAAGGAAGTAGGGACAAAGGAAAAGAGTGGTTCTTAATGGATATGAAACATCCATCTAATATGGTTGAGGTGGTTTCTAAAGTGCCATCTGCCAGTTCCACCTCATACTTCACACTTAAGGTCTTAACAGGTAATTTCAACAATTCACAAAACTTATTATCTACGAACGACTTATCAGCGCCTGAATCAAATAACACTCTCACATAAACATCATTTACGAGGAAGGTACCTGTTATCACATTGTCGTTCTGGACGACTTCCTTAGCATCCATCCTGAAGACCCTAGCATTGGTCTTCTTTCCTTCTTCAGCTTTCTTTGCAAACTTTGGGTAATTTGTCTTTATGTGCCCCTTTTCGTTGCAACCGTAGCAGGTCGTATCCTTCATCTTTTTGCAATCCAAGGTCTTGTATTCCTTGGACTTGCATAACCCACATGCAAAAGTTTTTGATTGTGAATGCGAGTTCGACTCATACCTGCACTTCCCGAAGTGCTGTCTCTTGCAGATTTTACATCTGGGTTTTTCACCCGACTGCTGACCATCCTTCCTAGATCCTGACCCCTTCTTGTGGTCATTGTTTCCCTTATGCTTCTTTTCTGTACGTCGTGAGTTGTCATCCTCACGCTTCCTCTTTTCGGTATCGGTGTTCCTCTGCGATCTCAGCCTGACCGCGTCCAAGGTAAGAGACAATGATATGTCCGCTGCAGACCGAAAAGTAGCTAGTCTGGAGGCCTTCACACTTGCCTTGATCTCCGGGGCCAAACCCCCAATGAATCGAGCTATTCGTTTGGGTTCCGGGGTTACCAAATATGGAACCAACCTTGACAAGGTGTTGAAACTGGTAAGGTAGGCCTGACAGTCTAGGTTTCTCATGACCAGCGACAAGAAGTCATCTTCAATTTTCTCAACCTCATGCTGAGGGCAGTAGTTTTCCTTGATCAGTGACATGAACTGTTCCCAAGTCATATTGTACAACGGGACTTTCCCCGTAGCTTGGATCAAAGATCTCCACCAAGCTAATGCTTCACCCTTGAAAGACTGAGACACAAATTTCACAATATCCCTATTATCGCAACGACTGATATCCACTACCGTATCCATCTCGTCCAACCAAGTCATGCAATCTACAGCTCCTTTTTCCCCAGTGAAATCCCTGGGTTTGCACGAAACGAAGTACTTATAGGAGCAACCCTTATTACGGGGTTCTTGATTCAGTACGACTCTTTGGGATGGAGCACTCCTCTGGTTTGATGAGTGGTGAGAATTACTGTTGTGGGTAGTGTGGGTCCTGGAGGGTGTTCTAGAGTGTGGTGCAGATCGGGTCCTTGTATGGGTACCACTGGAATCATGGAGCTGTCTATCCAAAGCTCGATTAACGACATTATCTATCATTGCCTGTAATTCTGCACCCGCTACATTTACTCGGGCATTAACATGCTCTCTCCTTGGGTGACTGTTGATCTCGTTTGAGTCGGCCATGTAGCTTGAACTGTTACATATTGACAATAATTTATTGGTGAGTTTATTATAGAATTGTCTTTTATGGTAATTTATTAACCGTGGTAAACGTAGACCATATATGGTTAATTTATTACTCACATTTATTTAGGATTTCTATTATAATTTATCCTAATTATAAAACAATAATAGTTTTATTAGTAGCACAAAAGGCCTAGTCACAAGGACATTTTTAAATTATAAGCCATGATTTCAGAGAATCAAGGCATGAAGGTTTGAACATAGTTCATTACCTTTATCAGACAGGGTCACAGACTATTACTGTCTTTTGTCTCATATGAAAATGAGAAAGGCCTGTAGGCATTATATTACCAATGGATGGTAAAAAGAACTGATCATCTTTATTGATGATTTAAACCCACGATCTATAGATCATTAGTTTAGGTTAGGAATCTTTTGAAGAATCCTTATATAAGAATGACGTGTGTGATTTTGACGGATCACATCTGCCAGGAGCGTTAACATGTTTTCAGATGTTAACAGGGATTTGAATCTTTTATACAGGTCTTACCATCTTGGCCAAGTCTTATAATGACATGTAGGCTAGGCTATACCTTAAAGATTCTTATTCAAAAGGAATGATTCTTGATTTATTTATTTCACGTATAGTATATATAAATGCATAAATGACAGAAATAAAATTTTCAAACTTAACATTCCAATAAAATTTAAAAGTAGTACACTTTGCCCTAAACGGGACTTTTCACAGAAACACTTGCCCACGCCGGAGCTATACAGATAATACAAGTCCTCGCAGGGACTGTTTACAAAAATAAATGTCCACGCAGGGACTAACAGAGACAAGTCCTCGTAGGGACTAAGTACAAAGATAGATGTCCATGCAGGGACTACATATACACATAAATAAATGTCCACGCAGGGACTTGATTTAAACAAGGAAATACAATAATACATATTGGGATTTAACGATCCCGTTTCTTCTTTCCTTTCAACAAACTTGCCAAGCCACTCATGAATCCCTGATTCTTCCTACGTTCTCTCTGGAAGTCTCATTCAACCCTTTCCAGCCTTTGACGGAGATCCTCCTGCTCCGGAGGGGAAAACCGTGGTGGCTGGTGCTGTAGTGGTGGTTGAGCAGGTGCTTGATACCCACGAGTTGGGTATCCCATTCCCCAAGGGGTTCCATATGGTCCCTCAGGATTTTGGGCAAGGTAGTTTGATGCCACTTGGTAAGGATCCTCAGCATAGTTATAGTTAGTGTATGCCGGCGGTCCGTACGGATTGTATGTTGCAGGAGCAGTATATGCAACCAAAATCAGATGGTTGCGGCGCAACAGGTGCCGAATTCACCTCCGACACTGGAACTGAAGGTCCACCCATATGTGGGTCTTCATATAGTGGCGGGTAGTGGCTGCCACTAGAGTGTTGAGGGGTGCTGAAATGAAAATCCCCTCCTCGTGCTTACATCCGTGCGCCAGTCCTCCTACGTCTTGGTGGTTCTGGAGGCGCTAGATGAACTGGCGGCGGTGGAGGCGGTGGCGTGACTGCCACGAAACGTGGATCCCCAGAGGGGTCCTGCTGCTGTTGTTGCTGCTGCTGTTGAGGCAATGAATGGTGAGATGGTGTAAAGTACCACTCACACTGGTTGAACCATGCCTGGTAACTATCCGGACCTTGGTAGGGTGATCCGTGAAAAGACGAACCATCAGAGATCTCAAAAGGATGGTTCGGGGTTCCGGTTGCAGGCTCGACGGGATCCGTGTCCTCGTCCATATCCATTGCTTGATCACCGGAAAAGTGATCCTCCGGTCCTAGTGGGTTAAAGCCCACTTGTTCTGGTAGGTATTCTGTCGGGTTAAACCGGCCCTGAAAGACAGGAGTAGGGTCGCCGAAGGAATGGTGCGATAAGGATCGTTGTAGAGGTATGTATGAAGGTTGCGGGTTGTTGGGCTCATTCTCGGACTGAGGCCCATAGGAGTGATGATATGGAGGCATTGAGCTTTGCGACGTAGATCGTCTAGCAGGCTCCTCATAAGTCCTCCAAGGTTCTCGCGGATCGGCACTCCTTGTAGAAGAAGGAGTTCGCCGGTGCGAAGGCCCGGCCTCGTGGTCGTTAGGGGCGCTGATTGGCCCTTTTCCTCGTCCTCATCGCCTGAATCTTGGCGGCATTTGTTAAACCTGTCAATATTAACAAAGGTAACAACAAGGAAAAATAAAGGACAAAGTTAAAAATAAAAACATTTTGGATCATTCCTAAGTTCTTTGTCTAGACTCGAAGATTTAGGAATGTGCAATTGTGTCATTGAGATTAAACACAAAAGGCTAGTGTTTAATTTACTCAGCGTTGGCTCTGATACCAACCTGTCACACCCCGATTTCCACGTGTCACCGGTGGGCCCGGTGGGGAGTATCGTGACGTGGTTGGCAACATAATAGTCAAACAACACAATATTTAAATGCACAGCGGAAGTAATTGAAAGATATATTTCAACCGAATAAAATATTGTAATATCATGTATCACAAACAGTTGAAAGTTTATCCACAGACGGATTGAAATAAATAGGAAACAGTAGTTCAACAGACGATAGGCATCTTAAGCTTGCGAGACTCTTTATTGATGCTAAGGAGAGAATCCAGCCTATTACGCTTAGTACCTGCATTTAATCTTTTTGGGAAAATACGTCAGTTTACACTGGTAAATACAATCAACTAACTCATTTTAAAAATGATTAAAAATTGATTTGGATGCACATGGCATAACATTTTATAACTTGGGATAATTATTTAATATATAAACTTGTAAAAGAATTACATGTTCCTTATGCGTTCAGTAGCCCGGATCGTGCCGGGTTAAAGATCAATAGACACACCACATTAATTATATGAGACACCGACGGGCGTACGCCTACGCCCCGTGCTGAGGTCGTGGCCATTTCGTAAAATGATGCCAGGGATATCCGGGACATGGTCATTAACCCCCCAAAGGCTTTAAGCAAACAAAACAATTTAAACGGTCATCTCGATAATACTTAACCACCAAACAATTAAGGTCGAATGCCCGACCAAGCGGTATTTTATATACCGTACCCCAAGCCCGTATAAGGGAAAATAAGTTAAAAGTATTTACCTGAGCAAAGTAATAATCACAATAAGCAAATGCAAGTAGCTTTTACTGGTTCTCCTAATCTGGAACGAAGGTTTATAATAACCTATTAGAATCCTAACGGGTCTTTAGTTAAGCTTAAGCTTAGACCGGTTAGTTTTAAAGATACGGTTCGTACGCACGATTAAGCGAAGACCGGATAGAATGTGATTTAGACCCTACAAGTTTGAAGACTTGCTTAATATAGGTATATTATACACATTCTGGATTTTGAGATAAAACCGATAAGGTTTGACCCGTTTCGGCTAATTTATGTAAACTAGTTACATAAACCGAACCGAACGCGCACGAAGCGTAACGGGTAACCATAAGAGTCCTAAACAGGTTTCCTAAGTTAACATGCCTTAAATATGTTGTGATATCAGTAGGATACCTTCCATTATGCCCAAAACGAGTTTAACCTATAATTAAGCCCCGTAGGGGTATTTTGGTCATTTTAAAGATTATAAAAGGGATTAATTAAGCTTCTGTGATTCGGGTCTGAATTAATTAGTAAAATGACTTATCTTAACAGGTCATATCAGTTGGTGTTAAGTCCTTTGTGACAAAATGGTTTTAAACTCTTACTATGCATTTAATACGCTTATAAAGTCGTTTTAAGCGATTTACGGGTTAAAATAGGAATCTGAGTTTCCAAGTCAGTTCATAAGGTTCAAAACACTTCATTTATTATTTAAAATCAGTAGCAATTGGATTGGTAGCAAAAGGACTTGTAAAACTCATTTTATGGCCGAAAAGGGTATAATCGGTATTTACCGAATCAAGGCACTAATCCTAGCTTATGATTTGTTTAAAAATAATTAAAAATCTTCAAAAATCCCAAAAAATTATATTACATCAGGGAGTAAAAGGTTTGGTGTCAAAAATTGGGTTTAGATAGGTTTTACGCTAATGACGCCGTTTAACTAATAAAAAGCTTTCTAATTATGTCATTGAGCATAACTCCTAATCTAGACCTCCAATTGACGTGAAAATTTACGGACATGAATATTAATCAGTAGCAAAGATTATTGTCTTTTCACATTTCCAAAATTTTCGTTTTATAGTCATAAGGGCATTATGGTCCATATTTAAGCAATTAACGGAAACGTCGGACAATTAGGGATTCGAGTGGTATAAACGCAGAGGGTTATACAATCATGTAACTAGGTCCTAATGGAACTTTAAGGCATGTCTTAACCTATCAAAATCGGGTCAGAACCAAAGTCAAGGCAAAAGTCAAACTATGCGCCTTTCGGTTCCGAATCGATCCAAAACTGAAACGTTGTCGGATCAAACTTGTTTAGACTAGTCCTTATACATATTACTATGTTATACGAATGATAAAATAGGTTATACACCTTTTACATTGTTAATTGTGTATTAAATCGCAAATTACATTTCTGTTGACTTTTTATCATCACCTTTGACCCGACAAACGACCTAGTTAGGACGGGAATCAGTGAGTACCCTTTTAAGGGTTTATTACCCACATAATTACCTACTTAAAGGTACTTTTAATTCGAGATTTGACTGAGCCATTATTAATTAATCTCGAAGTCAAACCGTAATTACGACGGTTTGACTTTTAGCTAAATAACTAAGCTAAACTCAAATCAAGAAGGTTAAGCATACTTACAAGTGTCTAATGATCGATTAGGAAGGCTTGGAAGGTGCTCTTGTGCTCCACAATTGATCAGAAGTTGCTTGGGAATGAATGATCAAAGTGTTTGCACTTAGGAGCTTTATATAGTGACCAAAACTCCATAGATTATTGACAAACAAGGCTATAACTGACCATAACTTACCCACAAGTGTCCCTAGTACCCTAGGAACTTTTTAGGGGTCGCCCATGGCAGTGGAAATATCATCAAAGTCGGTTAAAACATTCAAAACAGGCTACTGTCGGTTTTCTGGTCGCTGGGCAACCCTTGCGCAACGTAAGGGATTTGCTTGCGGTGCGCAAGCCTTCTGCAGCAGGTAAAAATGTTTGTTCGTTCAAGCTTTGAAAGGGCAAGTGGTGTATAACAAGTTTTTGGACGTGAATTATTCAGAATGGGGCCTCCTACAAAGTACCTTGAACAGTTTAGATCCCTTTAATGCAGTACATTTGTCTTGGACATTATCAAAAAGTCGTAAACGAAGGGTTGTCATGCTTTTTCTTCGTAGGATCCCACTCAAGAAATATGGATCCATTATTGTTAGTATTTACCGGGTTTTAGAATATCAGATGTTTTCAACAATTCAGGGTCTTAGGATTTATAAATTGGTCGTTCAGAGGTATTTTAATTAACATGTCGACGCTTTAAATCGTACCATACATCTTTGACTAGATCCGGGTTTCTAACATTTTTGTCTTGTATGCCACGTGTCATTATTTTATTACACACGAATTTTCGAGGTGTTACAGTTTTCATCCATAAAATAAGTGAGTATCTCACATCTTATATGTCAAAACATATGATAAATGGTATACTCACTAGCAAGATGAACTCTCGTGCATACCTTGATACGGGAATGTGTCGTGTGTGGATGAACACCGGTTGGTAAGTATAAATTATACCTAAACATATCCCCAAACTATGATTACATCTGATTGTTGAGTTTAAGTGGACAAATATATCGATAATCATTATAGGATGCTTATCTAAATTGTAAAATATACTAACAAAAGTTGTGTTTAGACATGACCGTACACTGATATGATTCTCTTACCCTCGAAACTCACAAAAAGAACGTCTGTAAATATCTATTTACATTTCTCCGTTTTTGCATGCCTGTATATGTTTATTTATTGCTTTCTGTTTTACATTTGAAATATTCAAAAATACCAAAAAGATTTTAGGTGTGTTTTAATATAAACTTTATAAAAACCAAAAAGATTTTGGTTCTAATTCATTTTTATTTAACCGATGTTGGAACTCGAATCTATCCACCTAAAACCTGATTGAAAACCGGAAAACAAGCATATTCATAAACGGTCGAAGTTAACAAGTTTTGAAAGTTTCATTCTAAAATTGAATAATTTTGAAAACTTCTATTGTCGGTTGGTAGTTGAATGAGAGTTGGTCTCATATGTGTTGGCTGCTTATAATGTTAAAGTTAATCCTTAGTTAGGTTTTCCTTTGAAAATTTCTCTAAGATTGATTATATCTCTAGCGGTTGTTCTCATTATGCATTTAGCTCTGTTATGTGTGCAGATGTGGCATTCGATCCAGCTAAAGGCAAAGAGAACATGGCTGAAGTCAAGTTGCAACTAACCACTCATCAACACCACAAGGATCTGAAACTTTGAAGATCAAAGATTCACGAGCAACATTCAAGGGGGAGTTTATTGATGCACCTCCTGATTTTGACACGTGAAGACTTTTGAAGATCCTGCATCGTGAAGAGCGAACCATCACCAACATCATCTAGGGGGAGTTTGTTGATGCACTTTTGTGTGGATGTGGCTCGGTTCGGTTCGATTCGACTCATGACCAACATATATGACATCCTCGTATCACAACATGCCAGTATGTTTAGTGAATGATAAATGATGTTCATCGAAATAGGAATGGCATCAAGATAGAGCTAATGTATCGAAATTCAATGCTTCGAAATAGAAGCATGTGTGTTGGGAAATTTTGTGATTGCCGGATGATCAAAGAGGCGTGATTTCACTCTCAGATCAAATTATTTCGGTGGTTCACCCGGATAATTCAATCGGATACAACTATGAGTTTCGAGAATTGAACTAGGGTATGTTTTGTGCGTGAATTCTTTGAACTAGGAAGAAGAATGATCAAGGAGAAAACTGTCTACGAAATTAGGTTAGGGATTACCAACTGCCATAAGGCAGTTATGTCAAAATAAAAACATAACTGCCACAAAAACTGGCATAATTTGATATTTCGAAAATATGTTTTTTCCCAGAAAATTAATTTTTTTTGATGCAATTTCATTAGGGTAATTTAATTTTCTGAGCCAGGGGCTCTGCCCCTTGGACCCCCCTAGAGGCTGCCACCTCTTGGACTCTGCTCCCAGGGGTGCTGCCCCCGGACCCCCGCCAAGAGGGTGTTGCCCCCTTGGAACCCCCGTAGAGTACGAGTTTGGCCCGTACATTTCGAATTATAATAACTCAAACAAGTGTGCACTACCGCACCTCCTAACTTGCTTGATGTGTATTATTATTCGTTTTGATCACCAAGTCAATCCCGATTACACTAAAATATCTAACAATGTGAACTTATTTTGATACAAACATAAGCGCTTGGGAAATAGAAGCATAGTTGACATCGAAATAGACTTATCAAATAGTCTATTTCGATACAAACCTATGTATTTCGATGGCTTCTCTCTTATTTCGTTATGTTTCATTATTGTATGGTCTATTTCGATGTAACTCTGCTGGTTAGGACTATATATACCAGCAGAGGCTCTGTTTAAAAGAAAGAGAGCACAATTCAGTGAGAGTGAGGGCAAACACTTGTATTTTGTATTGTTACTCTGCTGAAATCAATACTTGAGCTTTGAGTGTGATATATTTCTTGTATTTGATTGTGTTCTTGCGTCGATTTGCATACAAACTTGGATTCCACATTGGTTTGTGTGTTCAACAACAAAGAATAGGTTCTCTAAGATCCTCCATAGGGACACATTATGTAAAAAATGGAAGATAGGGTTTCAAATTACAATTTGAGGTAAACCACAAGATGACAAATTGCAATTTACTTAATTTTCAACTGGCTACAAGTAGTGTAATTATTAATACGCTAGTTGAAAAATTGTGTAGCATAATTACGCTACTTGTTCGCACCATTCGCACATTAACTTTTATTTGCACGCAATCCGACCCCTATTCAAACTTTGATAAGTGCTAGATATTTTGTAACAAACTTTGATAAACGCACATGATACTCTATACAAAGATAATTATTTTACTGAATGACCTTTCAAGATTACAATAAGTTTATTATTTTACTGAATGACCTTTCAAGATTACAATAAGCTGTTTATACAAAAGATACTAACCATTTAACATCAATCGAATGAACCGATAACAAATAAATTAAATATGATAATTAGAAAATTAAATTACATCTAATCAAGTGTATAAATGGATGAATAACCCACGAATTTCTTATTAATTAAGTTTTCTTTCTTTTGTTTTACCCAACGATCCGTGTGATATCGTTAACTCTGTTACATCACCTCATCATATAATTAAAGAAAAAACTAAAAGACAGTCGAATTTTGAAATCAAGTTTGATACATTTCCTTGATACATTTCCATATTGAAATCAAGTTTGATACATTTCCATAATAAAAAATGGATACTTCATCCACAATTTGAAGTGGACGGATTATGGGTCACGTAATATTACATCACCTTCTTTGACGTTTCGCTGCTTTTTATCGAACTTTAAAAGAGTCGTAGATAATATCGCATTACTTAACGTATAGTAAAGTAAGTGGCGGAGCTAGCCCAAAAATTCAGGAGTATTTCAATTTTTTTTAGAGATCAGGGACATCCTTTGATAATATTGCATTACTTAACGTATAGTAAAATAAGTAGCGGAGTTAGCCCAAAAATTCAGGAGTATTCCAATTTTTTTGGGGATCAGGGACATCCTTTGTATAAAACTGAATTTTTTTTTGGCTAGTGACAGAAGGAAATCTTTCAAAAGTGTTTAGAAAGGAGGAGATTATGAGTTCAATAATCAGCAAGTGTAATATTTAGGCTAAAGTTTTTAATTTGGACATGAAGCTCTTTCTTGTTTCTCTAATTGGTTAGAGAGACACCATTTATTTCTTGATCGAAATAAAAAGACAAAAATAATGAATATTTTATAAAAATTGAAAATGCATATTTTTCGTTTGTCATCTTTACACCTAAAAGTATGTGAAGTTATAAATATGTGTGAAGAAATACAACACAACTACAAATTAAGCATATTTATTTGTTTCTTGTATATATATTTAAAAAGCTGGCCATTTTCTCATCTCTTTTTTCCTCATATGCCAACAACCGCTCAAAGTGTATTTTAATAAAAAAACATGAAACTGCATGTTTTGCATAACATATGTTGAAAACTTTATAATATAATGGTTTAACTAAAGAAAACAACAGTTGGTAAGTGAAAGGAAAAACATACCTTAGTATATACTTTATTTTATGGAGTTGCACGCTATTCTAAATGGTTGCAAGAAATCAAGTGCTATACGATAGAGTATAAAAGAGCCATTCCGTATTGAACACATTTTAACACGTCAGAAGTTAAAAGACGAAAATACCTGAATGCTATTCAGGCAACCACATTTCAACACTTGCATATCATTTTCAAAAAGCAACTTCTTGCAATTGACATGAAAGTGCTAAAACATGGTGAAACACTAGGCTATTGTGTTGGAGAGTATGTCATGGGATATATAATATAGATTTGCATGCGGAACACCGAAATAGTATAACTTGAGAAAAACAAAGTATTGATTCAAGGCACATTTCTTTTCAATGGTGAGATCAATTTTCACACAAATAGATTTTACTCCCTACAATGCTACCTAATAATGTGGCTCTTCGCAAAGTTAAAGCGATAATAACATAGTAAGGGTATGCGGGACACCATCGGGATGAAGGCTCGGGTTCACCAGGTTCATCTTGAACACTCACGATCAATTCATGATGGATTCTGGATGAAAATTTTGGACAATGAAACTGATTCTATACCAAAGAAGCTAGTGAGAAAAGTGTTGGAAATTGGGTTCGGGTTCATCGGGCTCAAAGGAAACACCACCGCAATTGAATCAGGTTCATTCGTGTTCAAAAGGGTTGTAATGAGGTGTCACTCCAGGGTTGTTGATTTGGGTACATTGGTGATGTGTGAAAATATATACAAAGTTAGAAAACAAGTTTAGATGGGAATTACAAGACTAAACCGCACTATACGACAATTATATTGATCGTAATGTAGTAAAGAAGGTAATATCAGATATCAATTCGTGGAGACTGAAATGGAACCCTCGGTACCCAACTTCTATCGACTCCTATTCCAAGTAAAACATGATGGTTTTTAACTAATCAACTATAGGATGTGGTAAAATAAACATAATAAGACAAGATAATGAGAAGAAGTAGGTAGGAAGAGGTTGGGAACAAAGACCCATGAAATAGAAAAATGACTGTCTAGACTAGGAATCCTAATAACAATTCTGAATGCTACGTGAAATGAAAATTCGCATGGTAACTGGGATCCAAGGATACGACCGACTTGGGAATCACTACGGTGTCACAAATCTTCTATATGTTTCAAAAGAACATCAAACATAGCCTAAAAGGTGGTGTGAAGCTCGCTGGGTAAGGAATGGACCACCTTTAGGTTTCACAATGCAATAAATGTTTAGGCGCCCAAAGATTTGATTTCCTCTCGATCTAATGAATCTTGAAACACCTAATGATATAAAGGGGCAAGTCTAGTCCCAATGGCAAATTTTTGGGAAATCAGATCAAATGGATAACAGGGAGGAATTCACTCTCGTGCAAATTCTAATCTAAGTTCGAGAAATCCTAACCAACCCACAACCTCTCACCTCTTTTTCTCAAGGTATGTGAATGAAGTTTAATCATGCAATAAATGTTTACACGCCCAAAGATTTGATTTCCTCTCGGTCTCACAAATCTCGAAACACCGAATGATATAAAGGGGCAAATCTTGTCCCAATGGCAAATTTTTAAGAAAGTGGATCAAATGAATAATGGGGAGGAATTTCACTCTCGTGCAAATTCTAATCTGAGTCCTAGAAATCCTAACCAACCCACAACCTGTCACTTCTCGGCCTCAAGGTATGTGAAAACCGAGAATGAAGCTCAATCATGCAATTCCTAGATCTAAAGTCAACAAGTCAACTTAATCAATCATCAACACAAAGTTAACTATAAAAACATGCACTTTTTGTTTTAAAACACAAAGTCAATAAACCGGGATCACATGTAGATCTAAAATCGAATCACAACCATCATCATGGAGACAAATCAAAACATCATCAAAATAAAACCTGTTTTGATTAAACTGGGATTCACTCACAAGTATTTCCTACTGACAAAATGTTTTTAAATGCGTTTCAGGTAACAAAATGTGAAAGCCAAATAGAAGCCAGCTGGAGAGCACTGAAGGCTTGGAAAAGTGGCTATAAAAGTTACCTAAATAAAGAAGATGTTTTCTATCAATAAATTAGGGTTTATCCCAACAAATATGTTGTAATGAAAACTTGGGTTTTTCCCATGTATTTATTATTATAAAAATGTGGTATTTTACTCTGATAAATATTTCCTAACTACGGTCCTGGTGTAATTTCCGCAGCCAAATTGATAAACACCGATACCACCATCTCTGAGTAGGCCGCGTCCGCCCGCCTCTCGTGACAGGGGTCGGGGTTGCGGCAATGTTACAGTTTGTGTGTTCAACAATAAGAAATAGGTTCTCTAAGATCATCCATAGGGACCTACACGTTATGCTAAAAATGGAAGATAGGGTTTCAAATTGCAATTTGAGGTAAACCATAAGATGACAAATTGCAATTTACTCAATTTTCAACTAGCTACAAGTAGTGTAATTATTAATATGCTAGTTGAAAATTTGTGTAGCATAATTACGCTACTTGTTCGCACCATTCGCACATTAACTTTTATTTGCACGCAATCCGACCCTGATTTAAAATATGCTTTGGTTTGGTTTAAACACCATCATATTTGTGACAACTGGCACAAAACCGGTAATTTCCGTACACTTTAATTATTATTTAATGACTGCAATTATGTGCTTAAATGTCAACATTGTTTGATTACATACTATACAAGTGAATTCATGCACGTTTCATACTACAAAATATTGCTTTATGCATTAATGAACAACGTTGCGTCATAAATACTAGTAACCTCACCGGTAAGATACACTGTGTCAACAATTCTGCAGAAAGATGTTAGACAATAGAATTGGAGCCTAGGTGTAGGTCCAATGACAAGAATACATTAAAACCCAAGAGTACATACAAGGGTTAACATATAGACATTCCGGAAGCTAAAATACGCACTAAAAAGCACCCGAAACGCACTTTAATTGCAGAATTTTACAGAATTCAGCTATAATCAGCTTTTTACCACATAAATATTATGCAGAATTCATGTTTTATTATCCAGAATACTCTCCTTAGTGTTGGGAATTAAAAGGGTTACAAAAGGATAGTTAAAGGACACTAAACGGTGCAATTTAGCACTTTAACGAACCGGTATTTAACCGAATAACCGGACATTACCCGGAACAACAAAATATTACTAGAAGTATTATTTTAATATTTCTGAGCTAGATATGGTCCCCGAACACCATAACACCTCTTATAACTTAATAACACATCACGTCCCTAGACTTCACCCTTGAAGCTTAACTTATTTATAAATTAGAGATTGAAAGTTACATTTTACCCCCCCCCCCCCTCATTATACGGTTGAAAGGGGTGGCCCCCACCAAATATTTCCCCTTGATTCACTTAGATCTCCATGAATCCTTACTAGATCTTTACTTGATCTTCATAGATCTTATATGATATTACTTAGATCTTGTCACATTTTATAAGTATCACCTCTCACTTCACCATCTACACCACTTCACTTCTTCCTCCCTCTCCATAAGCTACGGCCGTGAACCCCCTTACCACCACCACCATTTTCAATCAAGCTCCATCCAATCCAAGCTTCATATATAAGGTGCTAGAAGGTGATTAACGAAGTGTGGAGCTTGTGGAACTTGAAGAACCTCCCCCATTTGCGTTTATCCAACCATTTTGTCATCTTCAAGTCCTAGTATTCTTCCCTAGCCTTGTTGCTAGTGGTGAGCCTTCATGATCTCTTATTTCTTCATATGTTGTCGGTTAAAAGATGATATATATTGTTAAACACAAGAACACAAAAGAACATGATCATGATACTTTAACATAAGCTTAAAAAATATAAGAATACATGTTAAATATGTTGATTTTTTTATTAGTGTTGGTGATGTTAGACATCATATGGAGCCTACTAGATTGTGATTAAACACATGATCTAGTGAGTTAAAGTGGTGATCTTATGAAAGACCAAGATCTTCATACTTTATGTCTTCATGAACTTGAATAATGAAATGGGTTTTCTTATGTAAAGATGGTTTAAACAAAATACAATTCTTGTAAATAGATGATTACAAAAATAATTTTCTCAAGAAACCAAGATTATTTACAAGACTTACAAAGTCATGGTTTCTAAGTAAACTAATAATATTTTTAGTGTTTAAACAAGAATAGAAACATGTTTGTAACAAGAAAAATACAAGAGAAGTATTTTTAGAAAAATCATCTTACAAGTTGTAAATGACTAGATCTTTTAATAAAGAAATTTACAAACGGATAACCATGTTTTTAAGGGTAACTAAACCTACTACATAACTTGGTAAATTACTACAAGTTTTTACAAAGCTTCAAGTTCATGATGTAGTATAATTTACTTGATTTTGACACTCGGTAGTGTTAAATGAGTTGTTGATTGTTGTGATGATTTCAAAAGAAAATAAACACATGTTTTGAAAACATGGGAAACCTCCATTTTTAGGGGAAACTCTGTCAAAATTTTTATAAATTTTGGCACTTAGAAAATATAAGTTTTGGTGAAACTTATTCCCTAAAAATGTATCTAAAAATATTTACCAAGGTTTCCCTAGTTTTTGTGTTAAGAAATGATGATTTCTTCAAGATAAAAATTGGTATTAAGTATGTATATTTTTGAGGAAAAAAATATATATTTATTTATCACCAAATTGTGTGCTAAATGTATGAAGTATGTATTATGTGTAATAGTGTATTAGGACTTGAAAATACACTAAATACTCCTAAGGAGTGAACATACAAAAATACACATACAACATGCTTAGACAAATACAAGAGAATATATTTATGAAAATATATTTCTTAATAGAATAAATAACTTGGACAAGTTATCAACATGAAATGAAGTTTTGGACAAAATACATAATTCGGGTGAAAAATACAAGAAACTTATATTTATTTTTAAGAAAATAATATAAGTAAGATACATAGTTAAAAATATAAAATATTATTAACACGCAAAGAATATACAAAAGATAGTGACTTGTACTTGTGCGATATAAGTCATGTGACTAACGTTAATAAAACACGTTTAGGTCACGACGCTAAATAAGCAAATCCGGTGAAGTTTACGACGCAAGAACGCAAAGTTGTGAGTTCATGCTTCCCCCTTTTTCTTTTAACTGTTTTCAGTTTTATAACTTCGGGGGTGAAATACATGTTACAAATGTTACAATGTTTACAAATGGTATGATGGATACAAAAACTACGGAGAAACATTCTAGATCATGTCCCGAAAAGGGTACCATAAGCACCATTAATCAACGTATACATTCAGACCGCGGAACAAAAGGTTAGACCTAATGGGTTTTCAGGCAACCCCACTCTTGGCCTACTTCTACCAATGAGTGCTGCTGTGTCTCAGTCAAAGTCCACAAAAATGCCTAGGTTTGGTGGCTTCTTATGCCGTGACACATGTTAGTGGCCTTGCAAACCACTAGCGATCTCATATTACAAACATTCATAGTACTCAGTTACAGATACATTCTACATGATACATACAAACATTCATAATACTCAGTACAGATACGTTTTACAAGTTACATTCCATGTGTTCATTCAAGTATTTAAACATTCAATACAAAAATTGCATGAATTCACACCAACATTATGTTGATGTTTTTTCCAAAAACTCACAAGTATTTCAGGTAACTAAAGTGGATGTGCGCGCGGTCTTACTCATTCTCTTGGATGTCATTTATGTTTGAATAAAGTTGTAAACTTTCAGACAATGTGTTGTCTCATGATGTAAACACTTAATCTATGTTTTCAGTAATGTAATTTTTGGCATTTGAAGTTATTTTTATGAGCATGTAGTATGTTTACCAATCGTATGCAATGAAAACCTTTCATGATCACACCTCGTGCTTCCACTTAAGAAAGGGGTGTGACAGATTGTTATCAGAGCTGCGATTGTAGTGAACCAGGATTCCTTCTCGAGTCTAGACTACAATCTCTAGGATCCTTTCACGAAAACATTTTTTCAAAGAGTTTTCATTGCATAAAAACTTCCGCGACATCCACTACCTGAAACTGTTTACAAAGAGTCAAGAAAAGACACTACGAGACTTAGGGTGCACTGGAGTGGCACTTGACTTTGACTAGAAATTACTTGCAACTATGTGTGATAATTGATATATACATATACTAGAAGTAGAATGTCACAAGTATACGTGACTTTACCAAAAACAATGGCCTATCTGAAGGAAGTAGTACGAGGATGAAACGAACTGTGCGGACTGTGCAAGGAGTTACGTAATTATGGATGCATACATAATTATGGAGTTCAGTGCACAGAAACCACAGCAAGTGTTATCACATATAGATTCCCTCAGTACAAGAAAAGGTCAAACGTCAACACCCTTCCCCCAGCCTACTAAGTACTCTACTGGAGTAATAATTGTTTGATGTCACTTATGTGGTATATGCCTGTGTATATATATATACTATTGCTGTCTGGTGTGACGATATCAAACAAATGTCTAACCCTATTGTGTGATGTTCTTTCAGAACATGGCACCTCGGAGAATTGTGAACAATCGAGATTCTGATCAACCTCCTCCTCCCCCACTGCCAAGAACTGCTGAAGAGCTTAACGCTCTACTGGAAGAAATGATCTCCACAGCTATCGCCCAGTACGAGGCAAACCGTACTGAAGACAGTGGAGGACCAAGCAATGCAAGACGCAATGGGAATGAGGATTCATCTGGAGGAAACGCAGCTCAGGGTTGCACTTTCAAGCAGTTTCTCGACTGCAAACCGATGAACTACGATGGCACTTGAGGTGCAGTGGCATTTGTACACTGGACGGAGAAGACTGAAGCCACTATCCGCATGAGCAAGTTTTCCGCGGATCAGCAAGTCACTTTTGCTACTGGGTTGTTTGTTGATGAAGCTTTGACTTGGTGGAACTTGCAAGTCCAAACCCTGGGTGATGATGCCGCATATTGCCTGACTTGGGATGAGCTAAAGGAACGAATGAGAGAAAAGTATTGCTCTCGTGCTGAACTCCAAAGGTTGGAGACTGAGTTCTGGCATTTGACCATGGAAGGTGCTGACATTACTGGTTATACCCGAAGGTTCCACAATTTGTCGAGGGTGATCCCCTACATGGTGACTCCTAAATTTAAGCGCGTAGAACGCTACATTTGGGGACTGGCCCCAGAGTTTCGCGACATGGTAACCTCGGCCAAACCCGCAACAATCACTGAGGCTGTAACTCTGGCTGTCAGCCTTACTGAAGCTGCTGTCCGTATGAAGAAGTTGTCTCTGAACCCAACTGAGAAGACCGAGATGTATGCTGAGTCGTCTGGTGACAAGAAGAGGAAACATTCAAATCTGAACCAAGCAACCCGCAACATGTAGGTCCCCTGTTCGTATGGATCTTCAACAGAATTGTCAATCCAATCAAGAGTGTGGAATCCTCTTGATCAGAATATCACAGAAACAGCAAGACACTTTCAAACCGGGTTTCTATTGATTATCCAAACAAACGTTTTACAATCAATCAAACCCTAACCAACTATCAAATTCGTCCAAGCTGTTATGCTCTCATGAAATTCCTCACAAATATTGTTTTGGCTGATTAACCTAAACCCTAAAGCCTAACCTTGTTTATATAACACAAGGTTACTACTTGGGCCAAGGTTTCCAACATGGACTGCGAATTGGACAGGCCCAATTCGCCCCCACACACCCAATTCATTGGGTTTGGTTAGCCCAAACATTTCAACTAACTATTACAAAGCTAAACCCGCTAACTGTTTATCGTTTAACTAATTACTAGATATCCAAAGACCAAATCTAAGCTGTTGTCACAAACATGCACCAACAAACTCCCCCTTGACAATAGCTTCATAAAATAACTTTGTCTTCAGTCTTCTTGCAATCTTCATGTATTCTTGCACTGTCTTTGGTCTTTGGATAGCTTCAGCTTCAATAGCCTCTGTCAGCAACAGACTCCCCCTAAGCTGATGCATCCAATCACCAAATCTTCAAAAACTTTAGCGTTTGAGTAAACTCCAGTTCAGCATTTGTAAAGCAATCTTCAAACTCTTCAACTTTGTCTGCAATGTAGAAAGGAGGTTCTACCATGCATCCAATCAAACTCTCATCTCTTCACAGCAACTTCTTAGCAACACACTGCTTCAATCTGTTTACTAAAAAACAAACATCTCGAGAAACCATAAGAATTTTTCAACAAAGTTAAATAAATTATTATTATTCAAGAGATAGTTAAACCGTATCACAGATTAAGCATTTTCAATTTATCACCAACACGCAAAACTTTTTAATCACACCCTATAACCCGCATGATATAAAATTTTCAACTCACTTTCCAACACCGTCTCCCCCAGTCAGTAACAATTCCTCCAAGAATAACAGTTTTCCGTACGTTAAGAATTTTAAACAGAAAAAAACACTATTTTTGGATTTTTATATTTTCTGAAAGCAAGTAAATACAAAAAGCAATAAACACTCTATTTTTGTGAGAATCACTGGTAAGAAGATCATATCAGCACAACCAAACTGTTTCACACAATTCGATAATTCTTTATTTAATTTTTCGTGAAAAGCAGTCCAAGACGATTACCAGTATGTTTGTCCACTTAAACAAAATGCATGAACATTTCAAGTACCATTACCGTATGATACGTTAAGGTAATATTATTACTGAAATACTAGTGTGTCCCACTTCAGGATATACCCCCGCGATCAAGGTATGCACAAAGATTCATCGTAGTAGATGAGTATACTGATGTCATCCTTTAAGATATCCTGACAATGTCTAGGTCTGCATATAATCTGTTTTATCATGTTTTGATTGCTTAACTATGAACACCCAAATAAATACTAATCAAATCCTGGAAATATAAACAACACACTCTATCATGCAAGTATCTTCCCTACCACATATTTCACAAGTCCATTCCAGATTTCTGAAATCTTAACTGGGAATAGGTTGAGAAGAGAACAGAATAGATCTTTAGCAGAGATGGTATAATATACAGATCAAATGAGTTTTTCTCAGTTTGATATAGATTTCTTGGGTTTCATTTGGGCACTAGAGGGCCTCTTTCGGGTGTATTAGATCTATAGCGCGACAACGTACAGCAAGGTCAGCATGTATCTGGATGCAGCAGAAGCTGTCGTTGCCTAGCACCTCTAGGTCAGCATATATCTGGATGCAGCAGAGGAGGTACACGACTTTTTTCAGAGAAGATTTCAGAATCAGATCAAAATTGTGTGTATCGGGACAACATACAGACATTCAAATAGAAATGAGCTAATTCCAAGTGACTTTCTCTCCCGGGGTCATGTACAATTTTAGTTCTGAACAGAAAGACAGTCAAGATATCCCTAGATGAAATATCAGTATAAAGACCCAAAACTTCAGATTTTGGCAATCTATCAACGCAAGATTTAAGGTCATTAAACCATACACCACTGATGTGTTCCCCACTCATACACAGTTCATTTAGGTTTATATCACATTGGTAAGTTGATTATTTCATGCTTTTTGCCTACTGGTACATCGTATGATGAAGCTGCTATCACACTTAAGCAATTTAATTCAGTTTCAGTGTGACAGTCTAACTTGCCGATGTACTATCATTTCTTCTTTTTCACACAGTGATAACTCATTTTTAATTTTCTATTTTTTTTATGTTTTTGATTTTTTAATGTTTTTTTTTTGTATTTTTGATTTTTAAGAAAAGCAGTAAACTATTTACAAAATTCTTATGGAAAACCAGTTATTCAGGATTCCTCATCCCGTTGAGTTCGACTAAATGTTCAAAGCGAGCCCTGTCAAAAGCTTTAGTATAAGATCTGCCAGGTTATCTAGTGTGTCGACTCAGCACTTTGAACTTCAATTTAAATCAAACAATATAAATATATCACAATCTCACATCCCCCTTCATATGCCTAGAGCAGCCATTATCAACATAAGTTGATAATCCTCCTTAGCAGCTCCTGCACACACCAACTAAGAAATTAGTTAGATTGGGGGACCCAAGCCTTAATGGTCTTGGGTCGTCCAAATTCACCAACTACTGGAACATCCATCCAATATCCATTACTCCTAACTGGAGTCTTGGATCTCAGACCTGTTGATGGAAATGGGTTTTGATTTTGGTACCTTGAATTTTGATTCCAAGAAGCATTATTGTTGTAATTTCTAAAGCCATTGTTATAAAAAGTTCAACCACCATTATTTTGGTATCGATTTTGATATTGACCTTGACTTCTGAAATTATTAGCATTATAATTGTTCATTCTTGGTGAACTGCTTCTAGGTCTCTCAAATCTGCCTGGTGGAGATCTAGGCTGAAATCTAGGTTGATTTCTTTGAAAACGTGGAACTTGTGAAGTTCCTGTTCCAGCCTTATCTACACCAACAGCAACATTCTCCGGTTGCTTAGGAGCAGATTTCTTTGGAGAATTTGAGCCTTTCTCCTCACTATCACCTTCCTTCACTGGTAATTTCCCTCTCTGTTTTTCACTAAGTTGTGCTTCACTCTTTTTGTTAGGACAGCAGCTTGCTACATGTCCCTTGACGTGACATTTGAAGCACGATCTCTTTTTCGAAGACTTCTTAGCTGGAGTCTCTGAGGTAGATCCCTTATCAGATGGTGATGATCCCTTGGATGAACCTTGTTCAGTTTGCTTAATTTCAGATTTTTCTATGCTCTTATTTTTTGCAAACTCTACATTCGATTCATTTTCAATAACAGCAGTTTCGTTTTTCATATCACTACCTTGAACAAAATTAATCTTTTTGACAAAAGCTTGATTTTTATTCTTAGGCGGTGAAATTTTCTTTTTCAAATCATCACTCTCAGATCCATCACCTTGACTTGATGTGGATGCGAAACTACTTGGTGCGGATGCCATAAAGTCTGCTAGCTCATCTTCACTAGGCAGGAATAAATAGTTATGACTAAGAGGAGGTGGAACTTCATTAAAGCCCTGGAAGCCCACACTGGTCTTGTCATTACTCTTCTTTAACCCACCCATCATGTGTTTCATTACAAAAGACGAATCTCTGAATTGACTCAATTTCTTTTCAAGTTCAACAATTTTAAGTTGTGCATCTGACAACTCATTGCATTTTTCAGAAATCTCTTTTGTTTTCTCAGCCATCATGTCATGAGCTAAGTCTATGACTTGAAGTTTTTCATTCAATTTGCAAGTTAAAGCTTCAATTTCAGCTTCATAACCTCTTATCTTCTTCAAGTATGTAGATTCATTTCTTTTAGCAAAAAAGTTTGACTCTTTTATGCTTGACATCTCACTTACCAGACTTTGGTTTTGTGTTGTCAATCTGTCAACCGCACCCTGTAGTTCACAACATCTCAAACATACAGAATTAGATTGTACCTCTTTCTCATGAACTTCTGAGGTTTTCATCAGCAACAACCTGTTCAGCTTCACTCTCTTTCCCTACTTCAGCATCCACTTTTGCTTCAGCATTCTCCACTTGAGCTTCAGCATTCTCCACTTGAGCTTCAGCATTCTCCACTTGAGCTTCAGCATTTTTCACTTCAGATTCAGCATCACTCACAATAGTTTCAGCCTCATCAACTGGCACTATCTCTGCCATGAATGCCTGAGTGGCACTCTCATTTCCCTGATATCGCTTTTGTAATGCATCCAGCATATCATTTGAATCAGTGTACTTTTGGAAGGTATGCTTGATGCTATCAGGTAAGGACATCTTTATTGCCGCCAAGGCTCTCTTTTCAGCATCAACCACCTGTCTCTCAGATTCATCCATCTTGTCATAAGACAGCACTAAAACCCTTCCTTCAATACTACGCGTAGGAGCAACATAGCCATCTATCATACAGTACCACATTCTGGTATCTTCACTCTTCACAAATGCCTCAAACTCCTCTTTCCAGTCAACATATTCTTTGACATTTTTCAGCTTTGGCCAGTGTTTAACACTCTCACTAACCTTGTCCATTCTGACCATCTTTAAACACGTTTTTATCGTAACCGTACTGATAAAACTGTACAAAATTTCTCCGAAAACAGTGGTTACCAAATGACACCTTTAGAATCGTCTCGAAAAGACGAATCCAACGATATATAATGTCAAAAACCGTATTCGGGATTTTCCAAAGTCTTTTTTTTTACCCCTAAAAATCCAAGGAATTCAACGGTCCAAACGGTTCTGTCTAACGAGCTATGGATCAATTTCTATTTGCAAAACACTGAAATTTTATCGACGCTTGCCAACAAAAATTCCACCCTGTTAATTTCGCTGGTTTTTTTTGTTAATTTCGCTGGGTCAGTAATTAATTTCGCTAAGCTGGTTAGTGCTTAAATTCGCTGGTCTGATCAGTGATTAAATTCGCTGGGGTCAGTGCTTAAAATCAAGTTCGCTGGTCAATTTCGCTAGTCAAATTCGTTGTGTATTTTCGCTATTACGACGACTAGTGAAGTCGCTGAAACCATGGTAATTTCGCTGTGGACAATTACACGGTTACCAAAGTCGCCTTTGGATTTACTTCGCCGGTCACCGAGATATTAAGTCCCAACTTCGCTGATCAGTTAATTAAGCTAGACAAGTCAGCGAAATTGTTAAATTCGCTGATAGTACAAATTCGCTGGTCCAGAAAATATGGAAACTTAATCTGTTTCAAATTTCTGAGATTTTCCAAGATTTCGTAACAATTTCCTGCAAAATCGAAACACCAAAATCAGTCCAATTTTTCGAAAATTATGAAGAACAGTCTTCGAATCTTCAAATCTGTTCAGCCGAATTTCTCAACCAAACAACCCGAACAATCCTGAAAACCTGCAAATCAGCAAATAAACAAACCAAAAGATCAAAACAGCCAAAAATTTTGAAAATTTTATCAAACAAACAAAAATTTTCGAAACCCTAATTTTTTCAGGTTTCAAAAATTTCGAAATACTTCCTGTTTCTCCAAGAACAATTCTGAACCGAGCCTTCAAGAGCCTAACGCTCTGATACCAATTGTAGGTCCCCTATTCGTGTATGGATCTTCACATAATTGTCTTTCCAATCAAGAGTGCGGAATCCTCTTGATCAGAATAAGCAGAAAACGTGTAGAAGAACAGAAATCACTTTCAAACCGGTCTTTATTGATTATCAATCTTAACGAATTACAATCAATCAAGACCACAAATTCGTCCAAACCCTAGAGCCTTCACGAATTCTCTCACACAAACATCCAAAGACCAAATCTAAGCTGTTGTCACAAACATGCACCAACACAACAACAAGGGTTCGAATAACAAGAAGCCTGATACTAACCCACCTATGGAGGCAAAAACCTTCGCGGCTGCAGATGATACAGGAACTAAGAAGTATCAGGGCACTCTGCCCAAATGTAACCGCTGTGACTTTCACCACATGGGAAATTGTCGCGTTGAGAAATGCGAGAACCGCGGGAAGTCAGGCCACCATACCGAGGATTGTTGGGGAAAAAGTATTGGAGGCCGCAATGGTAATGGTAATAGGAACAGGAATGGAAACCGTAACGATGGTGGCAATGGAAATGGTGCTGGTAACAGGAATGGCAACGGAAATGGGCAGAAACAAAGATGCTTCAGTTGTGGAAGCAACGATCATTTCATGAAAGACTGCCCAAAAGGAAACAATGCTCAGGCTCGAGCATTTGTGATTGGAGCAAGGAACGCACGCGAGGACCCTAATGTGGTCACCGGTACGTTTCTCATTAACAATCACTTTGCATCCATATTATTTGACACTGGTGCCGATTATAGCTTCATGTCTGTGGAATTTAAACGCATGCTTGGAATAGAATCTAGTAGATTAGATATTCCTTATTCTATAGAACTAGCCAATGGTAAACTTGTTGAATCGGGTGAAGTTGTTAGAGGTTGCACATTAGAACTTGGTGAGAGAAGATTTAACATCGACCTCTTACCTATCCAATTGGGTAGCTTCGATGTAGTGGTCGGAATGGACTGGTTGTCCAAGAACAAAGCTGAAGTTATTTATCACGAGAAAATCATTCGCATCCCTTTGGCGAATGATGAAACTCTCATCGTACATCGAGAAAAACGAGACGCGCCGCTGCGAATCATCAGTTGTATAAAGGCACAGAAGTGCTTAAGGAAAGGATGTGTTGCCTTCCTAGAGCACGTGGTAGACAAGAAGGCTGAGGAGCCAAAACTCGAAGACATTCCTGTGGTGAAGGAATTCCCTGATGTTTTTCCCGAAGATCTACCAGGACTACCTCCGCAACGACAAGTCGAATTCCATATAGACTTGTAGCCAAGGCACCCTATCGGCTTGCGCCATCCGAAATGCAAGAATTATCTACACAACTCCAGGAGTTGTTGGATAAAGGATTCATAAGGCCAAGCTTCTCGCCTTGGGGAGCTCCAGTATTGTTTGTGAAGAAGAAGGATGGAACACTGCCGATGTGTGTTCATTACAGAGAACTGAACAAGCTCACAATCAAGAATCGGTACCCACTACCGAGGATTGATGACTTATTTGATCAATTGCAGAGATCGAGCTACTATTCCAAGATCGATCTTCGATCTGGATACCATCAGTTAAGAATCCAAGAGGAAAGCGTACCAAAGACTGCATTCAGAACACGCTATGGGCATTACGAGTTCCTTGTGATGCCATTCGGGATGACAAACGCGCCAGCGGTATTTATGGATCTAATGAACCGCGTTTGTAAACCATATCTCGATAAATTCGTGATTGTATTCATCGATGATATCCTGATTTACTCACGAACGAAAGAAGAACACGAGCAACATCTCAGAACCATCCTGGAACTACTGAAGAAAGAGAAACTTTATGCAAAGTTTTCAAAGTGCGAATTTAGGATTCGCGAAGTACAGTTTCTTGGTCACGTTGTGAACGAGAAAGGCATTCATGTGGACCCAGCCAAGATTGAAGCAATAAAGAATTGGGAAGCCCCCAAAACCCCAACTGAAGTTCGACAATTTTTGGGCCTAGCGGGCTACTACCGACGGTTTATTGAGAATTTCTCAAAGATAGCTCAACCGCTAACCAACCTCACGCAAAAAGACAAGAAGTACGACTGGGGTGATAAGCAGGAAGAAGCCTTCCAACTGCTCAAAAATAAGCTATGCGATGCACCGATACTATCCTTGCCCGAAGGCACTGAAGACTTCGTGGTATACTACGACGCTTCGCGTCGAGGTTTGGGCTGCGTGCTCATGCAACGCCAAAAAGTCATCGCTTTCGCTTCAAGACAGTTGAAGGTGCATGAAAGGAATTATACCACTCATGACCTGGAGCTAGGCGCAGTGGTATTCGCCTTAAAGATCTGGCGACATTATTTATATGGTACTCGATGTACAATCTTCACAGATCATAAAAGCCTACAACATATATTTGATCAGAAGGAATTAAACATGCGTCAGCGACGATGGGTCGAGCTGCTAAACGATTATGATTGTGAGATTAAGTACCATCCTGGAAAGGCAAACGTTGTAGCAGACGCGCTAAGTCGAAAGGAAAGGGTTAAGACCCTAAGGGTTCGAGCATTGGAAATGACTATTCGAACGAACCTCACTACACGTATTCATGATGCACAACAAGAAGCCCTTAAGATGGAAAACCGTAAAGCTGAATACCTCCGGGGTATGTTGAAATATTTGGTTCCAAACGAAGAGGGAACCTTGTACTTCAAGGGTCGTATTTGGGTTCCGCTCTATGGCGGTATGCGAGAAGTCATCCTTAACGAAGCACACAAGTCGAGATACTCGATCCATCCAGGATCGGACAAAATGTATCAAGACTTGAAAGACTACTATTGGTGGCCAAGATTTAAAAGCGATGTTGCTGTTTATGTTGGAAAGTGCCTAACCTATGCTAAGGTTAAGGTTGAGTATCAGAAACCATCTGGGCTACTGCAACAACCAGAGATACCCATGTGGAAGTGGGAGCAAATCTCGATGGACTTCATAACGAAATTACCCAGGACCCCGAGAGGGCACGACATGATATGGGTGATAGTTGATCGATTAATGAAATCTGCGCATTTCCTACCTATCCGAGAGAAGGATAGCACTGGAAAGTTTGCTGAGATATACTTAAAGGAAATCGTGGCACGACATGGAGTGCCTATCTCGATTATTTCAGACAGAGATGGATGATTTGTCTTGAGGATCTGGCAATCCTTTCAGGAAGCCTTTGGATCTCAATTAGATCTAAGCACGGCCTTCCATCCACAAACAGACCGCCAGAGCGAACGAACCATATAAACGCTAGAAGATATGCTGCGTGCATGTGTTATGGACCTAGGCGGTAGCTGGGATACTCACCTACCTTTAGTTGAGTTTTCCTACAATAACAGTTACCATACAAGCATAAAAGCCACACCGTTCGAAGCTCTGTATGGCCGCAAGTGCCGCTCGCCCTTATGTTGGGCAGACGTTGGAGACAAACGTATGGTTGGTCCTGAACTTGTACAAGAGACAACCGACAAGATCATGCAGATCCGAGAGCGCATTAAGGCGGCTTGAGATCGACAAAAGAGCTACGCTGATCGAAGACAAAAGCCATTAGAGTTCGAGGTGGGAGACAAAGTGTTGTTAAAAGTCTCACCTTGGAAGGGCGTAGTCAGATTTGGAAAGCGTGGAAAGCTGAATCCACGATACATCGGACCATTCAAGATTTTGGAGAGAATTGGTACCATGGCATACAAGTTGGAATTACCAGATGTAGGATCATGAGATGACCCAACGAGTCGATCAGAAGAGTGCTCAGACAGAATCAGAGGCGGAATTCATTGATTCTGTCTTTGTTTAGCTTGTATAACACTAGAATCACTATTAACTGTCTCTTGTATTGATTAAAACACATTTACACACTCGAAGACACCTCGACAGAGCTTCACCGTCGGAAACACACATACAAGAACTATCTGAAACGAAATCACATCATCCCTATATATAGGCCAAGAGATTCCGCTTGAACATGCTCAAGCGGAATGCCATCTCAAGCGAAATCACCACTCAAGCTAAATCACTTGTTCAAGCGAAATCAGCTATTTCGCTTGAACTTGACATGTCCTCTTCAAGCGGAATAAGCCCTTTGACTTGTTGTCTCGATCTTCGTGCCATGAATGATGTAAGACTCGAATGAAGATGAAGTCGACAGACAACTGCACCAACAGACTCCCCCTTGAATGTTGACGGAATCTTCAGTGAGAGTCTTCAACATAACGACTCTTCAATCTTGATTGGTCTTCTTCAGGAATTTCTCCAGGAATTATGTACCCGGATCTTTTCTCTATCTCTAACCTCGTCAGACTCCCCCTTTTAGCAAGCTGGGATTTTCAGTCTGGAATTAGCTATTGCCTTTGAAATTAAATCCTAGCTTTAACTCTGTTCAGCTTATCATCTACACAATTCTCACCAAAAACATAAGTTTTTACTTAAATCAATAAGAAAAACTTACTAGTAATAGTTACATCAAGTTCAAATTAATGACCCTGATTAACTAATCTCAACTTCTTTCTTAAAACAAAATTTTTCAGTTCAGCATACACACTCCCAAACCAGTTCATCTTGTTTAGCACTTGGAATTTTGAAAATCAGCTCTTCAACATCAGTTGTCAAAAATCTTTTTGTCTTTTTCAAAAGTTTATGCTAAAACACTTCGAAAATCTTTTTGGATTTTTAAAAGAAAGGAATGCAATAAAGAAATATTTACATACTAAGGATGTGACGGTAGGCTCAGCTAGATTAGTAGATTTGCGATAACGATACAAACTTAAATGAAAAAAGCCTAGTTCTAGTGGGAAACATGATCAAAAGCATAGTACGTAGTTTTGTCCTTCTTGATTGTGTGCCTGCTTTGTTAGGAAACTTTATTTGTAAGTATTGAAGAAAAGCATAATCAACCGTGTCTTTGAAGAGATCACAGTCCTGAAGATCACGAACTAGAAAAAGAAGATCAGATGGGACAACTGGAAAAGCACAGCATCTACTTCAAAGAATTACAAGTTGATCAAGAGCCGAATTGGATTATCAGAAAAGGTCATTTCTGATGGATCTGATGATATTTCTGATGAAATATCATCAGTATCTGACGATTCTGATCATCAAAGATTTTCTGATGATTTGTTCATCAGAATTTCTGATGAAGTGGTTTATCAGAATTTCTGATGAAACAACCCACTTGTCTGAAATTGGCTCTGTCCTGCCACAATTACCGAAGCAAGTTGACATTAAATGAAATCATGATGAAAAATCCAACTTGAACGTTGGAATCAATGAATATGTCAATTGGCTACTTTTTGCAGGAATTATTGTATGAATAAACTATTGTTTATTCATACAAGCCGACTATAAATAGAAGGCTCAACCAGGAGAAGCAAAGTGAGTTTGAAGCTTAGCATTCACACATACACCTAAACTCCATTGCTCTCTCCCCCACAGAATTCAAGATTCGTTTGTATTAGATAATAATCTTACAATCACTTTGTAAACCATTTTGTTTCTAAGTGATATAAACTTGATAATTCTGTAGGTCTTGTTTCTTGAAAGTCTGATTTCCATTTCCGCACATCTTTTTCACATCTACTGAAATCACTTGCCATATTACGTGAAAAGAAGATTGTTTTGAGCCTGTACTGGGTCTAACAATTGGTATCAGAGCATATTGAATAAACTATTTTCAAACGATCAATCGCTCATCTTCTTTTCTCTAAGTATGGCCAGCTTTCAATCCTGGAATAATGCTTTTAACATTGGTTCTATGTCTAAACCTCCGACTCTGGTCATAGAGGAATACCCCCAGTGGAAAATCAGGATGGTCAATTTCCTTAATGGTCATGACCGAGCTCTGTTTCAATCCATTGAAAGGGGTCCACATATACCAATGACTGCCATACCAGCTATTCCAGCAACTGACCAATCACCTGCTATCCCTGCCTCCCAAGCTCCCAAAAGTGAAATACTTTGGAGTGAGGAAGACAAGGAAAAGGTGGCTGGGGATGAAAGGGCTAAGTCACTTTTAATAATGACCATCCCCAATGACATATTTTCACAAGTTGATGCATGTGCATCAGCTAAGGAAATATAGGATCAGTTGGAAAACCTTTGTGAAGGAGGAGAAAGGATGAGAAGAAACAAAAGAACAAATAATGTCTCATCTTATGAAAGGTTTAAAAGTTTGCCAAATGAAAGGTTAAATGATACATATCAAAGATTTACTAAACTTTTAAACGAGCTAAAGAAATTTGGTATTACAAAATCAAACGATGAAAGAAACATAAAATTTCTTGATGCCCTTCCTAGAGAATGGAAAAGTCTCACCATGACTTTATCATCAACCTTAGAACTAGGAAACATGAGTCTTCATGACTTATACAGCATCTTGATCCCCAGAGAGGAAGAAATTTTTGAAGAAACTATTCAAAGAGGGGGATCTTTAGCTCTAATCTCCAACTCACAAAGATCAACAACAACAAATGATCCACAACCTTCAAACAGTCAAAATCTTGAAACTTCTGATGCATCATCAGACTTTTCAGCTTTTGCTGAAGCAATAGCACTGCTCACCAAAACATTTGAGCAGAGGTTGAGGGGAGGTAACCAGAGATACCAGAGGAGTGACAAAGGAAGGATGGATGGAAGATCTAAAGAAGAGTTTAGATCTAAGGATAAAGGGAAGGCTGAAGTTGTGTGTTATAAGTGCAAGCAGAGAGGTCATTATGCATCAGAATGCAAGACCAAAAAGCTGAAGGATGTTGCCTATTATGAGAAAAAGCTTGAAGAAGCAAAGAAGCAGCAACAAGTAAGCTTAATTGCTGGAACAGATACATGGTTATCTGATGATTCCTCTGATGATGAAGAAGAAGAGTTGGCAAATTTTTGCCTCATGGCACTCTCTGAAGGACTACCAGAAACTTCAGAACAAAAGGTAAATTTAGACAATCTTGATCTTGAACACAAGCTAAACAAACTCATGTCAGATTTTCTAAATCTGCAAGAAAAACATAAATCAGATATTAGAAAAGCTGATGAGTTGCAAAGGACTTTGAATAAAATCATTCTTGAAAACCAACATCTTATAGAGGACAGTTTAGATCAAAGAGCAAAAATTGAGTTTTATGAAAATGAAAGAAAAGATCTTTACAAGAAAATCAATGACAAAGAAATCAACGTAAGAGGTTTTCAACAGGCTAAAGATTTCATAAATTTTATTGAGTCCACACCTAAGAACAAAGGAGAGGGTTTAGGTTATACAAGTACTACAAGCTCAAATAGAAATAAACCCACTATCTTTGTAAAAGCAACTCATCAAATTTCTGATAATTTAGTATCAGAATCAGAATCTGAATCTTGCAAATCAATCTGTTATATTCTTTTGACAAACCAAACTTCAAAACAAACAAGAGTGAATGCAGTCAAGAATCTGTAAAATCTCCAGAAGCAGTTCACTCATCTTTTCAAAATTATCCAATCATTCTATCACAAGAGGAACTATCAGAAAATTCTGATAACTCTTGTATGTGTGTTGACATACTGAAGCTTGTCCAGCACCATCTTCAAAAGAAAAATGTAAAATCTGTTAATGGCTCAGCATATAACAGAGTTTCTGATGCAAAACCAAGAAGAAGTAAAAATAAAATGTTTCAAATTTCATCAGAAACAGTACCTAAGCATGCCTGGGTACCAAAAACCCTCTAATCATTTCATTTCAGGACCATCATGTGCAGCAAATCTGGTACTGCGACTCAAGAAGCTCCAAGCACATGACTGGGGACAGGAGCTTACTCAGCAACTTTGTTACAAAGCTGGGTAGAATGGTAATTTTTGAAATGGAGTAAAAGGGAGGATCATGGGGTATGGTTGCAGAAATTTTGATGTTTAACCACAAAAGAGAGTAGTCTTTGTTGAAAGGCTTAACACATAATTTGCTTTGTTATAGTTAATTCAATGATTATAACTACTTAGAAAATTGCTTTAATGATAATCAAATTCATATGTCAACTTATCAGAAATTCTGATAAAGTTGTCAGAAAATCTGATTCAATATCAGAATATCTGATAAATCATCAGAATTCTGGTGAATCTTCAGCAAAAAGGGCTGATAGTCAGAATTATCGTAGTTCATTAAAACAAATTACAGCATGTTAATATCTGCATTCATATTCCTTGTTTATATATTCATATATTGCTTGTTTTTGTTTAATTTTTTTTAATATTTTTTTGTGTTAGTGCTGATAACGTCATACAAACAGAAAATTTATGGGAACTCGTTAAAATAGATATTTCTCTCTCCTTCATTTATTACACACCATCATGTTTAAAAAGGTTGAAGTGACATATTGGTTGGCTACAATGATACATTACCAGAAATTAGCCACCTAGACAAATTAATGTAGTGAAGAAGGAACTTATCTCTGTTTTTTTTTCTGGTCTCTGATTATCATTAAAATAACAAGGATTGCAGTGAAGAAAGTCCACAAGTTGGTAGCTTCCATTTATAGCAAATATTAAATTTACTATAAATATTCACCACTTTGAGTTAAAATCTGTCATCTTCACTTCTCATCTTCATCACATAATCACACACACTCACAAAATGAACTCTATCAAAGATGCATGTTTCCCACTTGTTCTTTATCCATATCATAATCTAAGATTGAGGACAAAACTGGACGGTCCTCAGTGGGAAGGGTGTCAAGTTGTACTCAAGATGCTCATGAATAGCAACTTGAGCTATGCTCTCACTGCTCACATAAGTATTCATCAAGAGATTCTTCAAATCTTCTGGAAAAATGCAACACTATCTGAGTATCAAAACAGGGAGCAGATGACCATCAAGAGTGAGGTGCTAAATCAGCAAATTCTGTTAAATGAAGCCACCATCAGGACAGCTCTTCAACTAAATGATGATAATGACGTATTGATGTTCACAAGGAATCAGAAGGAAAATGTCTTAAGGGAAATGGGTTATCACACACCAGTCCAACAACGGGCAATCAACAAAAATGGCTTTAAAAAGCCATGGAAATATCTGGTCACCCAGATGGGTGCATGTTTTTCAAAGAAGATCATCAATCACCATGAAATATCTCTGAAATTGATGGAGCCTATACTAGCACTGGTACTTAAAGTACCTTACAACTTCTCTCATTATCTGATGAGTGATTTTGTAAGTAACATGTGGGTTGCAAAGCCATTCTCGATGTATCCTCGTTTTCTAACAAAGATAATCACAAGTCAGCTAGACTTTGCAGGCATCCCTGCAAGTTATCCAAGGGCTTAAATGAGACTTCAAGAAAACATGGGTCTTAGCGTGCTTGTACCCACTAACAACTCTAGGATAATAACTGATCTATTATTATTGTTGGAAATGGAACATGGTGAAGGAGTAGATATTGATTAGGTTTTATCTGTTTTGCTTGTAAATTTTTTTTGTTGTTAATATTTTTGCTTACTAATCTTCTGGTTTGTGGTTTTGGGAAATAGGTAAAGACAAAATGGACATCAGAAATCAAACTCAAAATTTTCTGATAAAATGGGACAAAATCTGGTTTGTCAAAATTTTCTGATAAAACTTCAATGATAACAAAATATTTTTAGAAAATATCAGAAAAGTTAAAGAAACTTGGATGTTACCAGACAAACAAATGTAAGTCTTCTGATCTTTCCTTATTCCCTCTCATCATCATATAAAAAAAAAAAACTCATAAGTTTAGGGGGAAATCTCAGAGATTCTGTTGAAAAGACTGATTATTTCTGTTGACTACATCACAAAAAGTCAACAGAAGTCAAAACAAAAGGAAGATACATTTGGTCAACAGAATTTCTGATGACCTTATCAGAATGGGAATTTCTGACTTATGAAGAAAGAGGGTACACATGAAGGAAGATAATTGGACCACTTATCAAAAGGGGTCCACAAAGAAGAAAAGGTGTCATAGAACCGATAGCTTTCTCCAATCGAAAATCAGTGCAACACTTTCAAGAAAAGATTGAAGAAACTACATATTGAAAAGTCAAGTGGAAAGGGCATAACCATGATTCCATGATAAACAATTTCATTAAAGTCTTAACTCCCACGATCCAACGGTTATTTTTTGAACCAAAATCTCAGCATCCACGATCTAACGGTTATAAAGACAATTAATGATCTTTTTATCACCATCTCATACCACGATTTATACCCCTTCAACACCTTCTACTTCATACAACCACAATACTCTCAATTTCCTTATATCCTAATATCCCCTGTTTTTCACTCGTAAATCAAAAATCCCTAAATCTCAAACCCTAACTCCAAAAATGGCAGAAGTTAACCTCAATATTCCAATTGATCAACATGAAGTACCTTTTGTCGAGGAAGCAGAATTTTTACCAATGAAGGAAAACAATCTGTTGCTGAATACAGAGTATTCAGAGTATGATAAAAGATGTCAACTTCTGGTAGAATACCTTACAAAATGCCCAATCTCAGGAGCACTAACAAAAGAAAGAGAAATACCAGAAAGGATGCTACAGCAATTTGTTTACACGTTTAAAGAAGTTGAAGAAAATCGGGTGTCTGCTCATGTATGGGGAAGTGTTTATGTGGAATTAACTCCAGTAAGAGTAAGAGAATGGCTTGGATTGCCTATTCTTGGCAGTTACACTGAAGCCCCAAGCAAAGAAGATTTATTAGACTTCGTCATTGGGCTTGGATACAAGAAAAGAGATATCAACAAAATTGGAGCAATAAGAAGTGAATTGCCAGCCATCTGACAAGTGATGATGGAAGTGTTAAACAAATGTCTCACCTCAAAGATAGGAGGAACTGATCAAATCAATCAAGCTATTCTGACAATCATGTTTGGACTCATAAATGGGTTCAAAATCGATTATGGGTCAGAAATCTTTAATCTTCTCAAAATATCAATCATCACCAGAAATGGAAAAATAACCTCTCATTTGCCATATCCAAGGTTAATCTCAATTTTCATTTCTGAAGCATTTGCTGAAAGAAACATGGAGATTCCAATCTTAGAAGACATCTGGAGATAAAAAACAATGAAGGCTTGGAGTTCCAATTATGGATGGGAATCAGACAAAGATATTCCTGTGTTACCAGAAAGCAGGTTATGCTTCATTGCACCAGACTCACAATACAGAATACAACATGAAAAACTTCTGACAAAATCAACCTCTCCCACAGAAGAACCAAGCAGAGAAATTGTGAACTGTTCTTCATCAACAGAAAAAGGAGACAATGAGAAGTCCTCACCATCAGAAAATAAGGGTGTAGAAGAAAGAAGAATTCTGGAAAAAGCTAACTTGGAGATAGCCAAATCACCAGAAAATGAAGAAAAGCATGCTAAAAGTCAACAGATTCATGAAGCAGGAATTCACCATGAATTTGAAATCCATCAAACACATGATGAAGGATCCCACATTGCTGGAGAAACACACAATGTTGACATTGAAGCCACTGAAGTCATTCATCATGATTAATCTCGAATTGCTGGTACATCCCTTTTAAACACTGTTCTAGTAGAAACTCACAGAGAAGAAACAAATTCAGAAAGTTCTGTTAACGTTTCTTACAAAATAGAATACAGAACAATGAATGTTGATCAAGAGGTTACTAGTTCCATAAATCTCAACTCTGAATCAGAAAATGAGGAAGATGATGAGATCCCAACAGATGGAGATCAGGAAACTGATCAAGGAAATCTGGATAAAGGTAATTTGTTTACCTCAAAAACTTATGGAGGATCATATACTGATATGATTCAAGGACATAAGGAAATCCAGAATGAGAATGAGTTTCTCATCACTGGTGGAGATGATTCTGGTATATTCAAAGCTGCACCAAGTGTGTTGGCTGAAAGTGACCCCATCATCTCTAAAACAGCAGCAAATGTGTTTGCAGCTGGAACGTTAGAAGGAACATCTGTTGTTTCAATTATCCCTGAAAAACCCATGAACCAAGAAAATTTAAATCCAGTAGAAGAAAAACTTGATATGTTGCTGTCAGAAATACAAGGTCAAAAGGCTGATATGAAGACTTTGTCAGAGTCAGTGAAGGAAATGAAGAAACAAACTGAAGAAAACACTGAAGCACTAAAGTCTCTTCAGAAGATGAAAGAAAAGGCACCAGAATCCAACATCTCTGCATCAGAAATCCAAACGATTCTCACAGAAATAGAAAAAATCAAAGCACAAGTTGCAAAAGTGATTGAATCAAGGAAGTCAAGTAGCACAAACAGAGTATTGGAAGAGGTTACCATACTAAGGGCAAGTAATAATAGTATCACAGATGCCCTTGAGAAGCTGTCAAAAGAATGGGCTGAAATTCAAACAAAAGCTCAAACCGAATTCACAAATATTCAGAAAAACATACACAGCAACTCAAAACAGGTAAAAGAAGTGCAACAACTGGTAGAGAAGATGCAATTCAATATTGCAAAACTAGCCAAAGTGAATCCACAAGAACTCATGAAAGAAATTCCTGCTGAAAGCTCACATCAAGAAGCTCCAAAGTCAACTCCTCAATAATCATCAATCTCACCAATCACTAAAGCTGGAACTACAGTGATGGGTGCTCCTCCGAATGTTCCAAAAGACAAAATACTGAAAAGGTTAGCAACTGCAAAACCTCAAGTTATTACAAATTTGAAATTGCTAGCATCTGCTCCAAATCCAACAATATCTGATGACTCTGCAATAAGTAAGTATATGAATAAACAAATAATGAATGAATGGGAACAAGAAGGAGAGTCAGTAACAAAATCAAAGACTGTTAAGAGAAAGATCTCTGAAACCAAGTCTATCATGGTTAAAGAGATTGCACGAGATGTAATGATATTTCCTGAGACCAATCTGGTGAGCTACTATCTGACAAAAGAAGATACAACACCAAGATCACTATCTCCAACCAGACTGGGCTTAAGAGAAGAAAGAATAAAAAGAGGACCAAGCAGCATTCACAAACAAAATTGGAATCCAGCAAAAAGAATTCTAAACGTAAGTGAAGTAAAGAGTGCAATTGATGATATTGGAGGAACTGATGTGCAAAACAGATACACACTTCAGAGGGAGAATGGAGAAGAACAGAAGGTGACTGATGAAGAAATAGCTGACCAGTTGCATCCTTTAGACATTCTGTTTATGAAGGATCATTATGAAAAGGAGAAGAAAAATAATCAAGAAGTCAGAAGAGCATTAAATGGCATATCAAAGGCTGGAATAGTGCTGTTTGAAAGAATAGCTTTTTCAGACTTTGATCTATGCATAAATTTTGAGCATGTACACAACAAAAAGGTATATGTCAGATTACCAAAGACAAAAGTTCCTTCAGACATAATAGAAGATGCAAGATCTGGAGACATCATCATACTGACAAACGCAAATAAAGAACAAGATTATGGCGTAATCTTCAGAGATCAAGATGAAAACAAAGCTATGTTCAGAAGTGTTGACATCTGCAAGTACTCAAATCAAACTCTGAGGTATATCTTGAAAACCATGAACAAAAGACAAGAACATCTTCAGAAGATAGACAAGAACATGGAGGAAAGCAGAAAAGAAATTGAGCAGATGATTGAAGAATGGATTCAAGCAAGAGAATGGTATAAAGACATGTATGTCAGCTGCAACAAATACATCTCCTACAAAAAGAAGCTAAAGACAGGAGATACACATAAGAGAGTGAAGCTTAACTGAAAGAACTATTTATTTAACTTCTCATCTGTTATGTAATTTGTTTGAACTTCAGTAACTGGTTTATATTTTCAAGTATTATATTTCCAATGTTTGGAAATTTTTCTGTTTATGAGGTAGTTCTTTTTCTTACAATACTTAGGGAAAAACTGTTAGGAAACTTTATTTGTAAGTATTGAAGAAAAGCATAATCAACTGTGTCTTTGAAGAGATCACAGTCCTGAAGATCACGAACTAGAAAAAGAAGATCAGATGGGACAACTGGAAAAGCACAGCATCTACTTCAAAGAATTACAAGTTGATCAAGAGCCGAATTGGATTATCAGAAAAGGTTATTTCTGATGGATCTGATGACATTTCTGATGAAATATCATCAGTATCTGACGATTCTGATCATCAAAGATTTTCTGATGATTTGTTCATCAGAATTTCTAATGAAGTGGTTTATCAGAATTTCTGATGAAACAACCCATTTGTCTGAAATTGGCTCTGTCCTGCCACAATTACCGAAGCAAGTTGACATTAAATGAAATCATGATGAAAAAGCCAACTTGAACGTTGGAATCAATGAATATGTCAATTGGCTACTTTTTGCAGGAATTATTGTATGAATAAACTATTGTTTATTCATACAAGCCGACTATAAATAGAAGGCTCAACCAGGAGAAGCAAAGTGAGTTTGAAGCTTAGCATTCACACATACACCTAAACTCCATTGCTCTCTCCCCCACAGAATTCAAGATTCGTTTGTATTAGATAATAATCTTACAATCACTTTGTAAACCATTTTGTTTCTAAGTGATATAAACTTGATAATTCTGTAGGTCTTGTTTCTTGAAAGTCTGATTTCCATTTCCGCACATCTTTTTCACATCTACTGAAATCACTTGCCATATTACGTGAAAAGAAGATTGTTTTGAGCCTGTACTGGGTCTAACATGCTCAGTAATCGCTGATTGTCAAAAGACATAAATCTGGTTAAGTTTGTGAACTTTTTTCACAACTTTGCTGAAAAATAGCTGTGATTGTGCATTTTACTTTGCAAAGATTTAAACTTGTTTTATTTCTTTATTTTGTTTAAGCATTGGCATCCTCTGCGTGTACGTGAGTATCGACCTGGATGTTATTGCCTAAACGTTCTGCTTTATTTTCTTTGGTGTTTCGTTTAAGCTTTGGATCACCTCTGCGTATACGGAAGTATCGACCTGGTGGTTAAAGCCTAAACAATTTCAACTTGTTTTATTTTTTCTTATTTTGTTTAAACATTGGACTTTCTCTGCGTATACGGAAGTATCGACCTGATTGTTAATGTTTAAACATTCTGCTTTGTTTTCGTACAAATCACAGTTGATAAAAGTTTAAAGGCATTACTTGGGTCAGTGTATTGCATGATGAGGGGATATGCTACGATCGTGGGGTCCATAAGAATTTAGTGCAAAATTAATATACCTTAACGTATCGGTAAGCATTTCAAAAGTTTTTAGATTGAGTTTAAGTGGACAACAATATCGTCAATCTATGTGAACTTGTAGGATCGAGTTGTGACCCAAACGAGTCAATCGGAAGAGCTCTAATCTGTTTCAGAGGCGGAAACTAAGAAACAGACGTGAAAAACAGCTTGTTCCACTATTAAACGTCTTGTATATTGATTAAAATCAATTTACAGATCAAACGACGCTTCGGCAGCAGTTCGGTACCGGAACAATGAGAGTTACAACTGAAACCGCTTGAAAGGTATATATAGGGGTTGAGATTTCGCTTGAGGATGTCAGATGCCATTTCAAGCGAAATCACACATGATGATTTCGCTTGAACACGTCACATGTCAACTTCAAGCGAAATTACCACAAATATGCCTAAAACCTTCCTATTTTCTCGAACAACGCGCCCTGATCTAACAATTCTAATATAAGACTCGATACAAGACGAAGTCGACAGACGTATGCACCAACACCAAAAGAACTTAATGGAGTACATGATACGTTCCATGTATCCAACCTCAAGAAGAGTCCAACACAAGAAAACGTGATTATCCCTGCGGATGAAGTGCATATTGATGACACCCTCTGATTTACAGAACAACCCGTTGAGGTTACCGACTGGAAAGTCAACAAGACCAGAAGGAGCAGTGTCAAACTTGTGAAAGTACGTTGGAACTCTAAGCACGGACCCGAGTACACGTGGGAACGTGAAGACCAGTTTAAAGAAAAACATCCCCACCTGTTCAAGAAGACTCCTGCGAGAGCTAGTTCAGCCTGAATTTCGGGACGAAATTCTTTTAACGGGGGGAGACTGTGACAACTGGCACAAAACCGGTAATTTCCGTACACTTTAATTATTATTTAATGACTACAATTATGTGCTTAAATGTCAACATTGTTTGATTACATACTATACAAGTGAATTCATGCACATTTCATACTACAAAATATTGATTTATGCATTAATGAACAACGTTGCGTCAGAAATACTAGTAACATCACCGGTAAGACACACTGTGTCAACAATTCTGTAGAAAGATGTTAGACAATAGAAATGGAGCCTAGGTATAGGTCCAATGACAAGAATACATTAAAACCCAAGAGTACATACAAGGGTTAACATATAGACATTCCAGAAGCTAAAATACGCACTAAAAAGCACCCGAAACACACTTTAAGTGCAGAATTTTACAGAATTCAGCTATAATCAGCTTTTTACCATATAAATATTATGCATAATTCATGTTTTATTATCCAGAATACTCTCCTAAGTGTTGGGAATTAAAAGGGTTACAAAAGGATACTTAAAGGACACTAAACGGTGCAATTTAGCACTTTAACGAACCGGTATTTAACCGAACAACCGGACATTACCCGGAACATCAAAATATTACTAGAAGTATTATTTTAATATTTCTGAGGTAGTTATGGACCCCGAACACCATAACACCTCTTATAACTTAATAACACATCAAGTCCCTAGACTTTACCCTTGAAGCTTAACTTATTTATAAATTAGAGATTGAAAGTTACATTTACCCCCCCCCCCTCTCATTATACGGTTACAAGGGGTGGCCCCCACCAAATATTTCCCCTTGATTCACTTAGATCTCCATGAATCCTTACTAGATCTTCATAGATCTTACATGATCTTACTAAGATCTTGTCACATTTTATAAGTATCACCTCTCACTTCACCATCTACACCACTTCACTTCTTCCTCCCTCTCCATAAGCTACGGCCGTGAACCCCCTTACCACCACCACCACCACCATTTTCAATCAAGCTCCATCCAATCCAAGCTTCATATAAGGTGCTAGAAGGTGATTAACGAAGTGTGGAGCTTGTGGAACTTGAAGAACCTCCCCCATTTGCGTTTATCCAACCATTTTGTCATCTTCAAGTCCTAGTATTCATCCCTAGCCTTGTTGCTAGTGGTGAGCCTTCATGATCCCTTATTTCTTCATATGTTGTTGGTTAAAAGATGATATATATTGTTAAACACAAGAACACAAAAGAACATGATCATGATACTTTAACATAAGCTTAAAAATATAAGAATACATGTTAAATATGTTGATTTGCTTCTTGTTGATTTATTATTGGTGTTGGTGATGTTAGAAATCATATGGAGCCTACTAGATTGTGATTAAACACATGATCTAGTGAGTTAAAATGGTGATCTTGTGAAAGACCAAGATCTTCATACTTTATGTCTTCATGAACTTGAATAATGAATTGGGTTTTCTTATGTAAAGATGGTTTAAACAAAATACAATTCTTGTAAATAGATGATTACAAAAATAATTTTCTCAAGAAACCAAGATTATTTACAAGACTTACAAAGTCATGGTTTCTAAGTAAACTAATAATATTTTTAGTGTTTAAACAAGAATAGAAACATGTTTGTAACAAGAAAAATACAAGAGAAGTATTTTTAGAAAAATCATCTTACAAGTTGTAAATGACTAGATCTTTTAATAAAGAAATTTACAAACGGATAACCATGTTTTTAAGGGTAACTAAACCTACTAAATAACATGGTAAATTACTACAAGTTTTTACAAAGCTTCAAGTTCATGATGTAGTATAATTTACTTGATTTTGACACTCAGTATTGTTAAATGAGTTGTTGATTGTTGTGATGATTTCAAAAGAAAATAAACACATGTTTTGAAAACATGGGAAACCTCCATTTTTAGGGGAAACTCTGTCAAAATTTCTATAAATTTTGGCACTTAGAAAATATAAGTTTTGGTGAAACTTATTCCCTAAAAATGTATCTAAAAATATTTACCAAGATTTCCCTAGTTTTTGTGTTAAGAAATGATGATTTCTTCAAGATAAAAATTGGTATTAAGTATGTATATTTTTGAGGAAAAATATATATATTTATTTATCACCAAATTGTGTGCTAAATGTATGAAGTATGTATTATGTGTAATAGTGTATTAGGACTTGAAAATACACTAAATACTCCTAAGGAGTGAACATACAAAAATACACATACAACATGCTTAGACAAATACAAGAGAATATATTTATGAAAATATATTTCTTAATAGAATAAATAACTTGGACAAGTTATGAACATGAAATGAAGTTTTGGACAAGATACATAATTCGGGTGAAAAATACAAGAAACTTATATTTATTTTTAAGAAAATAATATAAGTAGGATACATAGTTAAAAATATAAAATATTTTTAACACGCAAAGAATATACAAAAGATAGTGACTTGTACTTGTGCGATATAAGTCCTGTGACTAACGTTAATAAAACACGTTTAGGTCACGACGCTAAATAAGCAAATACGGTGAAGTTTACGACGCAGGAACGCAAAGTTGTGAGTTCATGCTTCCCCCGTTTTCTTTTAACTGTTTTCAGTTTTATAACTTCGGGGGTGAAATACATGTTACAAATGTTACAATGTTACAACGTTTACAAATGGTATGATGGATACAAAAACTACGGAGAAACATTCTAGATCATGTCCCGAAAAGGGTACCATAAGCACCATCAACGTATACATTCAGACCGCGGAACAAAAGGTTAGATCTAATGGGTTTTCAGGCAACCCCACTCTTGGCCTACTTCTACCAATGATGTAGGTCCACCCGGAGGATCGAGTAACCTCTATTCCCTGTTTTCCGACAAACCCGAAAGTGCGGAATCGAAATGGGTAAGTTAAACCAAGTGACGAACACGTAAAACACAAGATTCACCGATTAACACTCCATTGTATTAATCTAGAAAACGGTTACAATACAATGTTTACAAGATGCTCTCATAAACTCTCAGTGTGTGTGTTACAGTGTGTTCGCTCTCAAATCTATTCAGACTTGTCTAACTGTGTTATGTCTGTTGTCTGTATTTATATAGTAAAGTGGTCCACGAAATCAAGACCCACGAAAACACATGGACGAAATCAGGTGATTTCGTCACCTAGGGGATTTCGCCATTAGTGTTTTCATCACAAGGTGTTTTCACCACAAGGTGTTTTCACCAAACTAAGGGATTTCGTCACAAGTGTTGGGCCAATGGCTTGGGCTTGGACTTTGTCAACTGAGCTTTCTTTGACTTGGGCTTCATCATGGACTAGAACAAATAAACAGACAATACTTAAACTTATACTAATAATGCAAACTGCACACACGCAGTTGCATTATCATCAATCGTTACAAAGTAACTAGCATACCGAGTCAAGACAGGAGGATGTCTTGACTACGGCCTTCACTTCATAGCCGAGTCGAACCAAGCCGAGCCGTATCCACATAATATATATCAACAAACTCCCCCTTGGATGCTGCTTGCGAGGTTCGTAATCTCGTTCTCCATCTCTTGATGGTTCTTTTTCTCAGAAAGGATCTTCAAAGGCTTCACGTGTTCCACATAGAAAGTGTATTAACAAACTCCTGCTTTCATTTAGGAAGTGTATCAATAATCTCCCCCTTTGATTATGCTCGTGAATCTTTTGATCTTCAAAAATTGAGATCCTTGTGGTGTTGATGATTGATCAGCGGCAACTCGATCATCTTTATCATTTGAGTGCCTTCACGTCGTGTCTTCATTCCGAAGCTTGTCATCGAACACGTTCTCTTCTCCTTTAGCATCTGCACATGCAATAAATCTAAACGCATAATGAGAACAACTGCTTGGAATATAGTTAATCATAAACAAACGACACATATGAGACCAATTTTCATTCAACTACCGTCTGACAATTTAGTTTGAAAAGTTAACAGATTTTTTAATTTTGATTATTAACTTTCAAAACTTGCAAACTCTGACCGTTTATGAAGATTCAGTCGTTTTGGTTTTCATCAGATTTCAGGCAACAAAGACTTGAGTTCCAACATTGGTTAATCAAAACTAAAGTAGAAATAAAATCTTTTTTACTTTTATAAAGTTTATATTAAAACACACCTAAAATCTTTTTGGCATTTTGAATATTTCAAACTTGAAGACTGAAAGCAGTAAATAAATATATACAGAGTTGCAGAAACTAAGAAAAGTAAATATATACAAACATTCTTTTTGCGAGTTTCGATGGTCAGAGAATCATATCAGTGTACGGTCATGCCAAAACACTCTTGTTGTTCTTTTTGTTAACAATTAGATAAACATCCTATAATGATTATCGGTATTGTTATCCACATAAGCTCAACTTATCAGATGTAATCATGGCGAGGGGATACGTTAAGGTATGATTTATACTTACCGATCGGTGTTCATCCACATCACGACACATTCCCGTATCAAGGTATGCACGAGGGTTCATCTTACTGGTGAGTATACCATTTATCATCTGTTTTGACGTATATGAAAAATGTGAGAAACTCACTTATTTTGTTTGAAAACAAGCCCTATGTGATAGAATCACTTATTGATGAGGAACTTGATTTTCAGATGCATGAGGGCACAGGAGCAAGTCCGTGAACAGGTCAGTACTTTCGTACAGCAAAGAGACGAACTTGACTCCCAGAAAGAATGTGATATATTATCACTTATTTTGTGGACATGTGATTGTTTATCATTTATTGAGGTCGTATGCAGTATGTACACGTATGTATGATATCATGGAAGATCTAGACTTCGTCTCCGTTTTGTTTCGGTAAAAGAAACAACCATGATACCCAGATGATAAACAGCATAAAGACCACATATCTCAGAACCTCGGCAATCTCTCAAACGAAATTTCGGTACTAAGACCATATGCCAATGAGTGGTTCCCACCTGGTCTTCAGTCGATTTAAGTTTATATCACCCTACACACTTTAAGATGATTGTGAGCCTACCGATACATCTTATATAGAGCTGCTTAACATTTTTCATTTTTCTTTTCAGTTTAAAGAGGTTTCAACAGACCACTGATGTACTATCATTTTCTCTTTTGCTCGCCAGGAAACTCATTTTTGTTTTTCTATTGTTTTTGAGTTTTGAAATTTTTTGATGTTTTTGAATTTTCAAATTTTGGAATTACTCCCCCTAAAATCAACAAACTTACAATAATTTAAAAACACAAAGATATTTACAAAAACGATTTTCCGATGCGGATTTACTCATGTTTTACCTCAATGCCGTTTACCAAAATTAAATTTTTGTCAGGAATGATTTATCGAATTTTTGAAAAATCAGTTGGCATGTCGATAATCGGTGCAGACCATGACAACATTGACGAGTTTCATATTGAAACAATCACGTGTGAAGTGATATTTGAGTTCAACGTGTCAGGTCGAAGAGTGCTGATACGAGATGTTACTAAATCATAAAGCAGCTTAAATATCGACAAGAATAGGAGAGATTAGAAATTTAAAACCGTATCCTGCAACTGCTTCGTGCATTGCCAGGAATCTGAGTGCTCTCCCAAACTGGATATCCACCCGGTGAGGATTTCAAAGTCGATTTTGTAGCTACTGAAAAATCTCTTCACAACAACAAGATCTGAAACCTCTAACAACCAAACTTTGGAATGATCTTCATTTTGTCGAAGTGGTCAAATTCTTTCATCATCATTCTTGCATCAGACATTTTTGTCTTCTTTCACTTTTCTTTTCTCTCCATCAATGGCAACAATATTCTCCTATATGTAACAATATTTCGGAGCCTTAAGTCGCCGATCTTGTGCATGGACGCTCCACTATCAACAATCCTAAGACTATCAATAGTTCCTCCTGGAACATCCTGCACTCTCACTCAGAGATTAGTTGGAGAGGGGGACCCAAGCCTTCACAGACTTGGGTCGTCCGTCATCATCGAGAATTGTAACATCCATTTCCCGATGATTCGGAATTGATGTAGCTCCCCCTGAAACAGTTATTGGTTTTGGTTTCCAAATCTGTTTTTGTTTTTCATTTTTAATTTCTAACTTAACAGACTGGGTTTGGATAACCTCTGGTTTTAAAACCTTTTCAGTTTCTTTTCTTTGTTTCCTTTTCTGTTTCATTTCCCGTTGTTTAACAAGACGAGGGTCCTGTCTTGGTGAAATAGATCTTTTATGGTAACTGTTACCATGGGGGGCATCAACCTTTGCCTTTCCTTTCGTGAGATATAGACAATTTCTAACAATGTGCCCATACTCACCACATTCGAAACATGATCTCCACTCAACAAATCTCGGAGTATCATAACTGTAAGAGCTTGATGATGAACTTCGTGATCTTGAAGTACTTGGTCCTACATCACAACCGTTTGTGTGTTGTGTGTAATTGTTTTGACTGTTTCTTTTCAAAATTTTAACTTGTTTAACAAAATCCGTGTTGGATTTGTTTTCGAAAGTTTCAATTTTATCGGTCCCTCTGGATTTCACGAAGTTTATCTTCCGAATCGTCTTCTTGTTTTGGCTTTTTTGCCTTTTCCCTTTCCTTGGTGAACGTGACCTTGCTTTCGTTGATTGTGTTGTGGTTGCAATTTTTGATTCCCATATTTCTTTCTAACTTCGGATTTTGGGATAGGAGCACACTGAGTTACTATAATTCCTGGGCTCGACTTTCCCAAAAACTTACTCGTAGAATCTTTGAAAACTTTATCAATCAAAGATTGATTGACATTCTTGATTGGAAAATCATTGTCTGAGTATATTTTATCAGATCCAATCAACGTGTAAAGCAAGCTCACGCTTTCACAGCTTCCAGATGAGGATTCAACAGACTTAGCTTTAGCAGTCACAAACGGTTTTGCAGGTGGATCACAAAGAATGTAATTTTCGAGAGGTATGTTTTCCTCTTTTGTTACCGTTTCTGACTGTTCAGAGTTAGTATCCTTGGATTCATCATCTGACGAATCAACATCCTCAACAATGACTGGAGGATCCTGATTTCGTTCAGCTGTTGACACTTTCGCATTTGCTGATTCATCCAAATATGTGGATACTTCCTTTTTGTAACCTAGCCCAAATGTGAATTTCTCAAGGCTCAATGAAACTGAGGGCTCAAAATGAGGTTTATTTTCCTCATCAGGCATCGAAGAATAATCGTGTTTAATAGGTGGTGGACATTTCTTATAACCTATGCACGTGACATCCTTTTTCTTTTTATGTATGTCAATGATGTGATCCAGCACATACCTAGAGTTTGAATAACTATTCAGCTTAAGCTGGATCGCCTCACTTTCACACTTAGCACAGGCCAACTCTTTTTGCATTAACTCGAGCCTATTGATGTAACAGTTTATGTCAGTTTGTTTTCTTGAAACCATTTTTGTCAATTCAGTTTTATCTTTTCTTAAATTTTCAACCACCGTTTTAAATTCCTTTTCATGGTTTTCATAAAACATGTTAGCCTCTTTGCATTTCGAGAGATCCACTATCAACTTTTGATTGTGGATATTTGTCACTTCATATTTGTTTTGCAAAGCCTCATGTTTGCTTTGCAAATCACACCACTTAGCATCTAAAGAAACATGTTTGTTTTGCAAGTCAAACAATTCAGCATTTAAAGCATCATGTTTGCTTTGCAACTCAGACATATGAGCATCAAAATCAGCATATTTAACACTTAAGGTAGCACAATTTTCACAATTAACAACATTTGGTTCATCGACACATACCTGGCTTGATGAACTGCCGCCATTAGCCATAAAGGCTGAAAGAAGAGAAGAAGAAGAAGAATAAGCAGCTTGATCCACCAGAATAGATCTTCTATCATTCCTTGCTGCATCTTCTCCTAACAATTCATCGATATCTGCATCGATTCTCCCACTAGATACATCATCAGAAAAATCTTCGCCTGAGGTTCAGACTTCCTCATCTGAACTCCTTGAATCACCAGAACTCTCTTCATCTGAAGATTCACCACCACTGGTGGAAGATTCTCCACCACTGGCATGCTTCAAATCCTTAGCAGCTTCAGCAAAACAAGCTGCTCCTTCCTGATCACCAATGCCTAGTTGCATTGACCAGTCGCAACCTTCATCTATTTGCACCACAAGAGCCTGATTGGTGTTCGATGGTCCTGCTTGATTGTTTGCAGGGACTAAGGTGCGATCATCATTCCTGGTTTGATTCTGATTCTGTTGGTTGCCTTGACCTCTGAAAGGATTCTGGTTCCCATGTTGTGCTGGCTTTGTGTATTCACGTTTGAAATGACCACGTTCACCACAGTTAAAGCACTTGACGGATTGCTTGTCGAACCCATACTTGGTATCTTTCTTGCTTTCCAAGCTGGTTCTACCCGTCCGTTCCATGAAGTCTTTGGCTCGCCTTACAGCACTAGCGAAAGCCCATTTGATGTCCATCATATCCATCTCTTCTTTATCGATCTGCTGATAATCTTCTTGAGTTAGATTGATGTTTCCGATCTGCCCTGCAATCAAGCCACAATACGAGCTCACCAATGTGTTTAGTATCTCCATATGATCTTTAGCTACTTCAACGCTAACTTTGGAGAAGTTTGACGTGTCAAGCCGTACTGTATTTAACTTTGATGGCTGACCAGCAGATGATGTGCTTCCGTAACAAGCTTGCTATTGTGGAGCTGGTGGTAATGGATTTCCATACAAGTCTGTGGTTGGAGCTGGCTTTACAGGAACTTGTATCGTATTGCCATATAAATCCGTGCTTGTGACAAACGTCGTCTGAAGTGGAGCATGTGAAACTGGTCTTGCAGGAGTACTAGAGGTTCCATAATACATATCAGGATTTTGTCGCACTGGAACCCTTTTCGCCTTTAGGGTTTCTTCCTGATCTTTGTTCTCCAAGAGCTGAACGAAGTCATTGATGTTTGTTGTCGCCAATGCGCCATTGTACTTCAGGATTTCCAAGAAACTATTCCATTGAGGTGGCAATGCATCGGCAAACTTGGTGACTACCTCTGTTGGAGTTGTTACTACCCCATAATTACCCAATTCAGTCAGCAGATGATAGAATCGACTTGTCATATCTCCCAAAGATTCACTTTCCATACTTGTGAACCCATCAAACTCCTTTTTGAGTAAGTCATGTCTCAATTGGCATGACTTTTCATTTCCTAGACCCCTTGTCTTCAATGCATCCCATAATCGCTTTGACGTCTTGAAGCTGACGAACTGATGATATATTTCCTTGCTCATCGCCTGAGTCAGAATAGCATATGCTTTCTTTTCTAAATCATATGCCTTTTTCTGGTCTTCCGAAAGATCTGCAAAACTAGCGGCAGTTGAAGCGGCAACCTTAAGAGCTTGATCGAAGTCTGTGGTAAAACGTAGCCACAATTCCGTGTTTTGCCCATTGACATACGTCTAAAATCGATCTACCCAACCAGGATATTCGTTTATGTGCATCAGTTTCGGTGGACGATTCAGACTTCCGGTCTCGCTTTCGCTTAGGAGTATACTTTGAATACTTGGAGTTTGATTTAAATAAACGCCCATTGACCGGTCGACATTTGATTCACTTGCGAAGATGCGGGTGCGGGAGATTCAGCCCATGATGGCGACAAACCGGTGCAACAATACTTGCTTTCTGTATTAGATGTGGGTACAGGAGATTCAGCCCATGAGGGAGATAAACGTGTGTTTGTATACTTGCTCTCTGCAGTTGACGGATTACCCCACCAGTTCAGATTCATTTTTGATGTTTAATGACTAATACCTGAACAAATCACCCAAATCAAACAGTTAACAATGAAATAAAAGTCTACTGTTAGAAATATCACAAGTATGAATGACGAAAATAAGGTGTTTTCGTCTGAAGAATGATCACGAAATCAATAAGGGTTTTCGTCCAAACAAGTGATTTCGTTGGTTCAACACAAGTGATTTCGTAATCAGGTGATTTCGTTGAATGATGTTTGACGAAAAATAGAGGGATTTCGTCCAGAATGTTTTCGTCCAAGACAAGCACACAAGTGATTTCGTTGAGAAGTGTTTTCGTCCAGAGTCACCAGTGATTTCGTCCAAGACTTTGATGCCGAAAATGGGAGTTTTTGTCGACTGGGATGTGTGACGAAATCAAGGTGATTTCGTCCAGAAATGTTTGAGGTGTTTTTGTTGAAAACTGTTTTCGTCTGAAAACTGATTTCGTTCAGGAGCTGATATGCACAACTGATTTCGTCTTGATATGTTTGACAAAATCAGATGTATTTTCGTCCAGTATGATATTGTTGACCAGGGTGTGTGTTGAAATAAGTTGATTTTGTCTAGAAGACAGATTTCGTTGACAAAGTTACCAGCTGTTAGATATTATCCAAAATCTTATCTTCTTATCTTCTGACACAGAAGCCTCTTTTGTCAAAGCAGCATGCTTTCAGCCATTGTGGTTACCAACTATCAATCATATGTGTGACACAATATTCAAACAATTAATATAATATGCAACAACACTTCCGTAATGTTTCAACAAGGATCAAACATGGATAATTATCAAGAACATTATGAATATCAAATGAACACTTGAAGATTCTGAGTTTTCCAGACAACAACTTTTGCACTAAAGTTTAATAAAAACCAAATATTAACATGTAAGCATGTGTTTTAACAGTGGTTTTGTAAAAACTTATAGCAAAAACAACAAGGTTTTCACGATTTCATAACTGTTTTCCAGAAAAGTATGATATTCAAACAAGAACAAAACTGAAAAACACTTTAAAATCTATTAAAACACAAGAAAATCTACTTGGTTTAAACAACGAATCGAGCCAACGCTCTGATACCAATTGTAGTTCCACCCGGAGGATCGAGTAACCTCTATTCCCTGTTTTCCGACAAACCCGAAAGTGCGGAATCCAAATGGGTAAGTTAAACCAAGTGACGAACACGTAAAACACAAGATTCACCGATTAACACTCCATTGTATTAATCTAGAAAACGGTTACAATACAATGTTTACAAGATGCTCTTATAAACTCTCAGTGTGTGTGTGTTACAGTGTGTTCTTCAATTTTCTTAACCTGTTGCCGTTTCTGTTTCTTTTCCCTTTCTTTTACAAGACGGGGATCTGGTTTTGATGAAACAGATCGCTTGCGGTCAATTTGGTCACGGGGATCATCAACTTTGGCTTTTTGTTTATGAAGATATGAACAATTGCGAATAATATGTCCAAATGTGCCACATGAAAAACATGATCTTCGTTCTACAAACCCCGAAGTATCATGTGATTGTCTTATTGATGATGAACTTTGTGATCCCGAGGTACTTGGTTTTGAACTATTTGGTTCAATTCTTTTTAACATTTTAACTTGATTAACATGATCTAAGTTAGATTTATTGGCAAATGTTTCAAGTTTATCTGTTCCCGTCGATTTCACAAAGTTCACCTTCTTGTCCTTTTTCTGGGTCTGTTTCTTTTGACCTTGAGATAAAGGCGGATATATTACTAGAGAAGGAATGGTATCTAACGGGGTTGTAAGTTTTTACGAGATCAACTTTGTACAACATCTTGATCACAATCTTCTCAGCGTTTCACAAATCTGTGATAAACAGTTTTCAGTACACTTTGATGCAAATGGATGTTACGTGCTGAAACCCGGCTTCAAGATTCCGAAAGAATGGATTCTCTTATCAGCTCCATGGATAAATGATCTTTATGTCCTTGATATGAGCCAAGCTATTACGACGACTGCACAAGTAACTTGTTTCATTTCCAAAGCCACGGAAAAAGACTCAATCTCTTGGCACAGACGTATGGGTCACATTCACTTACGAAAAATGAATCATTTGGTGTCGAATGAATTAGTGAATGGTGTTCTTCTTAAAAATTTCCATATTCAAGACGTCTGTGTTTCATGCCAAAAAGGAAAGCAAACTAAGGAACGACATCCGACAAAGAAGATCAACACGGTGGCAGTTCCTCTTGAACGTTTGCACATGGATTTGTTTGGTCCTGTCAAGCACAAAAGCATCAGGAATGAATGATCAATACTGCCTCATAATAACGGATGATTATTCAAGATTTTCTTGGGTGGCGTTTATGGCTCACAAGAGTGCAACTTTCGGTATTATCAAAAACTTGATCGTTCAGATTGAGAATTTGTATAAGTTGAAGGTTAGACGGATACGCAGCGACACAATGGTACATAATTTAAAAATCATGCCATGGCGGAGTGTTGCACATCAAAAGGTATTCTTCACGAATTTAGTGCGGCTTATACTCCTCAACAGAACGGCGTCGCTGAACGTAAAAACCGTACATTGATCGAGACTGCTAGGACTATGTTGGTAGAATCGCAGTTGCCCATTCCATTCTGGAGTGAAGCTGTGGCCTCCGCATGTTACACGATGAATCGAGTCCTTACAGTTAAAAGACACAACAAGACCTGCTTCGAGCTTCTTCACAAACGGAAACCAGATTTGTCATATCTTGAACCGTTTGGAGCTCCTTGCACAATGATCGATCCTAATGGAAAGTTTCGGGCAAAAGCTATTGAAGGTCACTTTCTTGGTTATGCCACCCCGAACTTAAGAGTCTGGAATCTAGAGACTAAAAGGGTTGAAGAATGGTCTGAGGTCAGAGTACAAAGGCACACATTTCCAGTCAGATGTCCTGGTCAACCATGGATGTTTGAGTACGATGACTTTTTCAATTCGATCAATGTTGAAGCAGTTGAAGAAACTGCTGCGGCAAAGATGTTTTTTGAGAGTGACAACGCAACAGATTCACCGTTAGTTCGTCCAATTATTGTCAATCAAGAACCATCTTCAGTGAACAATAATGCTCTCGACAATGAGGATTTTCATGATGCAACCGAACTAAACGAATCTTCAGAGGATGAAGAATTTCTAGATGCAGATCAAGAAGCTCCTACATCAGCTGTTCATGGTACTTCAGAGGCTACACCTCCAGTGGACGCCCCTATAACAGCTGAAGCTACTGCATCATCCTCTTCGTCAGTTCCGGGTATTGAATTGGTTGTTGATCTAAATCTCAACAATCTGGGTACAAACATTCCAGTTCCGGAAAACCCTGAAACAAGGATTCACAATACCCATCCTCAACAAAACATCATAGGCAATGTACAAAGTGGCATACAAACAAGAAACATGTTGCGCAACAACAATAACGCAGGCTTGTATGCGGCGATTCGAGAATCTGGTCAACAAAACGATTGGTCTTTCGCGTGTTATGTCTCACAGGAAGAGCCAAGAACTTGGAAAGACGCTTTGAAAGATAACTCTTGGGTTGAAGCTATGCAGGAAGAACTGCAACAATTCTAGAAACTTGGTGTCTGGAAGCTCGTAGAGAAACCTGCTGGTTATAAGAAGATTGGTACCCGTTGGGTGTATAAATGCAAAAAGGACGACCGTGGAATCGTTATTCGAAAGAAAGCAAGATTGGTCGTTCAAGGTTTTCGTCAGATTGAAGGTATAGACTACAACGAAGTGTATGCACCTGTTGCACGTCTGGAAGCAATTCGGATCTTTCTGGCTTATGCCTCATTCAAAGGATTCATGGTTTACCAGATGGACGTCAAAAGTGCATTCTTACATGGTCTAGTCGAAGAAGAGGTGTATGTTGAACAGCCTCCAGGTTTTGAAGATCCTATCCATCCCGATCGGGTTTGGTTGCTGAACAAAGCTCTCTATGGTCTACATCAAGCACCACGAGCTTGGTATGCAACCTTATCTAATTATCTGCTGGAGAATGGATTTCGCAGAGGTCTTATCGATTGCACTCTCTTCATAAAAGAACAAGATGGAGATCTTCTACTGGTTCAGGTATATGTGGATGATATTATAATTGGTTCTACTAACAATGTTATGTGTAGGGATTTCGAGTGTGTAATGCAGGATAAATTCGAGATGAGCGCTATGGGAGAGATGACTTTCTTTTTGGGCTTGCAAGTGCAACAAACAAAGTCTGGGATTTTCATCCATCAGACTAAGTATGTTCAAGACATCCTGAACCGATTTCAGATGTCTGACACATTGCCCATTGGTACCCCACTGCAGCAAAATCACGAAATCAATCCAGACTTGAAGGGTGAACTCGTTAGCTCTTCATACTACCGCGCGATGATTGGATCCCTTATGTACCTCACAGCATCAAGACCAGATATAATGTATCCAACATGCCTGCTAGCCAGATATCAAGTGAACCCGAAGGCCTCACATCTTGCAGCTGTAAAAAGGATTTTTCGTTATTTGAAGGGTTGCCCAGACACTGGTCTATGGTACCCTAAGGATAATAACTTTGACTTGATCGCTTTCAGTGATTCTGATTTTGGCGGATGCAAAATCGACGGCAAATCCACAACGGCTGGATGCCAGTTCTTAGGAAATCGCCTCGTAACATGGCAGTGCAAGAAGTAGACTTGTGTCGCTACATCAACTTGTGAAGCTGAATACATTGCTGCCTCAAGTTGTTGCTCCCAAGTCCTGTGGATACAACAACAAATGCGCGATTACGGTTTTGAATTCCTAACTACTCCTATTTTAGTCGATAATTCTGCTGCCTTATCTATCACTAGAAATCCTGTGCAGCATTCAAAGACCAAACACATCGAAATTAAGTATCACTTCATACGTGATTGCTTTGATAAAAAGGCTAATAGATGTTGCTAAGGTCCACACTGATGACCAACGTGCCGAACTTTTTACCAAAGCATTTGATAAATCAAGATTTGACTTTTTATTATTGGTAAACGGCATTAAGGTCAAGCAAGAGTAATCCACATCGGAAAATCGTTTTTGTAAATATCTTTGTAAGTTTATTGATTTTAGGGGGAGTAATTCCAAAATTTGAAAATTCAAAAACATCGAAAAATTTCAAAACTCAAAAACAATAGAAAAACAAAAATGAGTTTCCTGGCGAGCAAAAGAGAAAATGATAGTACATCAGTGGTCTGTCCAAACCTCTTTAAACTGAAATGCAAAATGAAAAATGTTAAGCAGCTCTATATAAGATGTATCGGTAGGCTCACAATCATCTTAAAGTGTGCAGGGTGATATAAACTTAAATCGACTGAAGATCAGGTGGGAACCACTCATTGGAATATGGTCTTAGTACCGAAATTTCGTTTGAGAGATTGTCGAGGTTCTGAGATATGTGGTCGTTATGCTGTTTATCATCTGGGTATCATGGTTGTTTCTTTTACCGAAACAAACGGAGACGAAGTCTAGATCTTCCATGATATCATACATACGTGTACATACTGCATACGACCTCAATAAGTGATCAACAATCACATGTCCCACAAAATAAGTGATAATATATCACATTTATCCGGGAGTCAAGTTCGTCTCTTTGCTGTACGAAAGTACTGACCTGTTCACGGACTTGCTCCTGTGCCCTCATGCATCTGAAAAATCAAGTTCCTCATCAATAATTGATTCTATCACATAGGGCTTGTTTTCAATCAAAATAAGTGAGTTACTCACATCTTTTTATACGGCAAAATAGATGATAAATGGTATACTCACCAGTAAGATGAAATCCTCGTGCATACCTTGATACGGGAATGTATCGTGATGTGGATGAACACTGGTCGGTAAGTATAAATCATACCTTAACGTATCCCCTCGCCATGATTACATATGATAAGTTGAGCTTATGTGGATAACAATACCGATAATCGTTATAGGATGTTTATCAAATTGTTAACAAAAAGAACAACAAGAGTGTTTTGGCATGACCGTACACTGATATGATTCTCTTACCCTCGAAACTCGCAAAAAGAATGTTTGTATATATTTACTTTTCTTAGTTTCTGCAACTCTGTATATATTTATTTACTGCTTTCAGTCTTTAAGTTTGAAATATTCAAAATACCAAAAAGATTTTAGGTGTGTTTTAATATAAACTTTATAAAAGTCAAAAAGATTTTATTTCTGCTTTAGTTTTGATTAACCGATGTTGGAACTCAAGTCTTCGTTGCCTGAAATCTGATGAAAACCAAAACGACTGAATCTTCATAAACGGTCAGAGTTTGCAAGTTTTGAAAGTTAATAATCAAAATTGAAAAATCTGTTAACTTTTCAAACTAATTGTCGGACGGTAGTTGAAAACATGGTCACATGTGTGTCATTTGTTTAACTGTTAACTATATTCCAAGCGTTTGTTCTCATTACGTGTTTAGCTTTCTTGCATGTGCAGATGCTAAAGGCGAGGAGAACATGCTCGGTGACAAGCTTCGGAATGAAGACACGACGTGAAGGCACTCAAATGATAAAGATGATCGAGTTGCCGCTGATCAATCATCAACACCACAAGGATCTCAAGTATTGAAGATCAAAAGATTCACAAGCATAATCAAAGGGGGAGTTTATTGATACACTTCCTAAATGAAAGCGGGAGTTTGTTAACACACTTTCTACATGCAACACGTGAAGCCTTTGAAGATCCTTTCCGAGAATGAATGAACCATCAAGAGATGGAGAACGAGATTACGAACCTCACGAGCAGCATCCAAGGGGGAGTTTGTTGATACATATTATGTGGATACGGCTCGAATCGGTTCGACTCGGCTACGAAGTGAAGGCCGTAGTCAAGACATCCTCCTGTCTTGACTCGCTATGCGATTTACTTTGTAACGTTTGCGTAAATGCAACTGCGTGTGTGTAGTTTGCACTTAGTTTATGTGTTATATGTTATGTTTGTTTGTTTGTTGTATTGGCCCATCATTGAAGAAGCCCAAGACAAGTTGACAAAGGCAAGGCCCAAAGCCCAACAACATGTTGAAGTGCCATCTGGAGACAGAAGCCTATGAAGAAGCCAAGGCCCATATGCATGGACGAAAACACCCTGTTGGGCGAAATCCCTTGTGGGGAAAACACTTTTGGCGAAATCCCCATAGGTGATGAAATCACCTGATTTCATCGAGACCTGGGATTTCGTCGATGGGATTTCGTCCAGTTCTTGATTTCGTCAACATGTTGGTATATAAACACAGACAACAAACATAACACATGGAGACAAGTCTGAATAGATTTGCGAGCGAACACACTGTAAACACACACACACTGGGAGTTTATGAGAGCATCTTGTAAACATTGCTTTGTAACGGTTTCATACGCATTAATACAATGGAGTGTTAATCGTTGAATCTTTGTGTTTGTGTTCGTAACTTGGTTTAACTTACCCGTTTGGATTCCGCACTCTTGGGTTTGTCGGAAAACAGGGAATAGAGGTTACTCGATCCTCCGGGTGGACCTACAATTGAACCGAGCCGAGCCGTATCCACATAATATGTATCAACAAATGAGTGCTTCTGTGTCTTAGTCAAAGTCCACAAAAATGCCTAGGTTTGGTGGCTTCCTATGCCGTGACACATGTTAGTGGCCTTGCAAACCACTAGCGATCTCATATTACAAACATTCATAGTACTCAGTTACAGATACATTCTACATGATACATACAAACTTTCATAATACTCAGTACAGATACGTTTTACAAGTTACATTCCATGTTTTCATTCAAGTATTTAAACATTCAATACAAAAACTGCATGAATTCACACCAACATTATGTTGACGTTTTTCCAAAAACTCACATGTATTTCAGGTAACTAAAGTGGATGTGCGCGCAGTCTTACTCATGCTCTTGGATGTCGTTTATGTTTGAATAAAGTTGTAAACTTTCAGACAATGTGTTGTCTCATGATGTAAACACTTAATCTATGTTTTCAGTAATGTAATGTTTGGCATTTGAAGTTATTTTTATGAGCATGTAGTATGTTTACCAATCGTATGCAATGAAAACCTTTCATGATCACACCTCGTGCTTCCGCCTAAGAAAGGGGTGTGACAATATTAAAATTAACTTAAAACACTATAAAGAAGCAACAATATTAAAATTAACCCAAAACTTTTTATCTTTTGCAATTTATCCTCACAACTTTTTTTACTTTCAACTTTGGTCCTTTATAATTTATTTTCCGCAAATTTTTCATTCGATGCTTCAATCCAAATTTTGTTACTTAACACATCGCAATATGCGTCTTTGGTTTAACGTTTTTATGTTTCGTTCTAAATTTTGCGAGTTAACACGACACAACGTGCGTATGTGGGTGAATATTTTTACATCGTCTATTTTTTCTCGTTTGATAGGTTCAACATAAACGTTCGGGTACTAGATCAACTTAGTTATAATTAAAGAATCTTGTCGCGTTGCGGCGAGTCGTAGTTGAAAATTAAATGATAAACCAAATATGTAATTCGGTTTTGAATCCCATACAAACTTTGATAAACACACATGTTACTCTATACAAAGAAAATTATTATTTTACTGAATGACCTTTCAAGATTACAATAAGTTGTTTATACAAAAGATACTAACCATTTAACATCAACCGAATGAACCGATAACTAATAAATTAAATATGATAATTAGAAAATTAAATTACATCTAATCAAGTGTATAAATGGACGAATAACCCACGAATTTCTTATTAATTAAGTTTTTCTTTCTTGTGTTTTACCCAACGATCCGTGTGATATCGTTAATTCTGTTACATGCACCTTATCATATAATGAAACAAAAAACTAAAAGGCATTCGAATTTTGAAATCAAGTTTGATACATTGTGCTGGAGTCCGAGGAGTGTGCTCTCTGCGGTGATGCGGCTGAAACAGTGGATCATATTTTCATGGGATACGAGATATCGATGAATGTTTGGAATCGGCTGAGTCAGTGGACTAAACTCCCTCCCATTTATGCATTTACATTCTGTGACCTATTGGATATTCACAAAGGTGATGCAGTGGAGAAAAAGGCTAAAGTTTTAATTCGTGGGCTTGTTATTGTGGTTTGTTGGTGTATTTGGAAAGCGAGTAACGCCAAAATATTCTCGGACGGGAATGCTAATAGTGAGGATATCTTCAGGGAGGTGAAATCTCTGTTGGAAAAATAGGTGAAAATAACATTTTTCACAAATATAGGAAAATTATTTTTTCCTATTTTGGACTAGAAATAAATATAATAAAATGAGCGGGTTTTATATATTTATCTGTGGGTTTGTGTTCTATGTTGGAAGAGCTTCGCAACGAACTAAACCACGTCCAAAACGGAGCTAAGATGGAAGAGATATCGATGCTCAAAGTTGGGTGTTTGAAACATTGAATGCTGAAACAAAAGGGAAAGTAGCACATTGTCCCACATCGGAGGAGAGATGGAACTTAAATGGGTATTTAAGTGGGAGCTCTCCATCCTTATTGTTTCATGGAAGCACACACTAAGTGTACTCGCGAAGGGTGCGGAGCACCCTAACTCGCACTCGCACTGACACACACTCGCGCGCGTGGTGTGAGCGATGAGGCGCAATGTGGCGCTTTGATGGCGCACTTTACACTTCGCACGCTCACGTGCGCGTGGTGGATCACAGAGGCTGCAAGGACCAAGTGGTGAAGAGGCGTGCAGGTTCGAGGCGCGTGACGTGGCAGTCCGCGCGCGAGTACAAGTGGCACGAAGGCGCGGTTGCGCATGGTGCATGGGCCCTGATGTGACGTGCGCTGCGCACCAGAGTGAGCCAAAACGGCGTGACTGTGTGGCGTGCTCGTATAGGCTCACAAGTGACGTGGCACACGCGCGCATGCGCGTATGGACCTGAGTCGGTGTGGCGCACGCGCCCATGGCAGTGAGCCAAACGGACGCAGCGCACATGAGCGTGCTGACCAGCGCGCGTGCAGAAGCTTCCAGCATTCAATAGCAATGCAGTTACACTTCAGCAACGAAACTGCCAAGTCAAACGGTTTTGACTGAGAATTAAATGACGTATTAAATTGCATTGAAGACGTTTAATGCAATTTAAACATCTCATTTAATTCGGTTTTTGGCTGTTTCAAATAGGGAGCTGTATAAATACAGCTCCATACCTTACTGCAGAGCACACCACGAACAACAACAGCAAAAGCAAAAGCAACTTTCTCTCTACTACTACTGATCTTTTCTTTGCAGATTTCAAGGTAGACGTCGGGTTCCTGTGCCATCTTCGGCAGTACCACTGCTTCGGCTGTTGTACCCTGGGAAACAAAACGAGTACTCCTGGGAGACTCGGAATTTGTTTTAAGGGAAGCGTGTGTACACGTGCCTCAGCCTTCTTCTTCATCTAAGTTCTTGTATTTCATTTTATTTCAGTTGTAATTGTACTGTTTTTTCTGCTTTCTCATTTCTGTATTGTAATCTTTTGAATAAAAAATTGTTTATTTTTATTTAATTACGTGAACGGTTCCTACAATCTTAAAACAAATTTTTAAAACCGTTCGTGTAATCAAAACCATTCTGTTTTGTGATTCAAACCAATTTTGATTCACTCAGTTTGTGTTTTAAAAACATATTTTTTTTGTTTTCTTCTTCAAAGGAGCGACTTTGGTTGAAAACAATTTGGTTACTTCAGAACGTGTCCTAAAATTGCTAAAACTTTCTGAATTGGTCTTCAAAGTTGGACTTAGAAGCCAATCAGTAAGTTCTAAAATTATAAAATTTCTGTTTTTAGTCTTCAAAGTTGGACTTAGAAGCTGAAACAGTAATTTGGTGGTAAAATTAAAATTTACTAGTTTACTTCTGGTTTTTGCGTAAATCAGAATTTTGACTAAAACTTTAGAGTAGGGTTCCTGCGGAAAGTGTGTTTTTCCTAGAAAGTCTAGGAAGCAATAAGAACGCGACATGTGGCATTGAAGGATTTTAACTAAAAGGGCAATTGTGTAATTTGAATATTATTTTAATTATGGATTATTTTATTAGGATAACTAACTAACCAGAAAATTATGGAAACTAAATATTCCATTTAAATCAAATTGACAGTTTCAATTTAAATCATACAAGACGCTGTGTTTCTTGACAATGTGTTTTAACAGCAAGCAGATTTCTTGACGCTATGTTTTAACAGCAAGCAGATTTCTTGACACTGTGTTTTAATAGCAAGCAGATTGCTGGAGGATTCTTGACACTGTGTTTTAACAGCAAGCAAATTGCTGGAGGATTCTTGACACTGTGTTTTAACAGCAAGCAGATTTCTTGACAGTTTGTTTTAACAGCAAGCAGATTTCCTTGACACTGTGTTTTAACAGCAAGCAGATTTCTTGACGCTGTGTTTTAACAGCAAGCAGATTGCTGGAGGATTCTTGACACTATGTTTTAACAGCAAGCAGATTGCTGGATGATTCTTGACACTGTGTTTTAACAGCAAGCATATTTCTTGACATTGTGTTTTAACAGCAAGCAGATTGCTGGACACACTGTCAGTGTCTTCGTCTTCAACACAACCTAGTGTCTTCGTCTTCAACACACTGTCATCATCAACATTAAAATGGTAAAACACATAAACCTTAAAACACACTGCCATCATCAACATATTCAGATGTCATTTTAAAACACAATTACATCTGTAGGTACTGCCATCAAGACGTCTGTAGGTAACCCCAATTACATCTAGAGCCCACTATAAGATGTCAAGCATTGAGGTCCATTGACTAAAAATAAGAACCCGATTCAATGATAGATAAAAAAAATAGAAACAAGTATGAAAAACGACAACCGATAGGGAAACATCACCGGCCGACCAACGATTCCGACTACTGTTTGAACGAAAACCGTCAGTAACATCAACAACAATGATCAACTGTCAAACAGAAGGCGTGCCTGATGACGTCATGATCGGCTTATACCTTGAATGAACCGATATATGACCAATCGGAGAAGAATATTTGCAGGAAATATGGCTGGTTCTTCTTTGGTTGCGGTTAGGGAGAGAGAGAGAGAGAAAGTGGGGAAATCCCATGATTTTAGGGATTGGTTATTGATATGGCAGTTTCTTGACTGATTTAAAACACTTCCAATTACCAAAATACCCTCATTATATTAAAAGTCTCTAATTATATAACTCAGATATTACGAAAATGCCATTCATTTTATCTAAGCCATTAAAAACACCAATCGGATGGCCCAGATCGCTTCCTAGACTTTCTAGGAAAAACACACTTTCCGCAGAACTCCTACTCAAAACTTTAAATTTTAATTTTTTCAGAATGTCGACCGATAATGTCAACGTTAACAACACGAATGTTGTGACGGGAACCCCCTTGAACGCCATCACTGTGGGAGCGTCCACAGTGGCTAATCACGCTGAACGACCCGAGAAGTTCTCGGGTCTACACTTCAAAAGGTGGCAATAGAAGATGTTCTTCTACCTGACCACCATGAACCTTGCGAGGTTCTTGACGGAAACCGCTCCCCAACCTGCGGAAGGGGAGACCAACGCTCAGGCTCTGAGCGCGGTAGAGGCTTGGAAGCACTCGGATTTCATTTTGTCGAGGCTATGTGTTAAACGGGCTTTCAGATGCATTGTATAATGTGTACTACAATGTCAAGACTTCCAAAGATCTTTGGGATGCCTTGGACAATAAGTATAAAATGGAGGATGCTGGCACAAAGAAATTTGTGGTAGCCTGTTTCTTGGATTTCAAAATGGTTGATTCTAAAACCGTTATGAATCAAGTCCAAGAATTGCAAATTATACTATATGACATCCTTGCGGAAGGCATGACACTTAGCGAGACATTCCAAGTGGCAGCGATGATTGAGAAGTTACCTCCTGGTTGGGTGGATTTTAAGAATTATCTTAAACACAAACGAAAGGAGATGACTATAGAGGATCTTATTGTTCGTCTTCGGATTGAAGAGGACAATAAAATTGCCCTAAAAGGCAGCCATGCGCAAACTTCTGCTAGCGCAAATTTGGTTGAGCATGGGCAATCCTCTAAGGGCAATAAGGGTAAGGGGAAAAAGGACAAAGAGAAAGCAAAGGCTAGCAAACTTGGACCGAAGAAAGGGGTTGTGAAAAAGAAACCTCAAACGTTCCAAGGGACTTGTTACAACTGTGACGAGCCGGGGCATCAGGTTAACCAATGCAAGAAACCAAAGCGTGAGCGTGCGCACATGGTGGATGAAGGCGGAATGCCTTTGGTAGCAATGATTTCCGACAAAACCGCAATGTTGGATGAGGTCAATGTTGTGACCAACACTCCAAAAGGATGGTGGGTTGATACGGGAGCAACCCGTCATGTGTGCCCAGACAGGAGCCTCTTTACCACCTTCAAGGAGCTTGCGGGAGATGAGAAGCTGTACATGGGAAATGCAGCCACCGCGGACATCAAGGGTGAAGGAACGGTGATTTTGAAGTGGACTTCAGGGAAGGAGCTCACTTTAAGCAACGTGCTATATGTCCCAGACTTACGCAAGAGCCTAGTCTCGGGATGATTGCTTAATAAGTTTGGATTTCGTTTAGTTTTTGAGAGCGATCAATTTGTACTTACTAAACGAGGAATGTATGTTGGCAAGGGCTATGCCTAAAATGGTATGTTCAAATTGAATGTAATGGAAGTAAAAAAGAACATGAATAAAATTGCTACTACTTCTACTTATATGCTTGAGTTTTCTGATTCGAATAAATGGCATGGTAGATTAGGTCACGTAAATTTTAATTCAATACGCCGTTTAATCAATTTAAATTGTATACCAACATTCCATATTGATTCACATTATAAATGTGAAACTTGCGTAGAATCCAAACTTACAAGATCATTATCGAAATCGGTTGAACGAATAACCGAACCCCTTGATTTAATTCACACCGATATTTGTGATTTAAAAGCGGTACCCACAAGAGGTGGAAATAAGTACTTCATCACGTCTATTGATGATAGTACTAAATATTGCTATGTATATTTACTAAAAAGTAAAGATGAAGCAATAAGTAAATTTATCTTGTATAAAAATGAAGTTGAGAATCAACTTCAAAAGAAGATAAAAGCTTTGCGAAGCGACCGAGGAGGCGAATATGTTGCACCTTTTGCCGATTTATGCGCAAAAAGTGGCATTGTACATGAGTATACACCTCCTTACTCTCCACAATCAAATGGCATGGCGGAACGAAAGAACCGCACATTGAAATAAATGATGAACGCCATGTTGATAAGTTCTGGGGTGAGCCAGGAAATGTGGGGGGAAGTCATTCTCTCGGCTAATTATCTTTTGAACAAGATACCACTAAAAAAGAGAGACGAAACTCCATATGAGTTATGGAAAAGGAAGAAGCCTTCATACAAATACTTGAAAGTGTGGGGGTGCCTAGCAAAGGTGATTGTACCACCTCCTAAGGCTCTTAGGATAGGACCCAAAACTGTTGATTGCATATTTATTGGGTATGCGCATCAAAGTAGTGCACATCGCTTTCTTGTACATGAGTCCAAGAATCCTGATGTACACGTAAACACTATCATGGAGGTGAATCCTAACGTTGTGTCTTACTTTGAAAATGTGTTTCCTTTGAGAAGACAAACACATGCAACGTCATCAACACCTAATTTTGAAGTAGGTGAAAGTTCATCTACACCAGTTGATGAGGTAGTTCATGATAAGACACATGAACGACCTGAGGTTGAAGAAAGTGATCGTAGGCGAAGCAAAAGGCCAAGGGTTGAAAAATCCTTCGGTCCAGACTTTGTTAGCTATATGGTTGAGGGCGAGCCCAATACATATCGCGAAGCGGTTTCCTCTTCAGAAGGACCTCAATAGAAAGAAGCAATAAGGAATGAAATTGATTCTATATTGCAAAATCATACTTGGGAGTTAGTAGATCTTCCACCTGGTTGCAAACCACTTGGATATCGTTGGATATTCAAAAGGAAGATGAAAACTGATGGAAGTATTGATAAATACAAGGCTAGGTTGGTGATTAAAGGATTTAGACAAAAGGAAGGTCTAGATTACTTTGAAACCTACTCGCCCGTGACGCGCATAACCTCGATTAGATTGGTTCTTGCTATAGCGGCTTTAAGAAATTTGGAAGTTCACCAAATGGACGTTAAAACTGCATTTCTAAATGGCGATTTACATGGAGCAACCTGAAGGTTTCTCCGCCCCAGGTCAAGAGGGTAAAGTATGTAAACTCGTCAAGTCTTTGTATGGCTTGAAGCAAGCACCAAAACATTGGCACCAAAAGTTTGATCATGTCATGATTGACAATGGTTTCAAAATAAATGAGTGCGACAAATGTGTTTATTTTAAAGACACAAATGAAGGTTATGTGATCTTATGCCTTTATGTAGACGATATGCTTATCATTGGGAGTAATGAAAAAATTATCAAAGCTACTAAAAGCATGTTGAAAGCGAGATTTAACATGAAAGACATGGGTTTTGCTGATGTGATTCTTGGAGTAATGATCATAAGAACCCAAGATGGTCTTGTGTTAAGTCAATCTCACTATGTGGATAAAATTCTTGAAAAATTCAACTCAGGAGACACGAGTGTAGCTCGAACTCCAGTTGATACCTCCCAACATCTCAAGAAAAATAAAGAAGATGGAGTTGCTCAGTTAGAGTATTCAAGAATTATTGGCAGTCTAATGTATCTAATGACATGTACTAGACCCGACTTGGCTTACGCGGTGAGTAGGCTAAGTAGATACACCAGCAATCCGTGCGCGGATCATTGGAAGGCTATCACGAGGGTGCTTAGATACATAAGATACACAAGAGATTATGGACTGCATTATACCCGACAACCAGCAGTGATCGAAGGATACACTGATGCAAACTGGATATCGGATAATAAAGATTCCAAATCAACAAGTGGTTATGTGTTTACACTTGGAGGAGCTACTATTGCTTGGAAGTCTTCTAAGCAAACAGTCATAGCAAGATCCACAATGGAATCCGAATTTATCGCCTTGGATAAGTCAGGCGAGGAGGCGGAATGGCTACGTCAATTCGTAGAATATATTCCAAGATGGCCAAAGCCTTTGCCAGCCATATGTATACATTGTGATAGCCAATCAACGATTGGTAGAGCTCAAAGCTTGATGTACAATGGCAGATCAAGGCACATGCGATGTAGACATAACACGGTACGACAACTACTCTCAACGGGTGTTATCACAATTGATTATGTTAGATCAACGGATAACATTGCGGACCCGTTTACAAAAGGCTTAAGCAGAGAGTTAGTAGAAACGTCGACAAGAGGAATGGGACTAAAGCCCGTGATACATGGGAATATGAGGGAAACCTAACTTAGTTGACTGGAGATCCCAAGATCTAAGTTCAATAGGACAACTTAATCATATTACCAAAACGGAGTCACTGTGTGGGAGTACCCTAAACTAAATAAAAGGGAGTTACATATACTTCCTAGTCCATTCCAATCAGTGACATGAAGTGAGGTTAAGCATGTTAAGGTTAAGGATTTTGAGTAAATCTAAATTAACCATGATGCTTTTAATGATTCACAGGAATCACCTATGTAAGAGAGAAGTGGGGTCGCTTCGAATGGATTTGTGGGGTGCGTAAATCCTAGAGCTCTCGCAGAACCAGGCTAGTGTTCTAGGACTATAATAGGACACGACAATGAGGGGTTGTCCAAACCAGGGAGAGTATTGTGTGAAGTGTATTGTCGTTTACACAAATGGGGGTATGTTCAAGGACATCGCGTCTACAAACCGCTAGTAAGCTAAGTATGCTTCACAAAAGAAGGTTCAAAGGAAACAACCTACCTATCTTGCAATACTCAACTGTCGAAGTTTATCGTTGAAAAGTGTAAGGAAAAGATCGATTTCCATACATGTGGGGGATTGTTGGAAATTTGATGAAAATAGCATTTTTCATGTGGGGGATTGTTGGAAAAATAGGTGAAAATAGCATTTTTCACAAATATAGGAAACTGATTTTTTCCTATTTTGGACTAGAAATAAATATAATAAAATGAGCGGGTTTTATATATTTATTTGTGGGTTTGTGTTCTATGTTGGAAGAGCTTCGCAACGAACTAAACCACGTCCAAAACGGAGCTAAGATGGAAGAGATATCGATGCTCAAAGTTGGGTGTTTGAAATATTGAATGCTGAAACAAAAGGGAAAGTAGCACCTTGTCCCACATCGGAGGAGAGATGAAACTTAAATGGGTATTTAAGTGGGAGCTCTCCATCCTTATTGTTTCATGGAAGCACACACTAAGTGTACTCGCGAAGGGTGCGGAGCACCCTAACTAGCACTCGCACACGCGCGCGCGCGTGGCATGGGCGAAGCTTCCAGCATTCAATAGCAATGCAGTTACACTTCAGCAACGAAACTACCAAGTCAAACGGTTTTGACTGAGAATTAAATGACGTATTAAATTGCATTGAAGACGTTTAATGCAATTTAAACATCTCATTTAATTCGGTTTTTGGCTGTTTCAAATCGGGAGCTGTATAAATACAGCTCCATACCTTGCTGCAGAGCACACCACGAACAACAACAGCAAAAGCAACTTTCTCTCTACTACTACTGATCTTTTCTTTGCAGATTTCAAGGTAGACGTCGGGTTCCTGTGCCATCTTCGGCAGTACCACTGCTTCGGCTGTTGTACCCTGGGAAACAAAACGAGTACTCCTGGGAGACTCGGAATTTGTTTTAAGGGAAGCGTGTGTACACGTGCCTCAGCCTTCTTCTTCATCTAAGTTCTTGTATTTCATTTTATTTTAGTTGTAATTGTAGTGTTTTTTCTGCTTTCTTATTTCTGTATTGTAATCTTTTGAATAAAAATTTGTTTATTTTTATTTAATTATGCGAACGGTTATTACAATCTCTTGGTTTTTTCTGGCTTAAAAGTCGATCTAAGCTTAGGAATTTAGTTTGGAGTGAATGGTGTAGATATCTATTGTATATGTTGTAGTTGTTGGGTTCGGTTCTGTGTCTTTTTGGCCAGGGGCGATGCTTTGAAGGGGCCGGGAGGGGCGCCCGACCCCCCGAACTTTTCGGCCAGTAGTGTTATATATGTAGTTTTCGTATATAAATTTTTGGGTATATATGTTTTCGACCCCCCGGTTCTATAGAAATTTTTGTGTATATACGTTTTCGACTCTCCTTAAAAAATTTCAAGCTTCGTCACTGTTTTTGGCCAGACTGCCCGTTCTTTTAATAAAATTTACCTTTAAAAAAAAGCTACAAGTAATATAATTATTAATAAGCTAGTTGAAAAATTGTGTAGCATTATTACACTACTTATTTGCACCATTCGCACATTAAGTTTTATTTGCACGCAATCCAACCCCTATTTAAAATATGCTTTGGTTTGGTTTAAATATATTGAAAATTAAATGATAAACCAAATATGTAATTCGGTTTTGAATCCCATACTGAAGCATAGCAAATGCGAAAAGTGCTAGATATTTTGTAACAAACTTGGATAAACACACATGATACTCTATACAAATAAAATTATTATTTTACTGAATGAACTTTCAAGATTACAATAAGTTTATTATTTTAGACCTGGCAAACGGGTCGGGTCATGGGTCACAATGGGTTCGGGTTACAACGGGTTCGGGTCAAAACGGGTCAATTATAAAAAAAGGTTGTTTTGGTTCGGGTCGGAACGGGTCCGGGTCGGAACGGGTTTCGGATCAGGTCAGTTTTTCAATAAGTTTCCCGTTACCCAACCCTGACTTTACAACAACTACCAAATATTATTGCTAACATTTTATGGTCATTTCAGTAGAAGATGCAAATTGCTGATGTCATAAGCAAAAGAATTCATATTTGAAATGGTCAAAGAAAGTGCTTATATTACCGTTAAGCCCAGTTCCTCTTGGATAGAAGTTGAGTGAGCTTATCCCTCCATTGTGCTGTAACACAAAGACACTACATGAATTGCTGGCCCTTACTTTGCGCTTCTGCAGATTATTACAGTCTTCCCCCGCTAGGACAATTTATGTATTTAAATCACTTTGGGCAACTTTAGACTGTTTAAAAGGGTTGTTTTGGTTCGCCTCGAAACGGTACGCGTCGAAACGGTACGGTACGAAACGGTTCGGTTCGAAACGGTATTGTTCGCGTCGAAACGGTTTGATTCGAAACGGTACGGGTCGAAACGGTTCGCGTCGAAACGGTTCGGTTCGAAACGGTACTGGTTGAAACGGTACTGGTCGAAACGGTTCGCGTCGAAACGGTTTGATTCGAAACGGTACTGGTCGGAACGGTTTGCGTCGAAACGGTACTGGTCGTGCGGATACTTGTGCCGGCTCGAAACCCATTCCGATCCGAAACCTGCCTCGTTTCTTTAAGACGCTAACCCACATCGACCCATTTATTTAATGATGTCGACCCGCTTTGACCCGAAAATTACAAGATGGAATTTCAAGTGTCTCGTTGTGACCCATTTAGTTAAAATATCTTACCCAAATCAACCCATATAATTTTAAAAACAACCCAAATTGACCCACTTGGAAGACTTTGGGTCAAGATTGCCCCCTCTAATTTTACTGAATGACCTTTCAAGATTACAATAAGCTGTTTATACAAAAGATACTAACCATTTAACATCAACCGAATGAACCGATAACAAATAAATTAAATATGATAATTAGAAAATTAAATTACATCTAATCAAGTGTATAAATGGATTGAATAACCCACGAATTAATTATTAATTAAGTTTTTCTTTCTTGTGTTCTACCCAACGGTCCGTGTGATATTGTTAATTCTCTTAGACCATGTGTGGTGGTACACATGAATAAAGCCCCAACCTATGGTCATTTTACGACATGTGTCATCCCAGTCAGCAAAGGGGCATTATGGGCGTTTTTCACAAATGGGCGTAGTGGGATAATGGCCAATAATACCCCATCAATAATTACCTAATTAATATTTTCTTGTTTTTTTTTAATTTAAATATAAAGGTATTTGAGTTGGAATTACATGATTGGCCAAGTGAGGTGAAGAAATGTGTGTTTTAAAAAACGCCGGCCCATTTTTTTTGTCCAATAACGCCATCAAACGCCCAAGGGGGTGGAGCCGGGGCTTGATCCGGCGTGTTTGGTAATTTTTTTTTTGAAAAATAGAGTCAACATTCACCTCATGATATAATGAAACAAAAAACTAAAAGGCATTCGAATTTTGAAATCAAGTTGATACATTTCCATAATAAAAAATGGATCATCCACAATTTGAAGTGGACGGATTATGGGTCACGTAATATTACATCACCTTCTTTGATGTTTTGCTGCTTTTTATCAAACTTTATATCTTGAAAAAAAAAAAAAACAATTAATAACCTCATCCGTCACACACCAACATAAACATTTTAATATACAAAGTAACAAACAGTTAATTTAAGTAGTATCAAACGAATCTACTAGTGACTTTCAATAATTTCTTTTCATGGTGAAATTCAAACAAATGAAGCACATTAACAACTCTATCCTATGATTAACTAAACGATGCAACTTTTATTAAAGAGTTAATTACATAGTTAGTCTCTGTGGTTTGCCCAAAGTAACATACTTAGGTACTAATAGTTTAAAATCACATTTTAAGGTATTAACTTTTCATTTTGTAACGTTTTGAGGTATTAACGTTATTTTTAGGTTTAAAATCACAATCTATTAGTACCTAAGTATGTTATTTTATGCAAACTACAGGGACTAACTATGTTAATACCCTAGAAGTTAATACTTCCAAAGGTTACAAAATGAAAAGTTAATACCCTAGAAGGTGATTTTAAACTATTAGTACCTAAGTATGTTATTTTGTGCAAACCACAGGGACTAACTATGTAATTAACTCTTTATTAAACAAAAAAAAGAGTTGTAGATAATATCGCATTACTTAACGTATAGTAAAATCAGTGGCGGAGCCAACAAAAATTCTGGAGTATTCCAATTTGTTTTTGGGGATCAGGGGTATCCTTTGTATAAAATCAATTTTTTTTTACTAGTGACGGAAGGAAATCTTTCAAAGGTGTTTAGAAAGGAGGAGAGAAGTGTAATATTTAGCTGTTAAAGAAATAGGGGCTAAAGTTTTTAATTTGGACATAAAGCTCTTTCTTGTTTCTCTAATTGGTTAGCGAGACACCGTTTATTTCTTGATCGAAATATAAAGACAAAAATAATGAATATTTTTCTAAAAAAATTGAAAATTGTCAAAATAGTATGAAAGCTTGGACCAAATCACAAATATCAATACAATAACACAAGAGAAGCGACAAAAAACAGTGACGAAAACTTTATTATCTTACCAACCCAGAAAACACCCAAACCACCCAAGATCTTACAAAACTGTAAGATCAGAAATCGTTCAATACTAAGTACATAATCAACTGATGACAATCAGTTGGTTAATCGGAACAATACAACAAGAATGAAATAATACAACCTGAAATACGAAGATCCGCAGGATCTCAACAGGAAGATAAACTGATCTCACAAATAAGATTAACACAAAGATATACCAAACCTCACAAAGAGACAGACGAACTGAACCTCAGCGATACTGAACCACCATTGGATTAACTACTGACCAAGAACCATAATGAACCTGATCGCCATAAACCGGAGAATCACCATCACCGTCACCAAGGCAAAGATCCAGTGCCTTAACACCTCCAGATTCAGAAAGTTCGAACAATCAAGTAGTATCGACAGAAACTTCTGAGGAACAAACAGAGGAGCTGCAAACCAAAATCAGAATTGAAAACGTTGCGGTTGCGAGCAGGGATAAAGCTTGTCTAGTAACTGTGGTGGTTGGAAGATGAGGGTTATTGTTGATGTATAACTGGAACGGAGAAGATAAGAGTGTGCGTAACAATACAAAATGAAGGTTCTGGAAACCCTAGATCTCAAAGAGATATTTTATACACCTGCAAAAATAACAAATACACTTTGCACCCTTGAACTTCAACAATAATACTGATAGGCTAAGAAGTTTGTTATAACTAAACAAACCAACCACAAGCCCAGCTTAGGTTGTTATACCAGACAGGCCCAACGTATAAATAGGCCCAAACCGAACAATATAACCATCTGGTCCATTTAGAACAATACCAGCCCAACTCAATATAACTCCAACAGACCCAAATACATAAGTCCAGCAATGATGAACCACAAGTCCACTTGACATGTTTGTGTTTTAATCATTATTATTTTAACATCCCCCCTTGATTCAAACACCAAACAAGTAAACTAGACCTTACTCAAAACACAACAGATTATGCTGAACTCAACTCAACCTTTTGTAACCAAGTCTGCCAACAGATCTTCAGTGCCAATTTTTTCAAGATCCATACCAACTGATATGACACTTACTAGCTTTAACAGGTGAACTGTAGTAACACCAAATATTTATACGACGCAAAATATAACTCGAATCACTTGCAACAGAGCCTTATACACAGCAACACAGAGAAACAAATCAAAAGTAAGATTTCTATAATCAAACTCTAATTTAGACAAACAAGAATTCAGACATAGAATTCAGACAAGTTACAAGACGAGACAAGACATGAGATTCTTTGAAGAAAACACAAATACCAATAACAAATCAAAGAACTCTCAACAACAGACAGTCAACAAAACAGATAAACTGATATGACAAGAACACCAGACAACGATGATAGCCTACACGAATCTGGAAAAACACACAACCAGAAACACATCTCTTACACAAGAGAACATACAACGCTAACATCACATACATTCAAGAACCAAGACTATAAGATAGCCAAACAAACCCTGATAAATCACAAAATTACACAATTTGTTACCAGAACAATATTTCTCCATACGAGAAAACATACAAGGCTGCCACATATACAAAATAGTCTTGACAAAACCACCGGTTAAACATGAGCCACACAGCTCAACTAACCATACAAACAAGATGAAAGACAGGCAGACACAAATACTGCAAACAAACAGCATTTTAGCAGCATTCAAGACAAACAACATATTCAAGAACACTCTTGACAACACAACAGGTTAGAAACACTCGAACCACATAGTTCGACTAACCATACAACAAGAGACAACAAGACATACAGACTATGTGTGAAAGACACAATGACAGTTCAAGACAAAATCGAATCACATGAACCACGATAAAGATGCATAACACACGAATCAACAATTGAAACAACATTACAATCTAAACTACATTTAGACAGCAAATACAAGATTGTATAACCACAATCATAGGAAATTACATGACAATCAACCATCCAATCATGAATGAAACAACAGGATCATGCAATGAACACTCAGCCAGTCATTATTGAAAATACATGACCATTCAATTATCATACAAGATTCAAGGGACATAACAATGTCCTAGATTGAAAAACAGGATACAATTGAAACTACAGATGTAAACACTTAACAAACCCAAAATATAACTGTCACAACTTACAACATCTAACTCTCTAAATCAAACAAAGATGAGAACCAAATAGAAAAACAACTACATAAACAACAAGAATCTCATATATGACCTGAATCAAACAAGAAATTACCAAATAACCTAGACAAACTCACCAAAAAAAACATGAGACGTGTCCTATATGAATAACAAATTAACACAATTAGTTGTAGACAGATATAGGATCATACATATTACACAGACAATCTTCTACAAGAAGATAAAGACGAAAGAAATCTTCTACACAAAGATGCTAGCATGAAAACAGGATGATTTACACACATGATACAACTTTCTGATCAACTCAACCAGAATACAACAGACAAGAAATCCTTGTAAATCAGAATCAACTCGAGCATACTGGAACCAAATCCACAACAAACACAAAATCACAAGATTCATACCAACACTGATAAACGAGAAGTACACACTTCTATATCAGAAAACGATTTCAGCCCAAACAAATAATGAAATAAAAAACCACATGATTTAATATTTCACACACAAGGCTATAAAAACATTCAAAAACACTCTTGAACAAATACACTGAACCACATGGTTCAACAATCAAAAAACAAACTTTCAGTTTAAACAGCGTATGACCGAGTTAGAACCAACCTTTTACTTAGACTACTCCCTCTAACATGAGAATCGAGTGACCGAATATGCAAACATAATAGACTTGGTTTTTGTAACACAATTCTAAGATTCTGGATGACCAAAAAATTTAAAAACACAACTTTCACATTCAACAATTTTAATAGTCATATAGTGACAGATTTTAAACAACCTCTTTTTCACAGAGAGACAAAACATACACAACCTGAAAACCTAGAAAACTCAAACATAGGATTTATGAACACAGGAACCAAAAATAACAAATAATACACAGACTCACAAAACCAAACACAAAAAAACAAATAAGACACAGATGAACCAAAAAAAAAACACCAGATGTAAAAAAGCTAAGGAAAAGCTGTATAAGTGTCCAGATTCCAGGTTCATCACTTATAGTGCCTGGACAGGTCTTTATACAGGAGCCACATTCTAATAAACGAAATGACAACCACCACCTGATCAAGCAGAACACAAATAATAGCAAACGGAAAACAACAATCAAGATCACAAATAGACCGGTCATTTCTACTCTCGGCATCAACTAACTCAACACAGAAAATACAGGACAAATTTGAAAGATCTTACAGCGGGTGCGTATAACTCCAAGAGAGATCAGAACTGTAGTTTCTAAGGACTACACAAACTGATCAATCCATAAACAGATACACCTAGTTAGTTTGTCCTGAACGTTCTAGGGTTCAAGGACCAACACAGGTCTTCAGAAAAAACAGCAGAGAATAGATCTCCCAAGATTCGTACCTGCACACACTCCAAGAAAGAGATCAAAACAGACCAGACAAAGAAATCTAAAGAAAAAACTCGGTGCACAGCGGAAACCTCAAACAAGCAAGACTCACGAGCTAATACATAGCAAATTTACTGAGAATTAATGAACATGAATAGAAGACACAACATCACAAATAGGTTCAAGTGATTTATTATTATGATTAATGAAATATTGTACCCAAATCTTGCCCAAGAACCCTAAAATCAGTTCACCCAAATATGATGAAGTAGTGAGTCAAATACAAAAGGAACGATGATAAAAAAAAACATAATAGTGGAGAAAAATCACTAATTGATTTTACAAAATGACAAAGTCGGTCGGGATTACCATTTGATTTGTTTGAACCAAGACATCTTCAACTATACCGATTGATTTTATTACTTTCCGATTGGATAGAAAAATGGGTATTTGAAGTGGAGAAAAATCACTAATACTTAATTTTTCGAAAATGTAATTAGGCATTATGTTAACACAAAGATCTTTATCGATTGTAACGTTACTAACAAACGAATTTTGAAAGAAACATGGAACCGGTGTAATGTTAATTTCAAATGGGTCTTCTTTTATTAGCGAAGTTTGATCATTAGTTAACTTAACACTTACCGTTTCGTCAATTTTAGTGTTAGTGTTTAACTCTTTTAAAAACTTAGCATGAGTGGGTACTAAACAATGATTTTCAAAAGAAGGTGACAAGAGATTAATTTCTTCAAAATTAGACTCTTCTTGAATTTTAACGTTGTCGGACTCACCTATCTCGTTGTTTAACTCATGTGTCGGTTTTTCACTTATTTGTTCTTCCATTTTTACACTTTCAGTTATCTCTTCATTTTTTAATTCTTCTCTTGCGCGGGACTCCTCTTCCCTTGCGCGAGATTCTCTTATACAGCGATCGATAACTCTAATGTGTTCTAATATCCTATCGGTCACTTCGGTTATAGAAAAAGAATCGGGATTTTCTAAGTTTGAATCCGGTTGTTCGACCCTTTGTTCCTCATAATACCCATATGAAGTCGATGGTTCGCACCATTGTTCTTCATTGTAAGCATATGATGGATAAGGTTCGTAATTTTGTTCTTCATAATACTCATATGAGGTGGGTTGTTCACGCCAAGGTTCCTCATAATAAGCATACGAAGGTGGTGGCTCATATCTTGGTTCCTCAAAGTATGAGTAAGAAGGCTCATACCTTGGTTCATCAAAATATGGGTATGAGGGAGGAGGTTCATACCTTTGGTCTTCATAGGATGTGTATGAAGTTGATGGCTCGTACCTGGGCTCCTCATAGTAGGTGTATGAATTGGATGGTTGATATGAGCGATTATTTTGAACCGATCGTGAGTTACGACAATTAGTGCAATAATTACCCCTATAATCATCCTCCTCATAGGTGTAGTTGTAACCTCCTGAGTATTGATCCATAAGAATCACTCAGCAGACCACAACCGAGTCTCGAGATCAGAAAACAAAATAAAAACGGAAACAGAGGCTGGACACGGCCCCGTGTTCAGTGAGCACGGCCCCGTGTTTAGGATCTGTATCTGGGCGTTTTAATTAAATTTACTGATTTCGTTGAGCACGGGGCGTGTTCAGTGAGCACGGCCCGTGTTCAAGCTTCTGTTACTGGATGTTTTTGAAAAATCTGCAGCACGGCCCCGTGTTCAGTGAACACGGCCCCGTGTACAGGTTACTGTAAATGCAAATCTAAACTAAAATGCAGAAAAATGTGTGCGCGTTTTAAAAAAGGTTTTGAAAAACTGATTAGGCCGTCGATTTTAAGCTTTCTTAAAATCCTTGTGTCCCCGGCAACGGCGCCAAAAACTTGATGCGTGTGAAGTGTTATATATATTAGGTGTATATTTTAAGCCCCTTTAACACTTATTTTTAGCCAAGTTTTAAATTTATAAAACACGATATTTTACTAACACTAAACACACATATGGGCAAGTGCACCCATCGTGAGCGTAGTATAGTGTTGGCAAGATACCGAGGTCGTCCAAGGACACAAGAGCTTTTAGTACCGGTTTATCCTCAACGTCTAATCAAAATAAAAAGTTTAGAAAAATGTTTTAAACTAAGAAAAATAAAAACTAACTAAAATGTTGAAAAGAAAAATAAAAATAAAAAACAGATAGACAAGATGAATCATTTGGTTCCGACTCGTATCTAGTGTAACCTTTGATTATTTCCGCACTTTTGCACATAATTAAGAGATTATCTTAGTTATTGTAGTAGGCCCCTCTTTTGAAGGTGACGTTACCCTCACCCCAGTAGTTTGAGTCAGCAAGGATACAATCCTAAAAGGGTGGATTATTGGAAGATAATGAATTAAGTTATTAATGCAATATTATGGTAGGCCCCTCTTTTGGAGGTGACGTTACCCTCGACTAAGTAGTCTGAGTCAGCAGGGATACAGTCCTAAATAGCCGGGTTATAGTATTAATAGTAATTAACTTATGAGGGGATCAAAGAGTTTGGACCCCCGCCATCCAATACCGTGAAGTATTGAAGGAGATCCTACTAAATTTGACCCAGGTCCATTGCAGGACCTCTAAACGCTGAACAATGGCAAGACCTTTACCAAACCGTTCCCTTAACCCCCGACCAGGTAGCCAACATACCTCCATATAGACCGTGGAGATATGAATGGTGAAAATCTTTTATTTTATATAGACAGTAAAATAATTTCAAGACACCACGGACAAACGATAAAGAAAGATCACCTTCAACATAAGCAACTAGTTATTAAAGTCATTAATACGAAACCAAATAAAAAGTGCAAAAGATTAGAAATAAAAAGTATTACACTAGACACTTTGTCTTCACCAAGTGATGTAAGAGACTTAGGCAAACATGGCCTTGATTGTCAAGAACTCTTACGATCAATCTTGGATCCCGAGACGACTCACACACTCTACGATGGACAATGGATGATGGTGGTGGATGATGGTGTTATGGTGGTGGTGGGTGGTGGGTGAAGTGTGAGAGAGGTGGTGTGCCAAGGGATGGTTTGAGCTTGAGCCAAGCACATCTATTTATAGGCTGAACAGAAGCTCGGGCACGGCCCCGTGTCCAGTGGGCATGGCCCCGTGTCCACATCCTTCTCTTTCTTCATTAAATGCAGCTTTGTCTTATTAGTTGACCACGCCCCCGTGTCCGCTGAGCACGACCCCGTGGTGCAGAAGAATCTTTGTACTATGCAGATTTGCTGGATTGTGCGAATCTTATGGTTGACCACGGCCCCGTGTCCGCTGAGCACGGCCCCGTGGTGGGCAATAGAAGCTTCTACCACTTCGTCTTTTCTGCTGACACTTGGGCACGCCCTCGTGCTGGCTGAGCACGGGGCGTGTTCAGTCTTCTGTCTTCCTGTTTTGCTTGGGAAGATGCTGTCGTGGGGTCGGGCATGTCATATCTTGTTCCTTTTCTTGTATTTATGTTAGATTTTGATGTCTTTTTGCTTCTTTTGTTAATTTGAGCTCATTTAATCCTGAAAATACAAAAGGAAGACAAAAGCACACTTTTTCCAACATTAGTACTAAAAAGGGATTAGTTTTATGCCTCATTTGATGAAATTTATATGTTAATATTTGAACACATCAAATACCCCCACACTTGAATATTTGCTTGTCCTCAAGCAAAACTCTTTAATATGTGGCTATTACACACCCAAATGGAATGGGTAGAGAAGAAGGTTTTTTGGGCTTGTCGTAGAGTGTCGGGATTTCCAAGATTCTTTATTTAATTTAATTTTTATTTATTTACAATCCTATTCGTCATGATTTATTTAAAACTTTTCATAAGATAAATTACTTATTAGGGCATAACATGCCTTTGTAAAATTCTATTTATATACAAGTTCACATACCTCACGGGGATCACTCAACACTCGGCCGAAAATGTATTTTTGTGGATCACTCGAGAGCGGCATGGAACTTACTCCTACCATAGGCTTGCAAAACAATCAATCCTCCTCCTTTTTAACTTATATACCTTTGTAAATATCCAGAGGACTTTGTGGGTTAAGGGTTAGGCTTGGGTTAAAGGTATGTGGTTGGGTTGGTGGTTAGTAGAAAAAGCGCGAAAAGCGTAACAAGTGTCGGTTTTCATATGACTTCCTATTTTTGTAACTTTTATTTTGATGAAGCCATTTATTCAAACAAAGTTATTTTTGATGAACTTATTTGTTTATTTTCTTTTGCTTCATCATCAACAACAAAGGTTTGTTTTTTTTTTTTTTTTTTTGAAGTCAATTTAAAGAACCGAACTTGTTACTAAAACAAAGGGGTAAAAATGAAAAAGGTTTTGGTGGGTAAAAAGGGTGTTAGGTTTGGGTTATGAAATGAAAAGGTTTAGGCTCAAAGGGGCTAACTAGGGGGATTTTGGGTAGGTGGTAGAAAAAAGAAAAAATAATGGTGTAGAAATAAAAAGGGTTAGTCCTAATGCCTCCATCATTTACTTACTCGGGTTTAAGTTGGTAAGGACCGGGAATGTATCGTCATGGCAAGTTCTAGAGTCGTAAGAACCAAGCGGCTATTCACACAAGAAACGAAAATGAGCATTTAGTCAAATGATATGTAAGTGTTTGCTCAATAAAGGCTCAAAACTCACTTTTGTGGGAATGGGTTTTTATGTGGTCAAGTATATATAATTAAATTTTAACTAAGCTTGTCATGCCTTTTCATAATTTTCTTATGTTGGTTCTTTTTATCACGACGCTATCGGTTGTAAATTCATAAAAATATAACCTTTTTAAGAACTTGAATTTCCCGAATTAAACCTAGACAAGTAAAAAAAATGAAAAATTTTGAAAAAAATTTGGGGTGATTAGCGGTTCTAATAGAGTTTTGTGTAAGGCTTGTATTTAGGACTTGCAAGTTTCAAGGTTTTAGCATCCCCCCCACACTTAAATTACACATTGTCCTCAATGTGTCCCAAAAATAAGTTTTTAGGTTGATTAAATGTGTAAAAAGGTGTGAAAAGCAAAAAATTTGTGTTACTGGCAACCTAGACACGACCCCGTGTTGAGTGAACACGACCCCGTGTTCAGGTGCCAGTAATGAAAACTTACAGAGGGTGAACACGGGGGCGTGTTGGCTGGACACGACCCCGTGTCTGTCAAGGTCTGCAGAATTTAAACGAATTGCAGGTTCAGGGGAATGGGCATGGGGGCGTGTCGGCTGGACACGACCCCGTGTGGACAGTCTGCAAAGTTGAAAAACAGGTTTCTTTCATCGGTTTTCCTGTCCCGGCTTTAGTAGTACTAATGTTTAGCACCCTAAGCCTCGTATGTACCTGCTTAGTCAACAAACACTCCACCAAAACATAGCAAACATCCTACTTTTACCAAAGTTAACATCCATGTCAAAGTTAAAAGAAAAAATAAATGCAGAAAATAAAAGGAGTTAGGGAAAGTAAATTGTTCAACACTTGGCACGCAGGCCATCAATTGTTCAAGATTAAAAAGGGTTAACCTGGGGAGTCATCAATCAACCGCTTCCTCCTCTGCTCCTCTCGCCTACTCCATAGCATCGTCATCATCATCATCGTCATCATCCCCTCCATGGCGTGCAATGTGGTCTCGTATGTATCCAACATCGTCTTGGATCTCGGATAGGTTTCTTTCGATAGCTCCGACCCGGTGGTAGGTGTTGCTCGCCATGTTATAGGTGTTCCTGGTGCACATAAGGTTTTCCAGCAACAAATCATGCAAGCTTTGAAAGTTAGGAAAACCGCATCCCGAGGAGGATGATTGGCCCGGATCACCGTGGGGTTGGTATTGGTACTGATGATGTTGCAGAGCTGGGAGGACAAGCGCCTCTTGCGGGTTCCATGCATGACCTTGCGTCCTTTGAAAGGTTACCGTCCCGTCTTCTGCCTCATAAATCAGGTTCATTGAGCGGCATATGTGAATATCCACTGTACCCGACCACGGGCTCCTCTCAAATGACCTAGGTATGTGGGCGAAGTGCTTGAAGAGACGGTACATCCATCCCCCAAAGAAAATAGGAGTCGGTGCACTAGCAAGGCGGTTGTGATGCATGTTTCGGAGCATGAGGAACGGAACATCGAGCGGCCTGCGGTTGTGGATGCAGTGGAGGACAACCAAATCTCTTAACCCAACGACGCCACTACTGTCATGCCTTTGGCTAAGAGAGTAGCCGAGGAGCCTATGAATGTATCTGTATAGCGGATCCCTCAGCTTTGTACTCTTAGTGCTGCTCGGATTGTAGAACCCCTCTCCAATCTGAGCCCACATGGCTTGGCGTTCGTTGTCACCTATCTCTCTCATTCCCCTAGTATTTTCTTCGTTTCCCGCATCCTCTTCCGCATACAACCCGATAATCGACCCAAATTGTGCCATAGAGATCGAATACTTCGTTCCGCCACACCGGAAAGCTACCCCGTCATTGTCGAACGGGTCGCACCTCGAGTTGAATGTGAAAGTGCTATAGAATTCCAACGTGCATTCGTGGACGGAACGGAGCCGAGTTGTTAGGGCGACTCTGAGTGGTCCCGTGACAATGTTGTTGAAACGGTCAATTTGATTCACCATGGTTAGCAAGTCCGTGCAAGCTTGCCTCGGGTATTCCTCCGGCCTTGTTTGAAGAATTTCGTATCGAGCTCTTGCATCGAGCTCATTGGCGTTAAATCTTGTGAACTTCCTGGCCATCTGCAAGAATACACCAAAAGTTAGCACGAAACAGAAATATTTTTGGACAAAACTGCAAACAGCGGGCTGGACACTACCCCGTGTTCAGCGGACACGGCCCCGTGTCCAGAGGTCTGTTACTCAAAAATCCCATTTTTCGACCCGGTTTCGAAAACTTGAAAATTTTTGGTCCAATAGGTGCGGTTTCCCCCGAAAATGAAACCCTAAGCATTGTTTTCCCCAAAATATCCCGTTTACCCTATCAATTTTATCTTTTTCGGTTCAAGAACAAGGGTTTGGGGTTTTTGTGCGAAATTGGATGAATCTATGAACAATACAAGTGTATCTACTTCCCTTAACACTAATCTAACTAAATGCAAACAGATCTAAACAAAAATTTGAGGTTCGATCCGGATGAACTTCAAGAACCCTAGATTTTTCCCCAAATTTTTGGTGTTTTAACTACATGCAAGTAACTAATCTAACTACTAAAAGTGATAGAATCATACCTTGATGTTGTTAGAGCGATAGGAGACGTTGAAATTCTGCGAAAAATCGCCTGAAACCAGAGCTTTTTCGGGGAAACGGGGCGTGTGGAATGAAGTAACTGTTTTGAAAAAGGGGTTTTATCCCGACTGCAGCGCGGACACGGCCTCGTGCCGAGCGCAGTTTTGAAATTTTTTGTTTTTTAAGTGCTCGTGTGAGTGCCCTCTTTTTCCCATAAGCTATGGTTAGAAAACTTACCGCTTTATTTTGTTGTCTCAATCGTTCGTAACTTACTAGGCATGATGTTTTTATTCTTCCACCGTTTGAAGCGAGATCTCTTCTTCTTCATCCTCAATGAATCCTGGATAGAGTTTCAGCCGTTGGCCATTGACTTTAAATGGGGACCCATTTCGAGATTTAATTTCTACTGCACCGTGTGGAAAAATATGGGTGATGGAAAAAGGTCCTGACCACCTAGACTTTAATTTACCAGGAAATAATCGAAGTCGTGAATTAAACAAAAGAACTAGATCTCCTACCCGAAATTCATTAGGTTTAATATGTTTGTCATGCAAATTTTTCATTATTTCCTTATAAATTTCAGAGTTTGAGTATGCATAATTCCTAAGCTCGTCTAATTCATTTAATTGACAAAATCGATTTTTACCGGCAATTTCTAAATCTAAGTTTACATTTTTGATTGCCCAGTAGGCTTGTGTGCAATTTCTACTGGCAAATGACAACTTTTTCCATATACTAGCTTATACGGGGTTGTACCTATTGTTGTTTTATATGCAGTTCGAAAAGCCCATAAAGCATCGTCTAATTTATCTGCCCATTCCTTTTTATTTAACCCTACGGTTTTTTCGAGTATTCGTTTTAAACCTCTATTAGTCACTTCGGCTTGTCCGTTTGTTTGAGGGTGATATGCTGTTAAGACCCGGTGATAGACCCCATATCTTGTTAAAAAAATTTCGAATTGATGGTTGCAAAAATGGGTACCTCTATCACTTATTAATGCTTTAGGTGTGCCAAAACGAGAGAATAATTTTTTCAGAAATCTTACCACAACTCTTCCATCATTTGTTGGAAGTGCCTCGGCCTCGGCCCATTTAGACAAATAGTCCACTGCCACAAGTATATATTTGTTTCCTTTTGATGGTGGGAAAGGTCCCATAAAGTCGAGTCCCCACACATCAAAAATTTCACAAACAAGAATGCCATTTTGTGGCATTTCGTTTTTGGAAGAAATATTACCTGTTCTTTAGCAAGCATCACATGTCTTAACAAGACTTTGGGCGTCTTTGTAAATGGTTGGCCAATAAAATCCTGAATCAAATACCATTCGTGCGGTACTAGCGGCACCATGATGCCCTCCGTATGGACCTTCATGACAATGGCGGAGAATTCTTCGTGCTTCCCTACCATGTACGCATCGTCGGACGAGTTGGTCGGCACACATTTTGAAAAGATATGGATCTTCCCAAAAATAGTGTTTAACATTGGCAAAGAATTTTTTTCTTTGATAATGTGACCATCCTTTTGTGACTATACCGCTAGCTAGGTAGTTAGCATAGTCAGCGTACCATGGTTCTTCCTTATATTCCACCATTTCCAGGGACTCGGTTGGAAATTTTTCGTTGATTTGCTCGTCCCTGGTTGCCTCTAAAGCTGGGTCTTCTAAGCGCGAAAGATGATCTGCTGCGGTATTTTCTGCTCCTCTTTTGTCTCTGATTTCAATGTCAAATTCTTGGAGGAGTAGAATCCACCTAATCAAACGTGGTTTTGCGTCCTGCTTCTTGAAGAGATATCGAATGGCTGCATGATCTGTATAGACTATAGTTTTAGAAAGGACAAGATAAGAACGAAATTTATCAAAAGCAAATACCACAGCTAGTAATTCTTTTTCAGTTGTTGTGTAATTTTCTTGTGCATCATTAAGTGTTTTACTAGCATAATAGATTGGGTGGAAATGCTTTTCTTTTCTTTGTCCCAAGACAGCTCCAACTGCAAAGTCACTAGCATCACACATGATTTCGAAAGGAAATTTCCAGTCAGGCGCTATCATGATAGGTTCATTGACTAACATTTCCTTTAGGGTTAGAAATGCTTGATTGCAATCCTTGTCAAAGATGAATGGGGCATCTTTTTCAAGTAATTTCGTCAGAGGCCTTGAGATTTTTGAAAAGTCTTTGATAAACCGTCTATAAAATCCGGCATGTCCTAGGAAACTTCTGATAGCTCTTACGGAGGATGGAGGTGGTAATCTAGAAATGGTATCTATTTTGGCTTGATCCACCTCCATTCCTTCGCTCGAGATCTTATGACCGAGTACTATTCCCTCCGTTACCATGAAATGGCATTTTTCCCAATTAAGGGCGAGGTTAGTTTCCTCACATCGGGATAGCATTCGTTCAAGGTTATCGAGGCATTGGTCGTATGAATCCCCAAAGATAGAAAAGTCATCCATGAAGACTTCCATTGTCTTTTCTATCATGTCATGGAAGATGGCTACCATGCAGCGTTGGAATGTTGCTGGGGCATTACATAGACCAAATGGCATGCGTCGATAAGCAAAAGTTCCATAGGGACATGTGAAAGTTGTCTTTTCTTGGTCTTCGGGTGCTATCGGGATTTGAAAGTAACCTGAAAAACCATCCAAGAAACAATAAAATTTATGACCGGATAATCTTTCTAACATTTGATCAATGAAGGGCAAAGGAAAGTGGTCTTTTCTTGTTGCTTCATTTAATCGTCTATAATCTATACATACTCTCCATCCTGTGACGGTTCTCGTTGGTATTAATTCATTTTTTTCGTTAGTTATTACCGTCATACCTCCTTTCTTTGGAACTACTTGGACGGGACTCACCCAAAGACTATCGGAGATAGGATAGATAAGTCCGGCGTCAAGTAGTTTGATGACTTCGTTTTTAACCACTTCTTGAACATTTGGATTTACTCGACTTTGTGGTTGTATAACCGATTTGTAGTCATCATTCATCAAAATTTTGTGTGTGCACATAGAAGGACTAATTCCTTTTATGTCTACAAGTTTCCAAGCTATTGCATTTTTATGTTTTTTCAATAGACTAATTAATTTTTCTTTTTCTAAGCTATCTAATTTAGACGAAATAATTACAGGTAAATTTCCCTCTTTGTCCAGAAAAGCATATTCCAAACCTTTTGGAAGTTCTTTGAGCTCAAGTGGTGGGTCTTTAGGAGACTCCTTATTTGGTTGCTCATTTCGATCAAGAACTTTAAAAGTTTGTTCTATGGCGACCTCTTCTTCAACAAAGTGGTCAATCTCTTCACTTGTATCGGGTGGTTCATCTTCATCTTCAATTAGGGGGTCATTATTGCCGAATGGATATTTCATTGATCGTTCGAGATCGACACTTCTTTTAAATGCCCCTAATTGAAGAGGTAGATTGTTGAACTTCCGGTTTTTCAAAGCTTCGTGAGTTTTTACAAATGGTCGCCCCAACACTAGAGGAGCGTCATCAAGGATGACAAAGTCGGTCGGGATTACCATTTGATTTGTTTGAACCAAGACATCTTCAACTATACCGATTGATTTTATTACTTTCCGATTGGATAGAAAAATGGGTATTTGAAGTGGAGAAAAATCACTAATACTTAATTTTTCGAAAATGTAATTAGGCATTATGTTAACACAAAGATCTTTATCGATTGTAACGTTACTAACAAACGAATTTTGAAAGAAACATGGAACCGGTGTAATGTTAATTTCAAATGGGTCTTCTTTTATTAGCGAAGTTTGATCATTAGTTAACTTAACACTTACCGTTTCGTCAATTTTAGTGTTAGTGTTTAACTCTTTTAAAAACTTAGCATGAGTGGGTACTAAACAATGATTTTCAAAAGAAGGTGATAAGAGATTAATTTCTTCAAAATTAGACTCTTCTTGAATTTTAACGTTGTCGGACTCACCTATCTCGTTGTTTAACTCATGTGTCGGTTTTTCACTTATTTGTTCTTCCATTTTTACACTTTCAGTTATCTCTTCATTTTTTAATTCTTCTCTTGCGCGAGACTCCTCTTCCCTTGCGCGAGATTCTCTTATACAGCGATCGATAACTCTAATGTGTTCTAATATCCTATCGGTCACTTCGGTTATAGAAAAAGAATCGGGATTTTCTAAGTTTGAATCCGGTTGTTCGACCCTTTGTTCCTCATAATACCCATATGAAGTCGATGGTTCGCACCATTGTTCTTCATTGTAAGCATATGATGGATAAGGTTCGTAATTTTGTTCTTCATAATACTCATATGAGGTGGGTTGTTCACGGCAAGGTTCCTCATAATAAGCATACGAAGGTGGTGGCTCATATCTTGGTTCCTCAAAGTATGAGTAAGAAGGCTCATACCTTGGTTCATCAAAATATGAGTATGAGGGAGGAGGTTCATACCTTTGGTCTTCATAGGATGTGTATGAAGTTGATGGCTCGTACCTGGGCTCCTCATAGTAGGTGTATGAATTGGATGGTTGATATGAGCGATTATTTTGAACCGATCGTGAGTTACGACAATTAGTGCAATAATTACCCCTATAATCATCCTCCTCATAGGTGTAGTTGTAACCTCCTGAGTATTGATCCATAAGAATCACTCAGCAGACCACAACCGAGTCTCGAGATCAGAAAACAAAATAAAAACGGAAACAGAGGCTGGACACGGCCCCGTGTTCAGTGAGCACGGCCCCGTGTTCAGGATCTGTATCTGGGCGTTTTAATTAAATTTACTGATTTCGTTGAGCACGGGGCGTGTTCAGTGAGCACGGCCCGTGTTCAAGCTTCTGTTACTGGATGTTTTTGAAAAATCTGCAGCACGGCCCCGTGTTCAGTGAACACGGCCCCGTGTACAGGTTACTGTAAATGCAATTCTAAACTAAAATGCAGAAAAATGTGTGCGCGTTTTAAAAAAGGTTTTGAAAAACTGATTAGGCCGTCGATTTTAAGCTTTCTTAAAATCCTTGTGTCCCCGGCAACGGCGCCAAAAACTTGATGCGTGTGAAGTGTTATATATATTAGGTGTATATTTTAAGCCCTTTTAACACTTATTTTTAGCCAAGTTTTAAATTTATAAAACACGATATTTTACTAACACTAAACACACATATGGGCAAGTGCACCCATCGTGAGCGTAGTATAGTGTTGGCAAGATACCGAGGTCGTCCAAGGACACAAGAGCTTTTAGTACCGGTTTATCCTCAACGTCTAATCAAAATAAAAAGTTTAGAAAAATGTTTTAAACTAAGAAAAATAAAAACTAACTAAAATGCTGAAAAGAAAAATAAAAATAAAAAACAGATAGACAAGATGAATCACTTGGTTCCGACTCGTATCTAGTGTAACCTTTGATTATTTCCGCACTTTTGCACATAATTAAGAGATTATCTTAGTTATTGTAGTAGGCCCCTCTTTTGAAGGTGACGTTACCCTCACCCCAGTAGTTTGAGTCAGCAAGGATAGAATCCTAAAAGGGTGGATTATTGGAAGATAATGAATTAAGTTATTAATGCAATATTATGGTAGGCCCCTCTTTTGGAGGTGACGTTACCCTCGACTAAGTAGTCTGAGTCAGCAGGGATACAGTCCTAAATAGCCGGGTTATAGTATTAATAGTAGTTAACTTATGAGGAGATCAAAGAGTTTGGACCCCCGCCATCCAATACCGTGAAGTATTGAAGGAGGTCCTACTAAATTTGACTCAGGTCCATTGCAGGACCTCTAAACGCTGAACAATGGCAAGACCTTTACCAAACCGTTCCCTTAACCCCCGACCAGGTAGCCAACATACCTCCATATAGACCGTGGAGATATGAATGGTGAAAATCTTTTATTTTATATAGACAGTAAAATAATTTCAAGACACCAAGGACAAACGATAAAGAAAGATCACCTTCAACATAAGCAACTAGTTATTAAAGTCATTAATACGAAACCAAATAAAAAGTGCAAAAGATTAGAAATAAAAAGTATTACACTAGACACTTTGTCTTCACCAAGTGATGTAAGAGACTTAGGCAAACATGGCCTTGATTGTCAAGAACTCTTACGATCAATCTTGGATCCCGAGACGACTCACACACTCTACGATGGACAATGGATGATGGTGGTGGATGATGGTGTTATGGTGGTGGTGGGTGGTGGGTGAAGTGTGAGAGAGGTGGTGTGCCAAGGGATGGTTTGAGCTTGAGCCAAGCACATCTATTTATAGGCTGAACAGAAGTTCGGGCATGGCCCCGTGTCCAGTGGGCACGGCCCCGTGTCCACATCCTTCTCTTTCTTCATTAAATGCAGCTTTGTCTTATTAGTTGACCACGCCCCCTTGTCCGCTGAGCACGACCCCGTGGTGCAGAAGAATCTTTGTACTATGCAGATTTGCTGGATTGTGCGAATCTTATGGTTGACCACGGCCCCGTGTCCGCTGAGCACGGCCCCGTGGTGGGCAATAGAAGCTTCTACCACTTCGTCTTTTCTGCTGACACTTGGGCACGCCCTCGTGCTGGCTGAGCACGGGGCGTGTTCAGTCTTCTGTCTTCCTGTTTTGCTTGGGAAGATGCTGTCGTGGGGTCGGGCATGTCACATCTTGTTCCTTTTCTTGTATTTATGTTAGATTTTGATGTCTTTTTGCTTCTTTTGTTAATTTGAGCTCATTTAATCCTGAAAATACAAAAGGAAGACAAAAGCACACTTTTTCCAACATTAGTACTAAAAAGGGATTAGTTTTATGCCTCATTTGATGAAATTTATATGTTAATATTTGAACACATCAAATACCCCCACACTTGAATCTTTGCTTGTCCTCAAGAAAAACTCTTTAATATGTGGCTATTACACACCCAAATGGAATGGGTAGAGAAGAAGGTTTTTTGGGCTTGTCGTAGAGTGTCGGGATTTCCAAGATTCTTTATTTAATTTAATTTTTATTTATTTACAATCCTATTCGTCATGATTTATTTAAAACTTTTCATAAGATAAATTACTTATTAGGGCATAACATGCCTTTGTAAAATTCTATTTATATACAAGTTCACATACCTCACGGGGATCACTCAACACTCGGCTGAAAATGTATTTTTGTGGATCACTCGAGAGCGGCATGGAACTTACTCCTACCATAGGCTTGCCAAGCAATCAATCCTCCTCCTTTTTAACTTATATACCTTTGTAAATATCCAGAGGACTTTGTGGGTTAAGGGTTAGGCTTGGGTTAAAGGTAGGTGGTTGGGTTGGTGGTTAGTGGTTAGTAGAAAAAGCGCGAAAAGCGTAACAAGTGTCGGTTTTCATATGACTTCCTATTTTTGTAACTTTTATTTTGATGAAGCCATTTATTCAAACAAAGTTATTTTTGATGAACTTATTTGTTTATTTTCTTTTGCTTCATCATCAACAACAAAGGTTTGTTTTTTTTTTTTTTTTTTTTTGAAGTCAATTTAAAGAACCGAACTTGTTACTAAAACAAAGGGGTAAAAATGAAAAAGGTTTTGGTGGGTAAAAAGGGTGTTAGGTTTGGGTTATGAAATGAAAAGGTTTAGGCTCAAAGGGGCTAACTAGGGGGATTTTGGGTAGGTGGTAGAAAAAAGAAAAAATAATGGTGTAGAAATAAAAAGGGTTTGTCCTAATGCCTCCATCATTTACTTACTCGGGTTTAAGTTGGTAAGGACCGGGAATGTATCGTCATGGCAAGTTCTAGAGTCGCAAGAACCAAGCGGCTATTCACACAAGAAACGAAAATGAGCATTTAGTCAAATGATATGTAAGTGTTTGCTCAATAAAGGCTCAAAACTCACTTTTGTGGGAATGGGTTTTTATGTGGTCAAGTATATATAATTAAATTTTAACTAAGCTTGTCATGCCTTTTCATAATTTTCTTATGTTGGTTCTTTTTATCACGACGCTATCAGTTGTAAATTCATAAAAATATAACCTTTTTAAGAACTTGAATTTCCCGAATTAAACCTAGACAAGTAAAAAAAAATGAAAATTTTTGAAAAAAATTTGGGGTGATTAGCGGTTCCAATAGAGTTTTGTGTAAGGCTTGTATTTAGGACTTGCAAGTTTCAAGGTTTTAGCATCCCCCCCCACACTTAAATTACACATTGTCCTCAATGTGTCTCAAAAATAAGTTTTTAGGTTGATTGAATGTGTAAAAAGGTGTGAAAAGAAAAAAAATTGTGTTACTGGCAACCTAGACACCACCCCGTGTTGAGTGAACACGACCCCGTGTTCAGGTGCCAGTAATGAAAACTTACAGAGGGTGAACACGGGGGCGTGTTGGCTGGACACGACCCCGTGTCTGTCAAGGTCTGCAGAATTTAAACGAATTGCAGGTTCAGGGGAATGGGCATGGGGGCGTGTCGGCTGGACACGACCCCGTGTGGACAGTCTGCAAAGTTGAAAAACAGGTTTCTTTCATCGGTTTTCCTGTCCCGGCTTTAGTAGTACTAATGTTTAGCACCCTAAGCCTCGTATGTACCTGCTTAGTCAACAAACACTCCACCAAAACATAGCAAACATCCTACTTTTACCAAAGTTAACCTCCATGTCAAAGTTAAAAGAAAAAATAAATGCAGAAAATAAAAGGAGTTAGGGAAAGTAAATTGTTCAACACTTGGCACGCAGGCCATCAATTGTTCAAGATTAAAAAGGGTTAACCTGGGGAGTCATCAATCAACTGCTTCCTCCTCTGCTCCTCTCGCCTACTCCATAGCATCGTCATCATCATCATCGTCATCATCCCCTCCATGGCGTGCAATGTGGTCTCGTATGTATCCAACATCGTCTTGGATCTCGGATAGGTTTCTTTCGATAGCTCTGACCCGGTGGTAGGTGTTGCTCGCCATGTTATAGGTGTTCCTGGTGCACATAAGGTTTTCCTGCAACAAATCATGCAAACTTTGAAAGTTAGGAAAACCGCCTCCCGAGGAGGATGATTGGCCCGGATCACCGTGGGGTTGGTATTGGTACTGATGATGTTGCGGAGCTGGGAGGACAAGCGCCTCTTGCGGGTTCCATGCATGACCTTGCGTCCTTTTAAAGGTTACCGTCCCGTCTTCTGCCTCATAAATCAGGTTCATTGAGCGGCATATGTGAATATCCACTGTACCCGACCACGGGCTCCTCTCAAATGACCTAGGTATGTGGGCGAAGTGCTTGAAGAGACGGTACACCCATCCCCCAAAGAAAATAGGAGTCGGTGCACTAGCAAGGCGGTTGTGATGCATGTTTCGGAGAATGAGGAACGGAACATCGAGCGGCCTGCGGTTGTGGATGCAGTGGAGGACAACCAAATCTCTTAACCCAACGACGCCACTACTGTCATGCCTTTGGCTAAGAGAGTAGCCGAGGAGCCTATGAATGTATCTGTATAGCGGATCCCCCAGCTTTGTACTCTTAGTGCTGCTCGGATTGTAGAACCCCTCTCCAATCTGAGCCCACATGGCTTGGCGTTCGTTGTCACTTATCTCTCTCATTCCCCTAGTATTTTCTTCGTTTCCCGCATTCTCTTCCGCATACAACCCGATAATCGACCCAAATTGTGCCATAGAGATCGAATACTTCGTTCCGCCACACCGGAAAGCTACCCCGTCATTGTCGAACGGGTCGCACCTCGAGTTGAATGTGAAAGTGCTATAGAATTCCAACGTGCATTCATGGACGGAACGGAGCCGAGTTGTTAGGGCGACTCTGAGTGGTCCCGTGACAATGTTGTTGAAACGGTCAATTTGATTCACCATGGTTAGCAAGTCCGTGCAAGCTTGCCTCGGGTATTCCTCCGGCCTTGTTTGAAGAATTTCGTATCGAGCTCTTGCATCGAGCTCATTGGCGTTAAATCTTGTGAACTTCCTGGCCATCTGCAAGAATACACCAAAAGTTAGCACGAAACAGAAATATTTTCGGACAAAACTGCAAACAGCGGGTTGGACACTACCCCGTGTTCAGCGGACACGGCCCCGTGTCCAGAGGTCTGTTACTCAAAAATCCCATTTTTCGACCCGGTTTCGAAAACTTGAAAATTTTTGGTCCAATAGGTGCGGTTTCCCCCGAAAATGAAACCCTAAGCTTTGTTTTCCCCAAAATATCCCGTTTACCCTATCAATTTTATCTTTTTCGGTTCAAAAACAAGGGTTTGGGGTTTTTGTGCGAAATTGGATGAATCTATGAACAATACAAGTGTATCTACTTCCCTTAACACTAATCTAACTAAATGCAAACAGATCTAAACAAAAATTTGAGGTTCGATCCGGATGAACTTCAAGAACCCTAGATTTTTCCCCAAATTTTTGGTGTTTTAACTACATGCAAGTAACTAATCTAACTACTAAAAGTGATAGAATCATACCTTGATGTTGTTAGAGCGATAGGAGACGTTGAAATTCTGCGAAAAATCGCCAGAAACCAGAGCTTTTTCGGGGAAACGGGGCGTGTGGAATGAAGTAACTGTTTTGAAAAACGGGTTTTATCCCGACTGCAGCGCGAACACGGCCCCGTGTCCAACGGACACGGCCTCGTGCCGAGCGCAGTTTTGAATTTTTTTTAAGTGCTCGTGTGAGTGCCCTCTTTTTCCCATAAGCTATGGTTAGAAAACTTACCGCTTTATTTTGTTGTCTCAATCGTTCGTAACTTACTAGGCATGATGTTTTTATTCTTCCACCGTTTGAAGCGAGATCTCTTCTTCTTCATCCTCAATGAATCCTTGATAGAGTTTCAGCCGTTGGCCATTGACTTTAAATGGGGGCCCATTTCGAGATTTAATTTCTACTGCACCGTGTGGAAAAATATGGGTGATGGAAAAAGGTCCTGACCACCTAGACTTTAATTTACCAGGAAATAATCGAAGTCGTGAATTAAACAAAAGAACTAGATCTCCTACCCGAAATTCATTAGGTTTAATATGTTTGTCATGCAAATTTTTCATTATTTCCTTATAAATTTCAGAGTTTGAGTATGCATAATTCCTAAGCTCGTCTAATTCATTTAATTGACAAAATCGATTTTTACCGGCAATTTCTAAATCTAAGTTTACATTTTTGATTGCCCAGTAGGCTTGTGTGCAATTTCTACTGGCAAATGATAACTTTTTCCATATACTAGCTTATACGGGGTTGTACCTATTGTTGTTTTATATGCAGTTCGAAAAGCCCATAAAGCATCGTCTAATTTATCTGCCCATTCCTTTTTATTTAACCCTACGGTTTTTTCGAGTATTCGTTTTAAACCTCTATTAGTCACTTCGGCTTGTCCGTTTGTTTGAGGGTGATATGCTGTTAAGACCCGGTGATAGACCCCATATCTTGTTAAAAAAATTTCGAATTGATGGTTGCAAAAATGGGTACCTCTATCACTTATTAATGCTTTAGGTGTGCCAAAACGAGAGAATAATTTTTTCAGAAATCTTACCACAACTCTTCCATCATTTGTTGGAAGTGCCTCGGCCTCGGCCCATTTAGACAAATAGTCCACTGCCACAAGTATATATTTGTTTCCTTTTGATGGTGGGAAAGGTCCCATAAAGTCGAGTCCCCACACATCAAAAATTTCACAAACAAGAATGCCATTTTGTGGCATTTCGTTTTTGGAAGAAATATTACCTGTTCTTTAGCAAGCATCACATGTCTTAACAAGACTTTGGGCGTCTTTGTAAATGGTTGGCCAATAAAATCCTGAATCAAATACCATTCGTGCGGTACTAGCGGCACCATGATGCCCTCCGTATGGACCTTCATGACAATGGCGGAGAATTCTTCGTGCTTCCCTACCATGTACGCATCGTCGGACGAGTTGGTCGGCACACATTTTGAAAAGATATGGATCTTCCCAAAAATAGTGTTTAACATTGGCAAAGAATTTTTTTCTTTGATAATGTGACCATCCTTTTGTGACTATACCGCTAGCTAGGTAGTTAGCATAGTCAGCGTACCATGGTTCTTCCTTATATTCCACCATTTCCAGGGACTCGGTTGGAAATTTTTCATTGATTTGCTCGTCCCTGGTTGCCTCTAAAGCTGGGTCTTCTAAGCGCGAAAGATGATCTGCTGCGGTATTTTCTGCTCCTCTTTTGTCTCTGATTTCAATGTCAAATTCTTGGAGGAGTAGAATCCACCTAATCAAACGTGGTTTTGCGTCCTGCTTCTTGAAGAGATATCGAATGGCTGCATGATCTGTATAGACTATAGTTTTAGAAAGGACAAGATAAGAACGAAATTTATCAAAAGCAAATACCACAGCTAGTAATTCTTTTTCAGTTGTTGTGTAATTTTCTTGTGCATCATTAAGTGTTTTACTAGCATAATAGATTGGGTGGAAATGCTTTTCTTTTCTTTGTCCCAAGACAGCTCCAACTGCAAAGTCACTAGCATCACACATGATTTCGAAAGGAAATTTCCAGTCAGGCGCTATCATGATAGGTTCATTGACTAACATTTCCTTTAGGGTTAGAAATGCTTGATTGCAATCCTTGTCAAAGATGAATGGGGCATCTTTTTCAAGTAATTTCGTCAGAGGCCTTGAGATTTTTGAAAAGTCTTTGATAAACCGTCTATAAAATCCGGCATGTCCTAGGAAACTTCTGATAGCTCTTACGGAGGATGGAGGTGGTAATCTAGAAATGGTATCTATTTTGGCTCGATCCACCTCCATTCCTTCGCTCGAGATCTTATGACCGAGTACTATTCCCTCCGTTACCATGAAATGGCATTTTTCCCAATTAAGGGCGAGGTTAGTTTCCTCACATCGGGATAGCATTCGTTCAAGGTTATCGAGGCATTGGTCGTATGAATCCCCAAAGATAGAAAAGTCATCCATGAAGACTTCCATTGTCTTTTCTATCATGTCATGGAAGATGGCTACCATGCAGCGTTGGAATGTTGCTGGGGCATTACATAGACCAAATGGCATGCGTCGATAAGCAAAAGTTCCATAGGGACATGTGAAAGTTGTCTTTTCTTGGTCTTCGGGTGCTATCGGGATTTGAAAGTAACCTGAAAAACCATCCAAGAAACAATAAAATTTATGACCGGATAATCTTTCTAACATTTGATCAATGAAAGGCAAAGGAAAGTGGTCTTTTCTTGTTGCTTCATTTAATCGTCTATAATCTATACATACTCTCCATCCTGTGACGGTTCTCGTTGGTATTAATTCATTTTTTTCGTTAGTTATTACCGTCATACCTCCTTTCTTTGGAACTACTTGGACGGGACTCACCCAAAGACTATCGGAGATAGGATAGATAAGTCCGGCGTCAAGTAGTTTGATGACTTCGTTTTTAACCACTTCTTGAACATTTGGATTTACTCGACTTTGTGGTTGTATAACCGATTTGTAGTCATCATTCATCAAAATTTTGTGTGTGCACATAGAAGGACTAATTCCTTTTATGTCTACAAGTTTCCAAGCTATTGCATTTTTATGTTTTTTCAATAGACTAATTAATTTTTCTTTTTCTAAGCTATCTAATTTAAACGAAATAATTACAGGTAAATTTCCCTCTTTGTCCAGAAAAGCATATTCCAAACCTTTTGGAAGTTCTTTGAGCTCAAGTGGTGGGTCTTTAGGAGACTCCTTATTTGGTTGCTCATTTCGATCAAGAACTTTAAAAGTTTGTTCTATGGCGACCTCTTCTTCAACAAAGTGGTCAATCTCTTCACTTGTATCGGGTGGTTCATCTTCATCTTCAATTAGGGGGTCATTATTGCCGAATGGATATTTCATTGATCGTTCGAGATCGACACTTCTTTTAAATGCCCCTAATTGAAGAGGTAGATTGTTGAACTTCCGGTTTTTCAAAGCTTCGTGAGTTTTTACAAATGGTCGCCCCAACACTAGAGGAGCGTCATCAAGGATGACAAAGTCGGTCGGGATTACCATTTGATTTGTTTGAACCAAGACATCTTCAACTATACCGATTGATTTTATTACTTTCCGATTGGATAGAAAAATGGGTATTTGAAGTGGAGAAAAATCACGAATACTTAATTTTTCGAAAATGTAATTAGGCATTATGTTAACACAAAGATCTTTATCGATTGTAACGTTACTAACAAACGAATTTTGAAAGAAACATGGAACCGGTGTAATGTTAATTTCAAATGGGTCTTCTTTTATTAGCGAAGTTTGATCATTAGTTAACTTAACACTTACCGTTTCGTCAATTTTAGTGTTAGTGTTTAACTCTTTTAAAAACTTAGCATGAGTGGGTACTAAACAATGATTTTCAAAAGAAGGTGACAAGAGATTAATTTCTTCAAAATTAGACTCTTCTTGAATTTTAACGTTGTCGGACTCACCTATCTCGTTGTTTAACTCATGTGTCGGTTTTTCACTTATTTGTTCTTCCATTTTTACACTTTCAGTTATCTCTTCATTTTTTAATTCTTCTCTTGAACGGGACTCCTCTTCCCTTGCGCGAGATTCTCTTATACAGCGATCGATAACTCTAATGTGTTCTAATATCCTATCGGTCACTTCGGTTATAGAAAAAGAATCGGGATTTTCTAAGTTTGAATCCGGTTGTTCGACCCTTTGTTCCTCATAATACCCATATGAAGTCGATGGTTCGCACCATTGTTCTTCATTGTAAGCATATGATGGATAAGGTTCGTAATTTTGTTCTTCATAATACTCATATGAGGTGGGTTGTTCACGCCAAGGTTCCTCATAATAAGCATACGAAGGTGGTGGCTCATATCTTGGTTCCTCAAAGTATGAGTAAGAAGGCTCATACCTTGGTTCATCAAAATATGAGTATGAGGGAGGAGGTTCATACCTTTGGTCTTCATAGGATGTGTATGAAGTTGATGGCTCGTACCTGGGCTCCTCATAGTAGGTGTATGAATTGGATGGTTGATATGAGCGATTATTTTGAACCGATCGTGAGTTACGACAATTAGTGCAATAATTACCCCTATAATCATCCTCCTCATAGGTGTAGTTGTAACCTCCTGAGTATTGATCCATAAGAATCACTCAGCAGATCACAACCGAGTCTCGAGATCAGAAAACAAAATAAAAACGGAAACAGAGGCTGGACACGGCCCCGTGTTCAGTGAGCACGGCCCCGTGTTCAGGATCTGTATCTGGGCGTTTTAATTAAATTTACTGATTTCGTTGAGCACGGGGCGTGTTCAGTGAGCACGGCCCGTGTTCAAGCTTCTGTTACTGGATGTTTTTGAAAAATCTGCAGCACGGCCCCGTGTTCAGTGAACACGGCCCCGTGTACAGGTTACTGTAAATGCAAATCTAAACTAAAATGCAGAAAAATGTGCGCGCGTTTTAAAAAAGGTTTTGAAAAACTTATTAGGCCGTCGATTTTAAGCTTTCTTAAAATCCTTGTGTCCCCGGCAACGGCGCCAAAAACTTGATGCGTGTGAAGTGTTATATATATTAGGTGTATATTTTAAGCCCTTTTAACACTTATTTTTAGCCAAGTTTTAAATTTATAAAACACGATATTTTACTAACACTAAACACACATATGGGCAAGTGCACCCATCGTGAGCGTAGTATAGTGTTGGCAAGATACCGAGGTCGTCCAAGGACACAAGAGCTTTTAGTACCGGTTTATCCTCAACGTCTAATCAAAATAAAAAGTTTAGAAAAATGTTTTAAACTAAGAAAAATAAAAACTAACTAAAATGCTGAAAAGAAAAATAAAAATAAAAAACAGATAGACAAGATGAATCACTTGGTTCCGACTCGTATCTAGTGTAACCTTTGATTATTTCCGCACTTTTGCACATAATTAAGAGATTATCTTAGTTATTGTAGTAGGCCCCTCTTTTGAAGGTGACGTTACCCTCACCCCAGTAGTTTGAGTCAGCAAGGATACAATCCTAAAAGGGTGGATTATTGGAAGATAATGAATTAAGTTATTAATGCAATATTATGGTAGGCCCCTCTTTTGGAGGTGACGTTACCCTCGACTAAGTAGTCTGAGTCAGCAGGGATACAGTCCTAAATAGCCGGGTTATAGTATTAATAGTAGTTAACTTATGAGGGGATCAAAGAGTTTGGACCCCCGCCATCCAATACCGTGAAGTATTGAAGGAGGTCCTACTAAATTTGACCCAGGTCCATTGCAGGACCTCTAAACGCTGAACAATGGCAAGACCTTTATCAAACCGTTCCCTTAACCCCCGACCAGGTAGCCAACATACCTCCATATAGACCGTGGAGATATGAATGGTAAAAATCTTTTATTTTATATAGACAGTAAAATAATTTCAAGACACCACGGACAAACGATAAAGAAAGATCACCTTCAACATAAGCAACTAGTTATTAAAGTCATTAATACGAAACCAAATAAAAAGTGCAAAAGATTAGAAATAAAAAGTATTACACTAGACACTTTGTCTTCACCAAGTGATGTAAGAGACTTAGGCAAACATGGCCTTGATTGTCAAGAATTCTTACGATCAATCTTGGATCCCGAGACGACTCACACACTCTACAATGGACAATGGATGATGGTGGTGGGTGATGGTGTTATGGTGGTGGTGGGTGGTGGGTGAAGTGTGAGAGAGGTGGTGTGCCAAGGGATGGTTTGATTTTTAGATTTTTTTGAATTTTTTAGAATTTTTATGATTTTTTAGAATTTTTTTGATTTTTAGATTTTTTTGAATTTTTTGGAATTTTTTTGATTTTTTGGAATTGGATCAAAATGGCAACTGAAAACATTTTCTAAGGAAATCCCCAAAATACCCCTGTTACAAACTGGGTTTTTGGATGGAGTTAGACAAAATGATCAAAATGGCAACAAAATGTAAAAGTCAGGGACCAAGAGGCAAAAAAAAAAAAAACTATTTGAACTAAAATGGTAAATTTGGACAAAACTCAGGGACTAAAATGGCAATTTACTCTTTAACTAAAGAAAACAACAGTTGGTAAGTGAAAGGAAAAACATACCTTCTTTGGTCGGGGGAGTTGTCTCTGTTTTTGATGAAGGCCTCCAGGGAGCATTAGAGGATATTGTAGTTTGTGGGGGTGCCTTTTTTGGTGATCTCTAGTGGAGGTTGGCTTCTCTCCCGACCCGGTTCGGAGGCTTAGGGATTTGTACGGCCGAGGATGCCTCTACATATGCTTTCGTGGCTTCAAGGGCCCAATCTTGGGGTTTACAAGATCACATACTCCGAGAATGTGGTGGGGATGTTTTAGACTCCGACTACATGAGTGCGTTGAACCTTTTGCATAGTTCTTTTCCCGACCTTGATATTGGCGGTTTCTACATTAAAGACACCGCCTCTCCTAAATCCCAGAAAATTCTGGCGAATGCCTTATATGGCAAAATTGTCAAGAGGTTTGAAGAGAAATTTGTTTTATCCCCTCGGCAAAGAGCTGTGTTTGAATGTCTACGTGCCCCACATGCTCAGGATTTTTTTGTCTGTCGCACCTATTGAAGGCTTGGGGCAACACATGTCGGCTGTGGAATACCGTGCTATCCTTAGATACCGACTGATGATTCCTTTGTTCCCACTTGATGAGCCATGTCCGGTATGTCGCAAAGCGTGTTTGGATTCTTTCGGCGAGCACGCGATCCACTGTAAAGAGCTACCAGGGTTTAAATATCGGCATGATTGGGTGAGAGATGTGTTATGCGATGTTCTTAAGCGGGCCGGGATCTCTACCAAAAAGGAAGCTCCAGTAAATTTCCTGATTGACCCTTTAGAGGGGAGGTCCACTTTACGCCCGGCGGACATCCTTGTGTTTGGATGGGAAGGGGGGAAACACGCTTGTGTAGATCTAACTGGAGTCTCCCCCCTTGTTAGGCTCAAGGACAAGGGCTTTGTCGTAGGGCAAGCGGTGCTCAAGGCAGAGGCGAGCAAAGTTGCAAAACATGAGAAAGCCTGCCGGGAGAATCAACATGTGATTGTCCCGTTTGCGTTTGATACCTTTGGTGGTCTCACTCCTGACGCTGTGCGACTCTTGAATCGTGTTCAAAAAGTCGTTAATAGTAATTCTTTGTCGCTAAAGCTTTCAAACTTTGTATTTAGCAGAATTGGTTTTTCTATTCAAAAGGGGGTGGCGGCGCAACTTGTTGCCCGACTACCTGCCATTGCTTTGTAATTGCCCTTTTTCGTGTGGAATGATAATCTTTGGGTTTAAAAAAAAAAGAAAAACATACCTTAGTATATACTTTATTTTGTGGAGTTGCACGCTATTCTAAATGGTTGCAAGAAATCAAGTGCTACATGATAGAGTATAAAAGAGCCCTTTCGTATTGACCACATTTCAACACTTCACAAGTTAAAAGACGAAAATACCTGAATGCTATGCTATTCAGGCAACCACATTTTAGCACTTGCATATCATTTTCAAAAAGCAACTTCTTGCAATTGACATGAAAGTGCTAAAACATGGTGAAACACATACCTCTAGGCTCTAGTGTTCACTACAAGAAAACTGGGTTTTTAGTACACACAAAAGCGTCCTAAAATGCTATTTTATAGGACCTTTCATTTAATAGGACCAACAGTAAAAGCGTTTCATGTAAAGGGGTCGTAATAAGTCCCGGAACTAAAAAAGCGTCCTAACATCTCGAATAAGATTATGAAACCAATTTTATGGTCGCGTAATATGTCTTTGAACAACCAAAATAGTGTCCTAATAAAAACATATTAGGACCCTTTTACGATGTTCTAACATGTGCTTACATACTTTTAATACACTTACAAGCGTCCTAAGAAATTAATTGATAGGACCCTTATGATGCAACATTATAGCTAATTTAGTACCAAGAAAAGGGTCCTAATATACCAAATAAGATTATGAAACCAATTTTATGGTTTTATAATATGTCTATAGACTACTTAAATAGCGTCCTAAAAAGAACATATTAGGACACTTTTACAATGTTCTAATATGTGATTACCTACTTTTAATCTTTTGATACACATACAAGCGTCCTTAAAAATTAATTTATAGGACCATTATGATGCAACGTTATAGCTACTTTAATATCAAGAAAATGGTCCTAATATCCCAAATAAGATTATAAAACCAATTTTATAAACAGACCATCAACATATAACATCCTAATAGTTATTGTATAACATCAACTAATGAAAGAAATAAAACTTCATTATATTTCAAGTAAGCATGTTCATAACAAAAACACTAACCATAAATAAGTTGTAACATTATCTAACATAAAGTCTTGACATTATACAAAGAAATTAAAAGCAATTAAAGAAATAAGAAGCATAAAATCTCGAGTCATCATGCGTACTCAATCCTCATGGACTACCTACAAATAAACCATCCATGTATAAGCATTAAGTTCCATGATATTAAAATTATTTGTATCACAAGTTTAATAAATACATACTGAGATGAATGGATAGGGCCATGCGATGGATGCACCAATACAATCTTGAATTGTAGAAAATAAACCATATGGTCTTACCAAGTTTTCATCTTTTTTTTATTGGTACGGCTCTTTGACGCCTTTCATCGAACAGTTGGCGTGCATCTTCAACCCTGTTCAAACTTCAATCTCGTAAAAAAAATCTTCTAAAGCAAATCATCAAGAAAACCAATAGAAAGCAAAGCATCAATGTTTTTCATACAATGCATACTAAAAAAAGAGTTCAATTTCGTCTCATAAACAAGCTGTTAAAACCGGATACAGTGATGGTTCGTCGACAGTAGGAGTGGTGGATCGGGGTGGAGCGGCGGTAGGGGTCTACATGAGGTGGGGTATTGGTTCATGGTGGTTAGTCGGCAGTTTGGATTTCCAAAAGACAAATGCACCGATAGAGATAAAGAGGAAGAAGACGGTCTCACAAACTTATCGTCCAAAATACGCGCAAAAGGAGGAAGCTTTTCAATGAAACCGATTCATGGTTATGGATGAAATCAATGGGGGTAGGGAAAATCATAAAATCGATTGGGGAGGGAAAACGATTATGATGAATTTTGGAGTAGGAGGGAAATAGGTTACTGGGTTTAATTTGGGGGGAAATTTAGGAGGGAAGTAATTTTTGGTGGAAAAAAAATTAGAGGTATTTTTAAATTATAAAACTACTCTTATAAATTAATTATAAAATAGGTTTTTAATTAATTTAAAAATGTTATTAAGTATACTTACACAACTATAATAAGTAACATTGAAACTTATGTATTTCTTGTATTTTTTACTAAATATATAGTATAATTATAGTATAATTTGTGTATGAATGTATTAGGTCTTAACGGTTAGGCTTTACTGTAATAACTCTTATTAAAAGTCATATTAATTAAAATAATATGTCCAAAAGGAAACCCTAATTGAGACACCCAAGTGATTCTGTACAAACCCTAAAATTTTTAGAAATTTCAGAATCAGGATTAGGGCCCCTAAAACTCAGGGGGGGTAAAATCCTAGTTACGATTATCCAAATAACTCTCTGTCAAATTCGAATTTTGAGAAACTGTCGACTCAGCAAGCCTACCCATGCACGTAGCTACCCTATGAAACTAGGTTAGCAGTCGCGTAGCGCGACGACTATAGGGGTACCCAGTCGCGCTACGCCACTGGGTCAAATTTTCAATATAAATACTAGAGTTTGGGACTTGATTCTGGGCACTGAAACAATGTAAAAATTCGAAGTATACGCTGAGTTATAGCAGAAACACTATCAAAACACACACGATCACTAATCGACGCCGCAATTCAGGGTAATAACTCGATCGCTGATACGATTCAATGTCCGATTGATTAAACTATCCAATGGATGTTTAAGTGCTGCCCACATTAGGGTTTATGCTTTGTCATTCGTCGTTAAATCGATGGATGTTTAAGTATCGCACTTTGTCATTCGTTGTGAAGGTTTTAATCTCGTGAGTTATCGTAAATGCTGTATTAAGTTACTAACCAAATTGTGTGCCTGTTATTAATTTAGGTTAAAAGGCTAATCAGTAGGCTAGGCTCTGCTCAAATTAAATCTGAAATGTGAGTCATTCTCTTTTTATCAAATCTGTTTACAAAAAAGTATGTTTATTTTCAAGATTATAATTACAGTGATTAAGTTTATGTAGTCACCAAATTACAGCCGGTATGTCGGGTATTGTGCACATTACTGTTTTTATCACTTTAGGTGGGCGAACCTAATTAATGATACTCGTTACTATTGGGTGAACGGACTCAATAGTAATTTGACCACAGTCACCGAAACGAGTCGATGACAAGTACTGTGGGTATTTGGTTGAAATAAACATTGTAATCTCTCTTAATACTGTGAATTATAATACATGAGTCGTTTTTATAAAAGAATGATTCACTCAGTATTTCCCGCTGACAAAACCTTTTTTCAAACATGTTTCAGGTGATCTGTTGTGATCCAGGAAAAGTGCCGAGAAGCACTAGAAGCTTAAGGAAGTGGCTCAGTATAAAATAAAGAAACATGTTTTGTAAAATAAGAGATTTCTTCGTGAAATCTCAAGATTGTAAATTACCGGGTTTTATCCCGAGTTGTGAAATAAAATAATCGGGAAATATTTCAGTTTTAAAAAAGATCCTGAAGAAACTTCCGCTGTTAATTAAATACCACGGGATTTCTGTCCCGCGGCTCCTGAAACGGGTCAAACCGGGTCGGGGGCCGTGACAGAAAAATGTGGTATCAGAGCCACTGATTTAAGCCAATTAAGTATTTAGAAAATACTTAATTTTTATTAATTACTATTTTATGATTATGTGTTTTATTATCTGATTAATTGTGTACAGTGTGGGCAGGTCTTTATATGCTAGCCACTGTAGCAATAAATATAAATCTTTAAAATAATTTGACTCAAAGTTTTAGTACCCGGATTACCTACAGTCTAGAAACCTTACCCAGTATGAAATAATATTTAAAAAGGTTTTCTATGAAATTTTGTTATAAAATTTTGACTTAATTAATTTTGATTGTTTTGCATATTTAAACAGCATGAGTGACTTGTCTGACGCCCTTCAGAATTTAAATCTTTATCCGGTAAGAATAGAGGTTTCCAGAGATTTCAATAGGTATATACCAGACATAGAAGAACCTAGAGAATTCAACGCTTTATCTCTCGAGAAACCCAAACCTAAGAAAATGGAAATTGGGGAAAGCTCTAGGCAAATTGAGGGGTTACCATCTCAGGAAGAGCTAGATCTGATATTGACAAGTTATGATACTATTAAGCCGAGTAATGAAAATGATTTAATTCATTCTCTTGAAACACAACTACCAATGAACTTAGAACCAGCTATTCCAAACCCTTCAATCCACTCACAAATAGACGAATGGTTGACTAATGAAATACAGTTACAAAGCAATCCCTATAAGCTTTTTCCTCAGTACAATCTAGAACCTTTACCAAATCCACCAATGAGTAAAGAGAAAATGGCTGAACTCCACCATTTTGATAAAGAACTAATAGATACTGGGAATAGGATCCAAGAGATTTTGGGACAGATCTCCTGGACTTACGATAAGAAGGAACGTCGTTACTAGAATACCAACTGACAAAAGATAGGGGGTTTATGGAACTATAGTGGTGTAATAGTAATAAGTAAAATCAGTCTGTAAAATAACTACAAATAAAACTTTGTAAGATAATAGTGTGTATTGATGCATACTATTAAATATAAATGGAAATCGAGAATCGATAGTTTTGGCTATATTGGTGTTATGAATTATGTATAATGGTTTTGTGTAATTGTTATTTATTTGAAACTAATAAATTATATATATTAATTATCAGATGGAAAACGCTAATAATGAAACAGTTAATGAGATTAATCAATCTGAGCAACAACCGGGGGATCAATATATGACTAGGCAGGATATAGAAAATATCGTTGCTTAAGGGATAGCCAATGCTATTCCAGCATTCGTTGCTGCTGTTAAAAATCCAATAGAACCTCAACAAATCGTTCCTAGCAAACGTATTTCTGAAGATAACTTCAGTAATAGTGTAAACGGAGGCAATGATCATGTTAATCATGATAATGAACCACGGCAAGCTCCGCACCCTAAGAAAATGAAAGCTGCAACACCTGGTTGCACTTATAAAGAATTTCTTGCTTGTAAACCCACTGAGTTTGCAGGCAATGAAGGAGCGACTGCGGCACTGCGTTGGTTAGAGAAAACTGAGGCAGTAATTGCCATAAGTAAATGTGTTCAGGATGATCAGGTCATGTATGCGTCAAACCTTTTTAAAGAAGGGGCGCTAGAATGGTGGAACACGGTGTTACAAGCAAAAGGAAGAATAATAGCTTATGCCATGAACTGGGAAGGATTTAAGAATCTTGTAGAAAGAAAATTCTGTCCTGAGTATGAAAAAGATCAAATGGCAAATAAGTTTTTAAACCATAAAATGATGGGTGTAGATTGTCGCGGTTATACTTCGACATTCTTTGAATATGCTAGAGTGGTACCAACGCTGGCTTCGCCAGAACCGGTACTCATTTCTCGCTATATTTGGGGATTGATTAGTGAAATCCGTAACATCATTAAAGCTACGAGACCTCGTACGATTGACGATGCGGTGGAATTAGCTAATACCTTAACCGACGAACTGGTACGCACGCAAGATGAAAACAGGAAGAAGGAACTGGCTCAGAAAATTACCCAAGGATTTCGTATGGGTAATAATAACAGCTTCAAGAAAAGAGGAACAGGGCAATCTTCAAATCCGCCGTTTTGCAGGAATTGCAGAAAGAAACATTTTGGAAGATGTAGTGTAACCTGCAATTTTTGTAAAATGGTAGGACATCGTGAAGAAAACTGCAGGAAGAAATCCACAATCTGTTACAATTGTGGAGAAGTAGGACATTTCAAAACAGAATGTCCTAAATTGGTTAAACCAGCAGACAACAAAGCTAAACCAGCTGACGGAGCTACAAAGAAGAATGTCAGAGCATTCCAGCTAACTACACAAGAAGCAGAACTCATTCCAGATGTGATAGCTGGTACGTTCTTAGTTCACAACATTTACGCCAAAGTATTATTTGACTCTGGTGCAAACCAAAGTTTTATTAATACTTCATTCTGCCAAGCTCTTAATATACCCTTAACCAACATTAGGCAGATTTTTACAGTCGAAACGGCTGATGGGAATTCAATTAAAATAGATAAGGTTTTGCAAAATATAGAAATAGGACTTTCAGGTCATAAATTTACTACAAATCTGTTACCTATGAAATTAGCTGAATTCGATGTTATGTTAGGAATGGATTGGTTAGTAGCCAACCATGCTCGAATTCTCTGTGATAAGAACTCTACAGAAATTCAGGCACCCACCGGAGAAGTAATTGTGATTACAGGAGATAAACCACATAAGCCTATGAAGTTCATATCAGTAATGAAAGTTGCTAATTATGAACGAAAACAAGGAATAGTATATATGATTTCAGTAATCATTAGTACCAAGGGAAAAGAACTTAAGGAAATCCCTGTAGTCTCAGAATACCCAGAGGTATTCCCAGAAGAATTACCAGGATTACCACCAGATAGGGAGGTAGAATTTAGGATTCATCTAATTCCAGGAACTATACCGATAGCTAAGGCACCTTATCGGTTAGCACCCACAGAAATGTTAGAACTGAAAAAGCAATTAGATGAATTACTAAGTAAAGGTTTCATACAACCTAGTTCATCCCATTGGGGAGCACCAGTGTTGTTTGTAAAGAAGAAGGATGGTTCAATGAGAATGTGTATCGATTATAGAGAATTAAATAAAGTTACTATTAAGAATCGATACCCATTACCTAGGATTGATGATCTTTTCGATCAACTTCAAGGAGCTAGATATTTTTCTAAGATAGATTTACGCTCCGGATATCATCAATTGAAGGTACAAGAGGAAGACATACCTAAAACTGCTTTCAGAACTAGGTATGGTCATTACGAGTTTACAGTTATGCCCTTCGGGTTAACGAATGCACCTGCAGCATTCATGGACATGATGAATAGAATCTGTAAACCGTATTTGGATAAATTTGTAATTGTCTTTATAGACGGTATACTTATTTATTCAAAAAGTCAGGACGAACATAGTCAGCACTTACATGCACTCTTAACTTTGTTAAGAAAAGAAAAGTTGTACGCCAAATTCTCAAAGTGTGAATTTTGGTTACAAGAAGTACAATTCTTAGGACACATGGTGAATCACGAAGGTATTCATGTAGATCCTGCTAAGATAGAGGCAATTACAAATTGGAAGGTTCCACAAACTGCAATGGAAATTAGAAGTTTTATAGGTTTAGCTGGCTACTATAGACGGTTTATTAAGGATTTTTCCAAAATAGCTGTACCATTAACTAAGCTAACATGTAAAGCAGTTAAGTTTGATTGGGGACCTAAACAAGAAGAAGCCTTTAGAATCTTGAAGCAGAAATTAACCAATGCTCCAATCTTAGCCTTACCAGAAGGAACTGAAGATTTTGAAGTATATTGTGATGCTTCAAAACTAGGATTTGGATGTGTGCTTATGCAACGCAAGAAGGTAATTACATATGCTTCAAGACAGTTGAAAAAGCATGAAGAAAACTACACGACTCATGATTTAGAGTTAGGAGCCGTAATTTTTGCCCTTAATATTTGGAGACATTATCTGTATGGAAGTAAATTTACTGTTTATACAGATCATAAAAGTTTAAGATATATATTTGGGCAAAAAGAGTTAAAGATGAGGCAAAGGAGATGGATGGAAATTTTAAGTGATTACGACTGTGATATTCAGTATCACGAAGGAAAGGCAAATGTAGTTGCAGATGCCTTAAGTCGTAAATATCATGAGAACCAAAGAAGAGTTCGTGCTCTCAGGTTAAATCTACAATTAGATTTAATGGAACAAATAAAGAATGTTCAGGAAACAGCAATCCAAGATAATGCTGAAGGATTGAAAGGACGAATAAAAGAATTAGAGCAAGGAGCTGATGGAATTTGGAGATTCCACAAAAGCAGAATTTGGGTACCTAAGCAAGGAGAATTAAGAAATAAGATTTTAGAAGAAGCCCATAAGTCAAGGTATACAATTCATCCAGGAAACAATAAGATGTACCAAGATTTAAGGAAGAATTTCTGGTGGATAGGTATGAAAAAGGATATAGCTAGATATGTTTCTAAGTGTTTTACTTGTTCACAAGTTAAGGCAGAACATCAGAAACCTTCAGGTCTACTACAACAATTAGAGATGCCTGTATGGAAATGGGAACTTATAACAATAGATTTTGTTACTAAGTTACCCAAAACCAGAAAAGGTAATGATGCGATTTGGGTAATTGTGGATCGATTAACCAAATCTGCTCACTTTCTGCCTATGAAAGAAACCTTTAACATGGAAAGATTGGCAAAGTTGTATGTAGATGAAGTCGTATCTCTACATGGAGTTCCACTCTCCATTGTATCAGATAGAGATAGTCGTTTCACTTCTCATTTCTGGAAAAGTTTCCAAGAAGCAATGGGAACTCGACTAAATCTAAGCACGGCATATCATCCACAAACAGACGGACAAAGTGAAAGGACGATCCAAACTCTAGAAGACATGCTTCGAGCATGTGTGATAGATTTTGGTGGGAATTGGGATGAGCACTTACCATTAATTGAATTCTCCTATAACAATAGTTATCATTCAAGTATTGAAACTGCCCCATTCGAGGCACTGTATGGAAGGAAGTGCAGAACTCCAGTTTGTTGGGCAGAAATAGGAGAAAGTCAATTGTCAGGTCCCGAGATAGTACAAGAAACTACTGATAAAATTACTCAAATCAAGGAAAGGCTGAAGACTGCTCGAGATCGTCAGAAAAGTTATGCAGACAATAGATGTAAGCCGTTAGAATTTCAAATTGGAGACAGAGTACTATTGAAAGTTTCTCCTTGGAAAGGAGTTGTTAGATTCGGTAAGAAAGGAAAGCTAAGTCCAAGGTACGTAGGACCATTTCCAGTGATCCAACGTATAGGACCAGTTGCTTATCGTTTACATCTACCAGAAGAGTTAGCTGGAGTACATGATGTATTTCATGCATCCAATCTCAAGAAGTGTCTATCAGACGAATCTTTGGTAGTACCTCTCCAAGATATAGAGGTAAACGAAAAATTAAAATTTGTAGAGAAACCTCTTCAGATAGAAGACAGAAAAGTAAAGTTTCTCAAACACAAACGACTAGTGCTAGTTAAAGTCAAGTGGAATTCAAAGAGAGGAGCTGAATACACTTGGGAGCTGGAGTCAGAAATGAAGCGAAAGTATCCTCATTTATTCCAGTAAATCTCGAGGACGAGATTTTATTAAGGTGGGGAGAATGTAATAACTCTTATTAAAAGTCATATTAATTAAAATAATTTGTCCAAAAGGAAACCCTAATTGAGACACCCAAGTGATTCTGTACAAACCCTAAAATTTTTAGAAATTTCAGAATCAGGATTAGGGCCCCTAAAACTCAGGGGGGTAAAATCCTAGTTACGATTATCCAAATAACTCTCTTTCAAATTCGAATTTTGTGAAACTGTCGACTCAGCAAGCCTACCCATGCACGTAGCTACCCTATGAAACTAGGTTAGCAGTCGCGTAGCACGACGACTATAGGGGTACCCAGTCGCGCTACGCCACTGGGTCAAATTTTCAGTATAAATACTAGAGTTTGGGACTTGATTCTGGGCACTGAAACGACGTAAAAATTCGAAGTATACGCTGAGTTATAGCAGAAACACTATCAAAACACACACGATCACTAATCGACGCCGCAATTCAGGGTAATAACTCGATCGCTGATACGATTCAATGTCCGATTGATTAAACTATCCAATGGATGTTTAAGTGCTGCCCACATTAGGGTTTATGCTTTGTCATTCGTCGTTAAATCGATGGATGTTTAAGTATCGCACTTTGTCATTCGTTGTGAAGGTTTTAATCTCGTGAGTTATCGTAAATGCTGTATTAAGTTACTAACCAAATTGTGTGCCTGTTATTAATTTAGGTTAAAAGGCTAATCAGTAGGCTAGGCTCTGCTCAAATTAAATCTGCAATGTGAGTCATTCTCTTTTTTATAAAATCTGTTTACAAAAAGTATGTTTATTTTCAAGATTATAATTACAGTGATTAAGTTTATGTAGTCACCAAATTACAGCCGGTATGTCGGGTATTGTGCACATTACTGTTTTTATCACTTTAGGTGGGCGAACCTAATTAATGATACTCGTTACTATTGGGTGAACGGACTCAATAGTAATATGACCACAGTCACCGAAACGAGTCGATGACAAGTACTGTGGGTATTTGGTTGAAATAAACATTGTAATCTCTCTTAATACTGTGAATTATAATACATGAGTCGTTTTTATAAAAGAATGATTCACTCAGTATTTCCCGCTGACAAAACCTTTTTTCAAACATGTTTCAGGTGATCTGTTGTGATCCAGGAAAAGTGCCGAGAAGCACTAGAAGCTAAAGGAAGTGGCTCAGTATAAAATAAAGAAACATGTTTTGTAAAATAAGAGATTTCTTCGTGAAATCTCAAGATTGTAAATTACCGGGTTTTATCCCGAGTTGTGAAATAAAATAATCGGGAAATATTTCAGTTTTAAAAAGATCCTGAAGAAACTTCCGCTGTTAATTAAATACCACGGGATTTCTGTCCCGCGGCTCCTGAAACGGGTCAAACCGGGTCGGGGGCCGTGACATTTACTATGTCATATTGAATGTTAAATGGTTAGATCTTTTTCTAGTAAGCCATACTATATTATAATGCCAAAAGTAGATCATAAATGTGTTTATAGACTATGATGGGCTTTATTAGGTCGTATAGGTCTTAAAGGATTAGAACCTTTTGTAGCGAGTCGTATCGTATCATAATGGCAATATTTAAGTAATTATAAACTTCAAATAAACAAATGGAACAATCAATCAGTTTGATTTGAAGGTTCAAACATGGCTTACATCATGAACCTCTAATCAAGACTAAAGTGATGATTATATATATATATATATATAGGCTAAAGCTAGGGAGAAAACCCTCCATTTTGAGAAAACCCAATCTCCCAACAATTTTTTTTTGAAAAAAATAACACATGTAATATACATGTTTTTAAGAGTTTTGGGAAAAAAAAAGCGCCGAAGGAATATTTTTTAAAAAAATAAACAAGTTTTAGCATTTTTTGCCTAACACATGTTAGTCAACAAAGTTGCTGAAATTTGTTTATTTTTTTTAAATTATCCTTCGGCGTTTTTTTTGTTTTTTTTGCCCAAAACTCTTAAAAACATGTATATTACATGTGTTATTTTTTTCAAAAAAAAATATCGGGAGGTTGGGTTTTCTCAAATTTTTAGGGTTTTCTCCCTAGCCCTACCCTATATATGTAGAAAAAGTATATCGTACATTACGGCTTAACGTACAACAACATGCGTGATTTGTTCTATAACATGCGTGATTAATGTTTTCAATATGCGTGATTATTGTGTTTCAACATGCGTGATTTTAGATTTTTGAGTTATAACGTGCGCGATTTTAAAATGAACGTGCGTAATTACCTGTCGTACGTGAAGTACGTTAACCGTAATGTACGTTAACCTTCCTCTCTCCCCCCCTCTCTCTCTCTCTCTATATATATATATATATATATACACACACATATATATATAGAATTGAGCTAAAATAAGAACCACCTCGAGTTGTAAGAACCGTGAGAACTTTTTGATCCGGGCCGAGGTGGACCAATTTTTTTTTTCATAAACGTAGATGCGTGTATTATAAACACATTTGTAAAAAAAAATTCAAAAAAAAAATGTCGTGTGTGTAGTTTTGAGCACCACAAGTTTGTGTTTACGGTACCCGTAAATTTCCCGGTTAGATTTACGCTACCCGTAAACACAAACTTGTGGTGCTCAAAACTACACACACGACATTTTTTTTTTGAAATTTTTTTACAAATGTGTTTATAATACACGCAACTACGTTTATGAAAAAAAATTTGGTCCACCTCGCCCCGCACGGTGTAGTTCTCACGGTTCTTACAACTCGAGGTGGTTCTCATTTTAGTGGTCCCTTATATATATATATATATGTAGGGTTGGATTCTTTGCAGAACCTTATTTTTAAACAGAACTTGCAGAACCAATTTAGACTAATCATTATATTTTAGATTAAAACTAAATAAAAAGGATATAACAGTAATTTGTTAAATATTCCGTTCTTTTTTAATTATTTTTTTATTCTCTTTCTCTCTCCTCTCTCTATTTTTACTGATCAAATAACATGAAGATTTAGGTTTATACATTTACATATTCATCATCATTTTCAAAGTAATTATATGTTTACATGTGTAAACAATCACTTTTAATTTCTACATACGTGTAAATAACATGCTTACATATTTGTAAATCTTCATACTCATCATAAATTTCTTCATACCATTCATCATATAGATATTTAATCATTATTATATCAAACACATTTGTGTACATGTAAATAACAAAAAAATATATTTAATAAATTGATATTAACTGTAACATAAATCAAATCTATGTTTACACATCTGTTAATAGATATCCAGGTACATATGTAACAATAAATCGATATTTACACATGTTTACAATCAAACTATTGAAAAATTGATATCAACACATGCATTTTCATTGGCCTCCTTCTCTTTCCTTTGATTTTCCCAAGTGATTCTGAAGCAATATGAACACATTAAATGGATCAAAAGCCTACAATCACAAAAACTATTATAAATACAATAACAACAAACAAGGTAAATAAGAGTAGGATCAAAAGCTTAATAACATACCGATATATGTAATTAACTTGTATATTAAAGTTTGTACCTTAAAGTGTAAATAATAAATAAAATTAAAATCTAAAAATAGGTTCTAAAATGTTAAACTAAAGAAATACAATGACTACTTTTGAAACATACTTTACAGGTGTGTAAGTCAACCATTTACATATATGTAGTTGTTCGACATGCGTGTAACTAAATAATTTACGTATATGTAAACATTTATTCAAACGCCTAGCATGCAATATTTTTATGTTACAAATCATTTCAGTAATAAATTTAGCTTAGTTAAATAACTACCCGAATACATTAAACTAGCTAAATAGTTGGTAAAAGTAGTTAGAACTCTTTGTCGTGTGGATCTTAAAAATCTATAATATCACTGTATAACAATTAAATGAGGCACTATTTGAACCATCTTCTGCGAATCCATTGATTATAAGGAAACAAACAAGAAATGGAACAAGTGTATAAATATATAATATAACCCAAAACAAATTGCATAGTATACCTTAATGATTTGAAAATAAATGAAAATCTAAAGAACCTGAATACTTTTTCGATTACGGCCTTGATTATGTGAAATCCTCCGAATTATTTTTTCCAATTAGCACTTGTGGATTTTGTAACAACTTTATATTCTTTTCGATTTATGTAGATCTACAAATGAGAAAAAATAGGAAGTTAGTCAAAAATCAAATGTTGAAATCGAAAGAAATCAGGATATACAAAAACATGTGATAATTTGGGATATAAAAATTTACCCTTTTACCCTTCATTAGCTAATATATTATCCTTAAACTTCTACATTATTACTAAAATGCCACATTCTATATTAGCCCTTGATCAAATGATCTAATGGTTTAGATGAGTTCTGTAAGTTCTGTAATTTTTTTTGGTTCTGAAATGATCTTGATCCTATATATATATATATATTCGTTAATAATTCAAGAAAAAACATCTATATTGAAGATTGCAATCTTATAACTAATTACAACCTTGGATTCTTGAAACCGATTACTATTGAAATCTTGAAAACTTACTGCTAGATTAGAACCCAGAGCTGACTGAACCGAGTTAAAATAATCAACTGCTTTGGGTCTGGCCCCGCTTTTTCTAAAAAATTAATATTGTTGTATAGTTATATATTGTAATTTAATTACATTTAACTAAAATGCGGGTCTAGTCTCTAGTTAGACTTATTTTTTTTCGAGCAGACTCGCGGTCGATCTTTAATTGGTTACTTTTTGTCATTTTTCTCTCACTAAGCGCACACATTGCGATGAAGACGCAATTGATTTTGATCGCTATTGGCTAAGCTCATTATAGTACCAATACCATAATTACATACACTATGGGAATTTTATTGGTATTTGGCGGTGGCTCCGCTCTAAATATCGAAACATAAACACAAAAGAGTTATATCGTAATTTAAAACAATCTTGAGATAAGACCAAGCAACATGTTCGTAATTAATTTTGGTTTTCCTTTTTGAGAAAATAGAAAATACAAAAAACAAACATGTAAGATAAAAAAAAAAGCTAAAATAACAAAACTACTCTGAAATAAAGGAGGACTCAAGATGGGATTCGAAACTTAGCCAATTGGTTTATCATTTAAAATCAAAGCCACTCAACCAACTAAATTTCTTGCTAGCTAATTTGTTTTCTAATATAGATATAATTCTATTTTATCCTATTTCACTTGAATCTCCTTTTTTTTCCAGTTTGTTCTATAACCAGCCATTATTTACTTTTATTATAGTGTTATTAATTATTTGAATTTAACAGTTCATTATTTTGTGTAATGTTATTTAACAGTATGGTAAGTTAAAGAGAAATAATAAAAATTTAAAGTTTAATTGTTTAATTTTTAGATGAGTTGGTTAAACAAATATTGAACTATGCTTTCTCGTGTTATTTATTTGTTGTAAATCAAATATTATCATAATTAGCACATTTTGTGTGAGGAAAAGTTGCAACCTTTGTAACAAGAGTTGCTAATATCAATAAAATTTGCAATCTTTTTAAAAAAAGTTACACTTATTAGTAAAATTTGCAACTTTTAGATAAAAAGGCTACAGTTCTAATAAAATTTTGCAACTTTGTATGAAAAAAGTTGCATTAGACTCATTTTATAGTACTGTTATAAGACCCTAGTGTCAAGTGTCCTATTAAGTTATGTTATAATAGAACTCTAGCGAATAAGCGTCCTATAAAACTGATGTTTTATGACTCAAATATCAGGTGTCCCATTACAGTGTATTATAATAACACCACAATGATTAAGCGTCCTATAAAGGTTAAATTTATAAGACCCAAGTATCAAGTGTCTTTTTAAGTTATATTATAATAAAACTCTAACGATTAAGTGTCCTATAAAACTAATGTTTTATGACTCAAATATCAAGTGTTCTATTACGGTGTATTATAATAACACCATAATGATTAAGCGTCCTATAAAGTTTAAAGTTATAAGACCCAAGTGTCAAGTGTCCTATTAAGTTAAGTTCTAATATGACTTCGACTAGAAAGGGTCCTATAACACTGAACATTTATGACTTAACTAGAAGGTGTCCTATTAAGTTATGTTATAACAGGACCCCAGATGATCAAGTGTCCTAATACAGTACCACATAATGGGATACTAACAATTAAATGTCTTATAAAGTACTTTATTAGGATCTACATTTTAATTGTCCTATTAAATTATATGATAATAGGACCCCAAAAAATCATCCATCCTATTAAATAGTTTTTTAGGACACCGGTTTACTAGAGTATATTATAAAAGGATCCCACAAGTTCATTAGTCCTGTTAAATAGTTTTTTAGGACCCTCTTTGATGGGGTACGGTACTAAACCGACCCGAGCGGTCGGATTGCCGTTACTTGTTGCTTTTATATTAATTATTTATTATTGTTGCTTTCTAACCCAACCGTGAGGCCCAACGCGATGTAGTTTATACTACTTTGGGCCGGGGCTTGTAGAGATAACCCCTAACTGGGCCTGGCCCATTGAGGTTAGGGGAGGCCCATATCCCCCTATATAAAGAGGTCTTCACCTCATTATTGGGGACAAGATATGGAGCCACACACTTTGGTTACTGGAAACAGGGGATCTTTTTCCCTACCGGTCATCTCTACAGCTCCATTTTCTTCTCTTCTCTATTTGCAGATCTAGGTTCAAGAGGAAGAACAAGGTGCAATTCTTCACCCTTATGTAGAAAGCGGTCCAGTCATCCCGACGGTGATTCCGTGTTTCTTCACTCTTTTACAAGTGTCCCACAGAAAAGGTCCTAAAAAGCCATTTTTGTTGTAGTGGTTGGAGAGTATGTCATGGGATATATAATATAGATTTGCATGTGGAACACCGAATAGTATAACTTGAGAAAAACAAAGTATTGATTCAAGGACACATTTCTTTTCAATGGTGAGATCAATTTTCTCACAAACAGATTTTACTCCCAGCAATGCTACCTAATAATGTGGCTCTTCGCAGAGTTAAAACGATAATAACATAGTAAGGGAATATGGGACACCATCGGGATGAAGGCTCGGGTTCACCGGGTGCATCTTGAACACTCACGATCAATTCATGATGGATTTTGGATGAAAATTTTGGACAATGAACCTGATTCTATACCAAAGAAGCAAGTGAGAAAAGTGTTGGAAGTTGGGTTCGGTTCATCGGGCTCAAAGGAAACACCACCGCAATTGAATCAGGTTCAAAAGGGTTGTAATGAAGTGTCACTCTAGGGTTGGTTGATTTGGGTACATTGGTGATGTGTGAAAATATATACAAAGTTAGAAAACAAGTTTAGATGGGAATTACAAGACTAAACCGCACTATACGACAAATATATCGATCGTAATGTAGTAAAGAAGGTAATATCAAATATCAATTCGTGGAGACATAAATGGAACCCTCGGTACTAAACTTCTATCGACTCCTAATCCAAGTAAAACATGATGGTTTTTAACTAATCAACTATAGGATGTGGTAAACTAAACATAATAAGACAAGATAATGAGAAGAAGTAGGTAGGAAGAGGTTGGGAGCAAAGACCCATGAAATCGAGATAATGACTGTCTAGACTAGGAATCCTAATGATAATGCTGAATGCTACGTGAAATGGAAATTCGCATGGTAACTGGGATCCAAGGATACGACAGACTTGGGAATCACTATGGTGTCACAAATCTTTTCTATGTTTCAAAAAAACATCAAACATAGCCTAAAAGGTGGTATGAAGCTCGTTGGGTAAGGAATGGATCACCTTTATTAGGTTTCACAATGCAATAAATGTTTACGTGCCCAAAGATTTGATTTCCTCTCAATCTAATGAATCTTGAAACACCTAATGATATAAAGGGGAAAATCTAGTCCCAATGGCAAATGTTTAGGAAATCAGATCAAATGGACAATGGGGAGGAATTTCACTCTCGTGCAAATTCTAATCTAAGTTCGAGAAATCCTAACCAACCCACAACCTCTAACCTCTCGATCTCAAGGTATGTGAAAACCAGAAATGAAGTTTAATCATGCAATAAATGTTTACACGCCCAAAGGTTTGATTTCCTCTCAGTCTCACAAATCTCGAAACACCGAATGATATCTAGGGGCAAATCTTGTCCCAACGGCAAATTTTTCGGAAAACGGATCAAATGAATAATGGGGAGGAATTTCACTCTCGTGCAAATTCTAATCTAAGTCCGAGAAATCCTAACCAACCAAAAACCTCTCACTTCTCGGCCTCAGGGTACGTGAAAACCGGGAATGAAGCTCAATCATGCAATTCCTAGATCTAAAGTCAACAAGTCAACTTAATCAATCATCAACACAATGGTAACGACAAAAACATTTACTTTTTAGTTTAAAACACAAAGTCAATAAACGGGGATCACATGTAGATCTAAAATCGAATCACAACCATCATCATGGTGACAAATCAAAACACCAGCAAAATAAAGAGTTTGTTTTAATAAAAAACAATCACTAAACAAGTTTCAAAATCCTAGAATCACCAGGTCTAAACTAGTGAAAAAACAGGAAAACTGAAGATGATAAAACCAGCCTATAATCACCGGTCTTCAATAAAACTAGTCCTGATCAATGAAAATGCCTCTAAACCACTCCAAATTCCCCCGGTCGCGTCTCGAGCCAAGTGCTTTTTAGGCAAAAAAAACCCCAAAATCTTAAATAACCAAGCTGCAAAAGTCTTTTGCCTCGGAGGAGTCTAGGCGGACTGCGTACGAATCTTAAGCGGTCCGTCGTTATAATTATCATGGTTTAACTAAGCCAGTTTAAAAAGGAAGATGAGCGAAGGTGACACGTCAGCCATAATCTTAAATAACCAAGCATGTGCATGATCTGTTGTCATGTAGGTGAAGTTGGAGGTGACACATCAACAGTAGAAAATCCTCCTTAGAGTCAGGTCCCAAACATGGTGAGTACAAACCATTTGGACCTTCTAGGAGGTCTGCTATAAGTGAATTTAACATTTGGATGCAGCGACTCTAGGCGGATCGTGTTGCCTTCTAGGTGGTTCGCCCAGAGGCTGGAGTTGGCAGATTCTTTGCAATTTTCATTCTTCTTCTTCAACTTCCACTTCGATCTCGAATTCCTCCCTTAATCTCTACAATCAATCACCGATCACTTTAAATTCACCAAGTAGTAAAATAAGCACTAATTCATGTGAATTAAAAGGAAAAATTGTCAAAAACGTAAGGATAAATGAGGTAAAAATATATGAAATTTCAAATCTGTGAGTCAGGTTAACCAGATAAATCTGTTGGTTCAGGCCCCAAATAAATCACTCAAAACACACACTTTACCTATATATATGTGTATATGAAACTATGATAACAGGAGGTGCAAAAAGAAGTGGAAAAGTTGTATTCGAAATAGAAAGAAGGGTACATAACAGAAAAACTAATACACCTATTTATAATAAAACAAAACTAATAAAAACACATGCCAAATTAAACCAAACAACCCATGTAAAGCTGCTTCTCCGATTTACTTGGTCAAACAATTTACCATATCAATAAACGTGCAGCCAAAATCACCAACATTTTCCCATGTACAAAATAGCCATAATTGACCATTTTACCCTTCGAACAGATCCACTCTTGACCCGCAACCTGCTTCTCCGAATTGAACACGCAACCCGTGAACCGCGTGACCCGTAAATAAACCCGAATAATCCAACAAAATCCCCTCACACCCTAACCACCTAAAGTCATGTCAATATTGACCATAGTTGACCCAAAAAGGTTCTACTAAAAACGGATATGCAAATACCACACCCATTAAATGTTAAAATAGTAGGTGGTTGTAGTTATTTCTTAAAGATATTTAACATCCACGATCATTGAATATCAGTTGAAAAACATTTGAGGGGCTTGGTGATCTAAAAACATCAGTGTTATGAGAATTTGCTATCGAAATAGAAATAGATTCTTTTGAATCCAAGTGACTACGACTCAAGATTTGAATTTTGCTTTAGTTTAATATATACAGTCGTACAGGCTCCATCGGTTAGTTTCGAGAGATTAATGCTATATGAGATAAAATTTTGTGAAAAATTTCTTGACACGACCTAAATACGACACATACAAAACATAAAAATACCATGTTCTATTTGACTTGATACACCATGTAATAGTTAAACGGCTTAACCCGAACACTACCTCTTTAATAAAAATGGATTGGCCCACTGACATTCAAGAACGTTGGGGAACATATATATATATATATAGGGTAGGGTTCATGTGAGAACCACCCTTATTGAGAGAACCACGAGAACCAATGTGAACAGGGTCAATTTTGTAAATACCAAACAACTTTTAAAATATTGGACTTCAAGCACAAATTAAATTACATTTAATACAAACTTTCACATCCACTCTCTCTAACCTCTGATTAGTTCAAGATCTCTCAACATTTTCTCAACATTCAACCTGAATCTCTCAACATTTATCAACAGTTCGTCCCTGAATCTCTCAACAATACTCAACAGTTCATCGATTACATCATCGTCTCGAATACATCATCACTTCACCGTCATCAGTTCGGGATATTGAAGCATCTGGATTGAGAATTTATCTTAGATCTGAGATTTTACCAGCATATAGTCATATAATCGAGGTTAGTCCCCAAAGTTCGTCCAAAATTAGTCCTATAATATATATTATGAACTTGATCATTGTTTGTACATTCTTCATCCATTCGTAATTAGGGCAACGTGATTATAAGCATTGTTCATTTTTAATCCTTTCGTAATTAGGGCAACATGATTATAAGAATAGATGATTCAATGAGTGTGTCATAGTGAATTTGAGCAAATAAAGTTAATAATATCATTCATGTGCATAGTGAATCTTAGTAGATTTGTTTAGGATACGTGTAGTGTGATTTTGTGTAATTAGAATATGTTGGTGTTGTTGTTTTAGGTAATGCACACGTGCATAGTGAACTTGGGCAGTTTTGTGTAAGATATGTGATTTTGTGTAATTAAGATATGATGGTGTTATTGTGATTTTGTGTAGTTAGAATATGATGATGTTATTGTTTCATGTGATGCACATGTGCATAGCAAACATGAGCAATTTTGTTTAATATACGTGTTTATGATTTTGTGTAATTAGATTCTGTTGATGTTATTGTTTAAAGTGATGCATATGTGCATATTGAATTTGAGCACATAACATTGAACTTTACATATGGATTGATTTTAAATACCATTATAAGAATACGTGATGCAAATGTGCATTTTGATTCACAAGTATATAATGACAATGACATGTGATGCACATGTGCATACAGATGCACAAAGTGCATATAGATGCACAAATGCATATCGTTTACAGTGATGAAAAAAAATGTGTTTAATGCACATACTAATTGAAATTACATTTTGGTTATATTATGTTTCAATTATTACTGTAGGTAAAAAATGGAAAAAAAGCGAAGAGAGTAACATTTGTGTTGAGATAGAATGACGAAGGGGCAACAAAACTGCCTGATGATAAGGAAGGTGAATACAAAAGTGTTTAACGAAAAACCAAAAAAGGTTGGTTATTAGTCGATGATGCAGTTGGTAGTATATGCACATGTGCATCCAATTGTTACTTTCATGTTGAGCAATGTTGTTTGATGTCATGTGCAGTTATTGCAGGAGAAAGAAATACAAGGAATAGGACAAGTAAAAAGCACGATGTGATGGATGACAAGGGCGACGAGACGGTGGAAAACTTCCACCATTAATGAAAGAAAGTTGCATTGAACGTATTATATTGAAAATTATGGTTGTTTTTGTATGGTGGTTTATATGTTAGTTATTTTTATTGATAATTTATATTTGTTTGTTGGACGATGACAACTATACGATCGTTAATTCACTAATTTGATGTAATATGGTATAGTATATGTTGGAAATGCACATGTGCATAAGGTGAATTAGTATGCATAGTGGTGATATATGATGCGTTTCCGGATGATTATAATCAGTTTAGAATGTTTTCAAATGTTATACGGTGGTTAGTATAGTATATGTTAGAAATACACAAGTGTTTATTGTTGTGACATAAATGATTATGTTGCCAATGCACATGCGCATATTTATATATTATTATGCATAGGGGTAATGTATGATGGTGTTTGGTATAGGATATGTAGTTTACAATGTTGTATGGTGTATGGTATAGTATATGTTGGAAATGCACAGTTACCTATTGTTGTGATATGATGAGTGGCATAGTTTATGTTGGCATTGCACATGTGCATAACGTGTAGAGGTAGTAATGTATAATGTTGTTTGACATATTATATATGGGAATGCACATGTGCATAATGTATACGTTGCAATGTATAATAGGTGAGTTGAAAATGGAGTACATGTAGTTAAAACGTAATGGTATTAAAAACCGTGCATCGATAAGTTTAGATGGTATGGTTTCAATGTTGAAAATGCACGGGTTGGGTAATGCACAAGTGCATGATATTGAAACAGTGGACATGTTTGGTAATTTATGTTAATTGGTCATGAATACAACAAAGAATACTACACCGCTAAGTAGATAAAAAAATAAGTCTAAACAAGGAATGTAAAAAAAAAAAAACAAGTGATAGTCAATTTATAAGTAGTTCGAGTATTTTTTTGGTTGTCCTTCTTTTGAACATAATATGTACCATTCTTTTGAACATAATATGTACCGATGTGTGTACAAAGCTCTGATTTGTACAATGCTCAACATAGGATTGTTCCTATATATAAACAAAAAATAAAATGAACAAAAAGAGGATACAAATATCATAATTAATAAAACATATGGAATGTGTACACACAATGTTTAAACGGTCAACGATGTATACATGGTCAACAGTTTATCGGTCAACCATGTATACATGGTCAACAGTTTATCGGTGATGATCATAGTGGGTCAACAGTTTATCAGTGATGATTATAGTGGGTCAACAGTTTATCAGCGATAATTATAGGGTGTTAGAGTGATAATTATAGGGTGTTAGCGTTACGATGAACATGTGCATTAGAAATGTGCTGATGGTTAACATATGATTATAGGGAGATGATTAAAGGGTGTTGGCAATGTGATGCGCATGTTCACGATTATGTATTAATGGTTAACAGTATGATTAGTTATGATTATGGGGTGTTGTTAACGTGATGCACATGTGCATGTTCATGTTAATGATGGTTAACAGTTTACGGATGACGAGTATGGGTGTTATCAACATAATGCACATGTGCACGATCGGTGACGTGCATGATTGGTGACGAGTATGGGTGTTATCAACATAATGCACATGTGCATGATCGTTGTATTGATTCCCAAGAACCATTACAATATACTCTATTGGTTTCATTAACGGATGATAGCAACATAAACCTTTATCAACAAAAACTCGCATTTGTGTTCATGTTCTATTTTTCTTCAATCTACACAGAGAATGATTTACATGCACTTAGTTCCAGAAGACACGTTTGAATATCTCACTGTACAAAATACACGTGACAACTAAATAGAATCTCTACGAGGTCAAAAGCAACATATTCATTCATCGATCATAATCTGAGTCTGAATCCTCATCAAACTCGTCATGTTCCCCATTTTCCTGCAATCAAGGTTTTTCTTGGTGAGTATAAACATATTTGCTGCAATACCTATATTATATAATATGGTATAATAAAACTGATGGGTGGAAACGGTATTCTACATTAGCAAGAATCACTATGGGTATGAATGAGTTTGATAGTAAGTTGGTATTGCAACAAATATAATTAGTTAATTACTTGATACCTGTTGCTTGGGTGGGTCAGACACAACGTGTAACGGGTCAACACAGGCCGGGTTAAATGCTGATTCTCGTATATTTTCCCTAAAATCCGAGACGTTCTTTTACTATCAATCTGTTTTTACTCCGTCAAACCAAACACCACTATGTTTCAAAGTAAAGAACAGTAGTTACGGTGAGAAAAAACATGCGCACCTTTCTCTTAGCATAGTCTGCCAAAGCTTTCTCAAACTCTGCTCGTTGTTCTGTCGCAACGTCATAGTACGGCACCTTCTCCTATAATAAAATACCACATAGCAAAAGATATTAATACTAAGGTGTCATTGCTCAGCTACACCCAATTTTGATGGAAAATACCAAGTACGTAGACACAGTTTATAACTAAATAGTAAAAGTAATCAATATATGAATACACACGCAAAAGATGACTCTTCAGCTAAGTTACAAGATACTACTTCAAACCACTCTACTTTACTTTTTGAAACAACCACCAAACTACCAAAATGCAAAAACTATAGTTTAGAAGAATAAACAATCTGGAACTAAAGTCTAAAAGCACCAAATCCGGTGGTCTTTTTAGAATGTAGATTCCCACAATTTGTTCAAACTTAAACCCACGTGTTCTTGCAAATTGTGCGTAAAATCATGAAATAACTTTGACAAACTGAACATTTTGATGTTGCTTCCTGTCACTTACATAATCCATAACCAAATCTAGCATTACCATAATTTATCAAAATTTCTCAATTCTTAAGGAATCCATATATTTTTTATAAGTAGAAAATACCTCATTTGACCTCGTGTGAGTGACCATGTTAATCTCTAAACTTATCAAAATTTCTCAAATAATTAATGATGTAATAAACAACTGAAGATACAAAATTTAAAACAATACAAACCTTATAAGTCATGGTCTTCCACTTCTCTCCACAAGCCTTTCCAATCTGCAAAATGAGTTTGTAGGCACATACATGTCAGGTGGCAGAACAAAGAATACGATTTTGTTGAAAAGTTATGTAAAAAATAGTCGGATGATGAAGAATGAGTTACAGTGAACTCCTCACGCATTGACTTGACATCTGGATTTTGCTCTTGGAATTCCTTACGAAAATCCTCCCTTCAATATTTGAAATCATAATGGTTACACAAAGAAGGAAACCATGATACATTAACGGAGAGCGTTATGAGAAAGAATCAAATGGTTATGTAATCCTAATCTTTTGAATGCAGAATCCATTAAAAAATATTAAGATTATTCAAACACATGTTTAACTATTTGTGACAAATGACCGATAATTGCACTTAAAGTAATCCATTCCAACAATATCACTACTTTCGCTACTATATCCTCTATGAACAAAGAATAGAAAGTTTAAATTCTTATTACTACTGATCATGCATCAGAATGTAATGGGTGCAAAGGACCCCATAGTATTACTTTACTTTCATGCATTGCAAGTGGAAAAAGATTGAAAGCTTATATCAAATGAGTTGACCTTATATAGGATCCACTCATGTTCCACAAGGGCCACTAACCTATGAGTACTATTTGTGTTTGCTTTTTGATTAGCACAACTTCATAATTGCTGTTGGTTTCATTCTAGGGTTTAGGGAAAGTTTATATACATCCAACCAATCTCTTTCTTCACGTCACTAAACCCCAGAACACCTAGATTTTTCCCAATTTATACATAAATATATACATCCAATTCAGTTGGAATTTAAAGTGCACACACATACACATATGCAGGGGATTAAATCACAAAACTAAAAGAACACATATAGGAAATAGAAGAAACCATTAACTTTAATAGGGAACCAATTAAGCCACTCGGAAAACTTAAAATCCGACCCAAAGCAAGCTTCTTCCAGGACTTTATTAGCCGCTTGAACTGTGAACCCATCAGATTGACGAGGAGGGTATATATGTGATGAATCAGAAGATGCCATATGTATCACAAAGGGGTTACAAGTGAAATCATGTTTATTTGTAAGTAGATGACAAATAGCAATATAATCGGACTGAGTAAACGCATAAGAACACTTACAGTGGGAATTGGTAACAACATAGAAATTGGTAATAGAATGGATGTAATAAAAAAATATGTAATTTGTTGTGATTACCGGATAAATGATGTATTCAACCGAGTAATCATAGAAGGACGAGCCGAATTAGTTATTGCAGTGGTGACTTATTCAAGCAGATGTATGAATGTCAGTGGATGAGTTGTCGTCGGAGGAGTTGTCAACGAAGGAGTTATCACGGTGGTGGCAGAGGTGATGTGTCGATGGTGGCGGCGGTTGTTAGGGGAGTGGTAGCAGTGAGTGATGATTTGAATGAGGATGTAAACCCTAACTATTTGAACAGAACGAAGATGGAAGATGTAAACTCTGTTAGATGGAATTTCAATTTAATTACAAAAATGTCATGTGTTCACACTGGTTCTCTGACGTGATGTCGTGGTCACAATCAAATTTAATCCAATTACTACTAAATAGATAGTGGCAAGTGGGTATCGAACACAGGGAGTTTGTGGAAAATGTGTTATTTAGAAGAATATCTAACTTAACTAAAACTACACTAATTGCAATAAAAGTAAATTTCAAGAGTTGGTTTGATTGAATTGGTTTGTAAAACTAAGATTACTAATTAATTTGCAAAATGAGAATTGAGTTTGTAAACAATTTAGAGACAAATGACTATCTTGAGTTTCCGTTTTGCTTTGACATTTGTGCTATCATTCAACTAGAAAGAATCACATAGACATGATTCATGTATGATTACTTGTTGTGATAAAAGGGAACTAATTACTCGGATTCCTAGAACGCGAGGTTGTTACCCGATGACCAATTAATCAATACCCAATCCTAATTCTACCTATGATATCTCGATTGCCAACGACACCAAGAACGTATAGTTTCGAACAAGATTAGCACACTAATTAACAATTTACAAGTAAGCAATCACACACCATAACAAACAAATCATAAAGAAGAGTTCATTATTCTAGAAATATAAAATCAAAACACAAAGTCTTACACAAACCTTCAACCCAAGATAATCATCAAAAGTTTAGCCACACATAGCCATGACAATCATCTTCACAATTAGTTCAATGTTCATAAAGATCAAAACACATAAAACTAGTGATTAGACAAGTGTTCTTTTCCAAAAAGTCTCCAAAAATTACTTCAATTTCGAGTCCCAATGATTAGTAACCGACTCCAAGTGAAAAGACTCCATAAATCCCCTCAAAATGACAATTAAATGCGAGAGTTACATTTTTTGATTAGTCGGAGGCGTAACCTACGGCTCCCAGCCGTAGGTTACGGCAGTCAATATGGCCAAACAAGTCAACAGGAGCCGTAACCTACGGCTCCCTGCCGTAGGTTACGGCTGGCAGTGAGTCTTACGGCCAAGAGCTCCTGATTTACGGCTGGTCTTTTTGTCAATTGATGGGAGCCGTAACCTACGGCTGGGAGCCGTAGGTTACGGTGCTGAGTGGCTTTCTTCTCCTTGTTTCTTCATCAATTTGCCATTTCCTCACATCTCGATTTCGCCAACTTCCGCCATCCTTCTAATCTTTCTAAATCCCTCATCTTAAGTACTTTAACACCTGCATCATCAAACATAGAGTGGTTACCAAGTTCAAGCAATTAACCGAATAAAACATGGAATGTGCATATATTTAGACCTTTTAAGGGTTGTCCTACGGACCACCCGTCACATCCCCACACTTACCCGTTGCTTGTCCCAAGCAACCCATTCAAAACTATTCACAACCATAGCGATCAATTATGCAAACCAAGCTAAAATGTGTCGTCCTTTTACTAACTTTCAATCGTACCACAAGACACACCCCTCACAGAAATCTCTCGGTAACAAGAATTATTAGCATAATGCTAAACCACTCAATGTGTGTGTGTGTGTGCGCGACAATAAGCTTGTATAAGAATCAAGTCTCCTCCTAACAAATATCTAGCATGCTTATGAATCAAAAAGGACTTACGGGTTGTAACGGGGCTCGGTGTAAAGGTAGGAAAATGGTGGAATATATATGCGAGAGCTAATTGATTTGACCCGGTTTTTATTTCTACCACTAACAAAGCAACCATCAAATATATACACAACTTCTTCAACATTCTCAACTACTATTGCAACTAAATACTTTTTTTTTCTTTTCATATTTTTCTCTTTCTCTTTTTTTTTTCATCATATTTTCATATTTTTTTTTCAACAATAAACTTCAAGAATATATACAAGAACATCAACACTACATGCTAAATTCCTAAACCGGGTCATCTCAATTGGTAAAATTTATATAGGAAGTAGGCTTGGGTCACAACCGAATGGTTTAAGGCTCAAACGTGGCAATCTAAAGACCAAACCCCCACCCCTCACAATACCAAGCTCATATATGTAAAGTATGAGGTCCAATCCACCAATCCCGCACTCTTCACACATCTAGACGAGGCTTCCTAAAAGTCCCATATCATTTCCAAAAGCATGCTAACTCTAGGATTTAACAAGTATTCACACACAAGTTCTATTAACACACGACACACACCGCCACTCAAACAAAGAAATATCAATAACAATAATATGTGGCTCAAATTCTCACCAAGAAAAGACTAGGAATGGGTGTCGGCATGTCATGCGGAACAATATCAAGTGTTCAAATTTCAACAATTTTTTCGCTTGGTTAACAATTTTTTCAAAAATTCTCAAAATTTTTCCCTCATCCCCACACTTGGGATACATTGTCCCAATGTATGGTTTTGAGAGAAAGATCGCTTAACACACCAAACATTTTTTTTTTTTAACAACAGCAAATAAACTAACTACCATTATTTCAAAGTTAAAGAACATAACAAGACTAAGGAAAGAGTACATTGACCTAGCGAAGTTTGACACAACCGATGTTGGAGACAATCTGACTTCCTATCACCACCTTCACACAAATATCCGCACATCTTCCCCACACTTGAATGTTGCCATAGCCCTGAAACATAGAAAACTAAAGAAATAACAAGATCAGTGAAGAACCTCGGGTTGCCTCCCGAGCAGCGCTAAGTTTTCAGGTCTTCAGCCAGACCGTGCCACCCCTATTTAAGGTGGCTCAAAGAAACAGTTCCTGCCATCTCCATCACTTCCTCGTGCCATTGAGCAAAATGCATCCATCTTGTTTTGACTCGGTGGGTAATCAAATACGCTCTTGCTTGAACCCATATGCCTTTCTTCACGATCCGGTGGGTGATTTCTTCTCATTCTTTGAAACACCTTTTCACTATACCTGATATCCTTCGCTACAACAAAATCGTAATTAATCATCTTAGTATGAACATCAAATAACAACTTACGGTTCTTTTCGGTAATAGTAATGATTCCTTCTCTACAATCGATTTGAGCATTTGCCGTATCGAGAAACGGTCGACCCAAAATCACCCTTTGTTGTGACGCCATTGTGGTAGTAGCATAATCTAAAACCAGAAAATCCACCGGGTATTCAAATTCTCCCAACCGCATCATAACGTTCTTAACCATTCCACGTGGACGCCTCCAACTCTCATCCGCCAAGCTCACCATGGTGTCTACATCTTCAAGCGGACCGAAATCATACATGTCATATAGCTCACCCGGTAACACACTCATGCTCGCCCCATAATCCAACAATGCATGAGGAATTTTTAGTTTCCCCACTCGGATAGGCACGATTGGCGCTCCATACTCTTTATCATTCTCGATTTCGGCATCTTTTTCCAAACCTGCATTCGCTTGATACGAAGAAGTTAGCAATGTTTCATTAAATTTAGTACTAGGAATGGTGCTTACCACATTGATATTAACACTTTTAATGTTTTTGGGATTTATCACCGTGTCACTTGGTAACTGGCCTTTTGTTTCCTTCAATATCGCCACTTCACTTGCAAGTTGACCCATTTGGGTGGTCAAAGTTTGAATCGCTTTATCACGGGCCTCGTCCTTTTGCATCCGAACCTCATCACGTTGATTCATTCGTTGCATTTCAACTTGCATCGCCTTTAACATCTCCATTACTTCGTTTCCACCCGAAGAGCTTTGACCCGTTTGATATTGCCTTTGAAATCCTTGGTTTCCTTGGAAATTCGGGTTAGCTTGATTTGAAGGGTTCCCATACCGAAAGTTTGGGTGGTTTCTCAAACCGGGGTGGTAAGTGTTAGAATTCATATTATAGTTTCTACCACCCCCTCCTTGTCCTTGTACCGCATTAACTTCTTCATATTGCCCATCCAACATTCCTTGGCAATTTTCAGCCGCATGACCTATTTCATTACAAATAGCACAAACATCATAAATTTGGTTAGAAGTTTGTACATTACCATCCTCAGCTACATGCACTTGTGTTCGAGTAACGGCCGGTCGTGCTCTCCTTGATGCTTGGGCTTTTCTCTTTGAAGTAATGGCCATTTGTTCCAAGAACTCCCAATCATCATTCTCATAATTGGTGCCAAAAGTCCCATTTGTGATGGACATCAAATCTCGTGCATCTTCGGCACACAACCCTTCATGAAAGGCATTCATCAATTCCCAAAGCTCAATTCCATGGTGCGGACAATTTTTGATCATCATATTAAAGCGCTCGGAGGCTTCATGGAACATTTCGCCTTGTTGTTGTTGGAAACTCCTCAACCCCTTCCTAGTATCATTGGTCTTTTGGGCGGTATAAAATTCGTCTAGGAAAATTTGTTGCATTTCCCCCCAAGTGTAAATAGATGCCGAAGGCAAAGTGTAGAACCACTTCTTTGCCTTATCTTCCAAGGAGAATTGAAACAAAACCAACTTCACATCATCGGCCGAAAAACCTTGACTCCCAAGAGTGTTACAAATTGAGTCATAGGCCTCCAAATGGAAATAGGGTTCCTCCGTTGCTAGACCCTTATATTTCGGCAAACTTTGTAGGGAATTAGTCCTTACTTCAAAGGTTCTTCCTTGGTTGTTATGAGGAATAACCACCGGTGAAGGATTGTGAGTAATCACCGGCCTAAAATGCGCTTCAATACCCCTCGCATGCTCTCTAAGATGCCTCCTTGGTACACCAAACCTACCCCTTGGACGAACTCCCATTGGTCTTGGTATATGCCCTTGTGGTACATTTGGTTGTTGGAATTGTTGTTGTGGCATGGGTGGGTTTTGAATTGGCCTTTGGAATTGTTGTTGAACATTCGGTGGACGAACTTGTTGCAATGGTATGGGACGTTGCATTTGTGGCCCTTGTGGCCTTTGCTGAATGTGTTGTGGTATAAGTTGTTGTTGTTGCACCCCACCAACATTTGGCATTACTTGCATTTGGCCTTGCATGTAACCGAATTCCCCTTGATCTCCATCACCCCCATAAGCATACCCGTCTTCATCAAAACCCTCAAACTCCTCAAATCCTTCATCATACACATCTCCTTGAATTCCCGAAGATTGCCCAAATGGAAGAGTCGAGTATTGGAAACCCGACTGGTTTGACGGTCGAAACAATGTAGCATGAACAATGGTCGAGTTTGGTGCTATGGTATGGCTTGAATATGATGGACCTGCACCCGGGAAGAAATGGGATAATGGTGGTATAGTAGTGGAAGGATTAAAGGTGATGGTTGGTTCTTCTTGGGTAGTAATGGGTTGTGTGGTGTTGGTTGGTGTAACATTTTGAATTATGGTAGGTTCGGTAGTATTTGGTGGAATGGTGGTATTTGGTGAAGGTTGAGTGGATGTTGGTATAAATGGTGGAGTAGGTTCACCCATAGTGGGTAGTGGTGGTGGTGGATCCATGTATCTCAGTGGTGTAATTGGTGTAGTTGGTGTTGTTGGTGAACTGCTAATTGTGTTTTCCCTTAACAAAATTCTGTTTCCTCTTAACGTTCGCTCAATTTCCGGATCAAATGCCAAAGGTGATAGCTTGTGAGAGCTCCTAGTACACATGCACCTGTCAATACCTGCACACTAACACACCCAGCGTAAACCAGAAAAAATAACAAACTTAAAAAGAAATAAAATAACACACGTTGCGCACTACTCCCCGGAAACGGCGCCAAAATTTGACGTGATGTCGTGGTCACAATCAAATTTTGTCCAATTACTACTAAATAGATAGTGGCAAGTGGGTATCGAACACAGGGAGTTTGTGGAAAATGTGTTATTTAGAAGATTATCTAACTTAACTAAAACTACACTAACTGCAATAAAAGTAAATTTCAAGAGTTGGTTTGATTGAATTGGTTTGTAAAACTAAGATTACTAATTAATTTGCAAAATGAGAATTGAGTTTGTAAACAATTTAGAGACAAATGACTATCTTGAGTTTCCGGTTTGCTTTGACATTTGTGTTATCATTCAACTAGAAAGAATCACATAGACATGATTCATGTATGATTACTTGTTGTGATAAAAGGGAACTAAGTACTCGGATTCCTAGAATGCGAGGTTGTTACCCGATGACCAATTAATCAATACCCAATCCTAATTCTACCTATGATATCTCGATTGCCAACGGCACCAAGAACGTATAGTTTCGAACAAGATTAGCACACTAATTAACAATTTACAAGTAAGCAATCACACACCATAACAAACAAATCATAAAGAAGAGTTCATTATTCTAGAAATATAAAATCAAAACACAAAGTCTTACACAAACCTTCAACCCAAGATAATCATCAAAAGTTTAGCCACACATAGCCATGACAATCATCTTCACAATTAGTTCAATGTTCATAAAGATCAAAACACATAAAACTAGTGATTAGACAAGTGTTCTTTTCCAAAAAGTCTCCAAAAATTACTTCAATTTCGAGTCCCAATGATTAGTAACCGACTCCAAGTGAAAAGACTCCATAAATCCCCTCAAAATGACAATTAAATGCGAGAGTTACATTTTTGGATCAGTCGGAGGCGTAACCTACGGCTCCCAGCCGTAGGTTACGACAGTCAATATGGCCAAACAAGTCAACTGGAGCCGTAACCTACGGCTCCCTGCCGTAGGTTACTCCTTGCCGTAGGTTACGGCTGGCAGTGAGTCTTACGGCCAAGAGCTCCTGATTTACGGCTGGTCTTTTTGTCAATTGATGGGAGCCGTAACCTACGGCTGGGAGCCGTAGGTTACGGTGCTGAGTGGCTTTCTTCTCCTTGTTTCTTCATCAATTTGCCATTTCCTCACATCTCGATTTCGCCAACTTCCGCCATCCTTCTAATCTTTCTAAATCCCTCATCTTAAGTACTTTAACACCTGCATCATCAAACATAGAGTGGTTACCAAGTTAAAGCAATTAACCGAATAAAACATGGAATGTGCATATATTTAGACCTTTTAAGGGTTGTCCTACGGACCACCCGTCATTCTCGCAATAAAGGGTGGTTCCTAACGGATCCTTATCCTATATATATATATATAGTGTGTTTATTGACATATACGGCCATGCAAAATTGTTGATGTGCTGGAGGGACAAAATTTTAGGTTGTCCACTTTAGAGATCGATGTAGAAAATACGAACAATAACGGAATTATGCATGCATGAATAGAAAGTTTAAAATATGAAGCTCAAACATGCTTATATTGATGAACAACAAGTTTAGTAAAGAAGAATACAAATGTTGAGAACTGACACACATCTAATATTTTTACCAAATAAAAATGAAAAGTCGTACGCATCTATCTTATGCTGTGACATCAATCACTACTAGAAAATCTGAAATTTCTTACACCAGTTTTCGTAGGAAATGCGTTACAAAACATGCTTTCCCACACATTTGTGACAAATACATGATGTAGGAAAATGCCTCGTAGGAAACCTGTTTCCAATGCATTTCCTACGCAATTTCCTACCCATTTCCTACAAAATCGCCGTGTCACAAACTGCTACAGATCTCCTACAACAATTCATAGTTATTTTTAATATATTATTTATGATAAATATTAATTATTATATTTTCGGAATTTTTTTAGCTGCACATTTCCGACAAAAAAAAATTAAAAAATTTCATTCAGCATTATTCGTGACAAATTTCTGACAGAAAAATAAAAATAGTTGTTACAAATTTCCGACAAAAGAATTATTCGTGACAAATTTCCGACAGAAATATAAAAATAGTTGTTACAAATTTCCGACAAAAGCATTATTCGTGACAAATTTCCGACAGAAAAATTTTTAGAAACTACAGGGACTACTTTTGTAAAAACTGAAACTTCAGGGACCAAAGTGTAAATATTCAAAAATCTGTCAAAAAAGGGGGTTCTTCCTTAAAGAACCGGCCCTTTGCAAGGATCGAACTCCTGACCTATCATTTAGAACCGCAACGCCTTAACCAGTTTATCCTCCTAGTAGGAGCCGTTAGAATATGAAACTTAATTCCTTTTATACACTAACTAGAATATGACTTAGTTTTCGGAAATGTGTCACAGGTTGTGACACAATTCTGACGGAACGATTAAATCAACTAAAAAATAAACTGTTTGTCGGAAATGTGTCACAAGTTGTGACACAATTCTGACGGAACGATTAAATCAGCTAAAAAATAAATATTTTGTCACAAATGTGTAGGAAATATAATAATTTTTAATTATTATACTAATTTTACTATTATATATAAATATAGAAGTGTATATCCTTGTATTTATTTTTAATAAAATTAAGTAATATGACTTAGTTGTCGGAAATGTGTCACAGGTTGTGACACAATTCTGACGGAACGATTAAATCAACTAAAAAATAAACTGTTTGTCGGAAATGTGTCACAAGTTGTGACACAATTATGACGGAACGATTAAATCAGCTAAAAAATAAATATTTTGTCACAAATGTGTAGGAAATATAATAATTTTTAATTATTATACTAATTTTACTATTATATATAAATATAGAAGTGTATATCCTTGTATTTATTTTTAATAAAATTAAGTAATATGACTTAGTTGTCGGAAATGTGTCACAGGTTGTGACACAATTCTGACAGAACGATTAAATCAACTAAAAAATAAACTGTTTGTCGGAAATGTGTCGCAACTTGTGACGCAGTTCCGACGGAATGTTTAATTAAACTAAAGAATAAATATTTTGTCACAAACTTGTAGGAAATGATTTAATAATCAACCTTTTGTAGATTATTTCTAACAGATCTGTGACGCAACTGTCAATTAATTAGGGTTTTTTTATTTTCTGTCATTGTTGCGTCAAAAATTTGACATAGAATTTTGGAAAAAAAAATCGTAGGAAATTTGTCACAAATGTGTTTGAATCTGTGACAAAAATAATTGTGTAGGAAATTTCCGTAGGAAATTATGCACTTTTCTAGTAGTGAATGATGTGATTTGGCACATTTGGGTGAGCTTGTGGTTCAATGGCTACTTGAGTGGCATCATGTCCGTTTTCGTTGAGTCTGGTTACCACTGGAAGAGCATCGGAACACATCAAAGCATTTAGCTTCATAACATCTATTGTTTTGTGGTATGTTACTTTTGGGATCTTTTTCTCCATTTCTCTAATTGGATATTTGTTGGCTTCAACTTCTGATGCTTGTTCGTTGGCAACGGGCTTCTTGTTCTTGTATATGAAGTATAGTATCATTTGAATAATACCGAAGATGAATCCAAGTACATTTGGAATCTGAAAAAAATAAGTCATTCGATTCACAAATCTGAAACTCTTCAAAATAAAAGAGAATAAAATAAGATTGTTTGAGATAAACTTTGTTTATAGGCTGTAGTTAGGTTTTTTCATACCGCAATATTAACGTCACCAAGAAGCAGACCATAAAAGAACCACATAACAGCACTGAGGGTAAGGGTCACCGATAATAGAATTGGCATGTATTCTACGCTTTTTGTTTTAATCACTTGTCGCTGCAAAATAATGCGAATAAATATGAATATAAATATAAAAGTGGCGCATATAAATTAAGGAATATAACCATGTGAAATGCAAATAACTTTTTGTTGTGTCACATTTTTTATATAGGCTCTTTATGCATGCATTCTTACCAGAACTCCCAAAGGTGCTACAAAAACACATAAAGAAAACACAAGGCAAATCCATCCAACTATCACACCACGGGTAACTCCACTTGCAAGAAATTGAGTCAAGACAACAATCAATCCGAAGCCAACAACTATTAGCAATACAATGAGCTTCAAACTCTCCATCTACATAACCAAGATTTGATCTGGTTAGCTTTAATTAACCTTCTTTATTGATAAGTATGATAGGGAAAATTCATTCCAATATAAAGATTAGTATATATACCCTAGCTTTCTTTGGCGCGTAGAAAAGAAAGAAACAAATGTACAAGGTCTCAATGAAGCAACCCACTGAGTTAATGGTAATGAGAAGCAAGACATTGGTCTTGAGAAATGCATAGTATATCCAAAGCATCGCGCTGAATAAGCCCACTACATAAGGCGCTGATTGAAACCCTTCTGTCGATTTCTTTTTGTAAACCTTATAAAACGTTGGTCTGCATTTATGTTAGATCGTATCGGGAAGGTTAGGTAATTACTATATTGAGGCCTCAGTTATATTATGGAAAGAGGATTTAATAAACATATATAAGAGATAGACTTACATTGGTGCAAGAAATACCATAAACGAGACGACGTTGCCTGAAAATATCGTAACACCAAATGTTAACTGCAGAATTATCTATGAAAAAAGAATAAATACATGGGATCTGGGAAGGAGAGTGATATAGAGAGTACATGAAGTGAGAGAGAAAAGATGTATTATACCAAGAAGGCCAAATGCTAGAGTGAGGTGAGCCAATGTCCCAGTCATCTTCCTTAAATCTTTCAAAAAATCTGATGAGTGGTGCATAAGATATGTTCAGTAATCCCTTTATATAGGAAGCTAGAGTTGTGAGTGGTGGCTCCACCATTATATCAAAACACTATCCAACCTGAGAATGGACACATTTTAATTGGATTGAGTGGGTACATAACTACATAAGTGTACTGGTACTTTATACACCACTCTCTACCTTTGTACCCTTTATATATTTTAAAAATCTTTTTCAATAACATATACCAAGAACGCGGTTCGGTTCTTGGCTAGAGTTCAGCGTGTGGTCCACAACAACTTTTCGACATCTCAGGGGCGACACTTTGTTTTTAGCAGATTAGGGTTTTCTATTCAGAAGGGGATGGTGACGCAGTTTGTTGCTTGTCTACCTGCTATCCTTATGTAATTTGCCTTGATAATTGGAATGAAAAAACTGATCGATCAAAAAAAAAAAATATACATCTCAACTTTTTTTGTTAACGTATGTAATGATATATCTATGTTGCCTTACAAAATTAGATATGTTTCTTACATGATCACTTGGAGATGAAGTAACAAACAATGTGAAGTTGTAATGATAAGTTAATCCGTTGTAGACTCAAGTGATTTTGAAGTCTAATTAATTAACTTTTTTTAAGATCGCACTACTAAACAAATATAATTCACTGTCGGAAAATTGTCAGTGAAAGCGATGAGATTCTGTAGGTAAAAGTTTACGGTAAGGTGAGTGTGGGTAATTTGGTGGGTCTTTTGGGAGGGAACATTTGGAGAAGTTTGGGGATGGAAACAAAAAAAGAAATACAAAGTTTTGGAGAAAAATTAATTAAATTATAAAATGTAAAATTTATGAAAAAAAATTAAATATATCTTTAATTTTTTTTTTCGAACGGCAAGATTCTAAAAATATATCTTTAATGCAATCTAAAGAAAATATAATATAGATATATTACCAGTGTTATCTAAGAAATAAAGAAGAACATCTACGTTTGAAATATTATATAATATAACTAAAAATGATTGAAAAGTAAAATTTGTTTATTTTTAGAATAAAGTTATATAACACAAAATAAAATTGTTTTTCTTTGGGATTTCGTATAATCTTTGGTAATCCGGAGGCAATTACCGATGGATTCCGTGAGGTTTACCAACGGAAATTAAAATAGTTTTTATTTTATTTTATTTATTTATTTATTTTTTTTTTTGGAATTTTGTAGAACTCCGTGAGAAAGTTCTTTAAGAAAAGTTTTAATGTGTTTTTGGATTTCTTCGCTAATCTACAGTAATCCATAGGAAAATTATGCCATGAGAATCTAAAATGTTTTCATTTGGATTTCGTGGAATTCGTCAGAAATGACGAACAAATTTTTATGTTTGTGATTTTCCGTCGATAATACACATTTGTTTAGCACTGTTATGTTTTTTTCTTGCTACAACAAATATATCGTGTGCACATATTTTTTATTTTTATTTTTTACATTTTTGATTAATACTAAAAAATACTACTTTTTATACATATATAAATCATCACACTAAAAAAATATTGGTATAGAGATTTATGCGTTACAATGAATTTTCTATGCAAGGAAGTTTGGGATGGCAATTGAACTCAAATTTGATGGGTAAACCTGACATATTTAGGATGAGTTTGGGTTGGGTATGGAATTGAGTTTGGGGTTAGTTTTTATTTTTTTGCGGATTTGAAATGAGTTTAGGATTTGGTGATATACCTGTATATCCGACCTGATTAACTGATAAAGTGCATCAGTTTACCCGATTGTGTACTTGGTATAATTTCTTTTATTTATTTATTTTTAAATATGTGTGTATAGATTGAGGTTCCTGTAAAAAAACCAAAAGTGTGAGAAGGGTAAGAAAGAATCTCAGCCATTAGATCTTTTGATCTAATGGTTGAGATCAATAGAGACCAAATTGTAAAATATTTTTATTAGTTTGGACTGATTTAAAAATTCTATGGGCAATTCTGTCTTTTATATCCATTTGATTTTAGGAAACTGTAAATCAGTTCCCTAAAATTACGATTTCTCTTTCTTGTTCCAAAATTTGAATCCTCCTCCTCCAATTCGAATCATCTTCATCAACAACCATCGCACCACCGTCGCGCCACCTTGCCACCACCGCATTGTCGCACTTCCTTTCCACCGCCGCACCATCTTGCCACCATCGCAACGTCAATTGTGGACTTTCGAAAATTAACTGAGTGGTTTCTGGTGTAACCATGGTGATATGTTTCATTCAATCAGATCATTTTCCTCATATAGAGGCGGCGCCGGCCACCTCCCAACGACGGCGGACGACAGTGGTGGTGCCGGTAGTGGAGAAGAAGATGATAGGGAGTTGTAATGATTATCGAATGGTGTTATATATGTGCTGAATGGTGTTATATATGTATCGAATGGTGTTATATATGTGCTGAATGGTGTTATATACTTTATTGAATGGTGTTATATATGTGCTGAATGGTGTTATATACTTTATTGAATGTTGTTATATATGTGCTGCTTATATACGTTATTAAATAGTGTTATATACTTTATTGAATGGTGTTATATATGTGCTGAATGATGTTATATACTTATTGAATGATGTTATATATTTGCTGAATGGTGTTATATACTTATCGAATGGTGTTATATATGTGCTGAATGGTGGTTGTAGTCTTATTCGTAGTATTTTTTAGAGATCTTTTAAAAAATCCAGTTCCTATAATTAAGGTGGCGGTTATGGGAAGTTTCTAATTAATTGAATTAATGATAAAATTACTTGTTTACCTTTTCGAATTAATTTAGATTTAGAACACATGTTATCTCCACAATATTTCTCACATTTTTAACCTTTTTTACAATAACCTTACCCTGTGTGTATATCAATTATTGGCATACACAATTTTTGTCATCTTTGTATTTGAGTATTTTTTATATACATATGATATTTTATTTGTATACATTGTATTTTTATAACGGTACTGGTTACTCAATAGATACCCAATAGGTTTTGGCTCGGTAAAACCCAACAAGTAAATTTTTTAATTAACGAATTATTACCCGATAAAACCTGATGGGTTTTGTGATGTGTTTTAGACGAGCTTATCTAATCGAATTTGGGTTGGGATTACCTAAACCCGTCCTAAACTCGCCTCATTGGTACCCCTCAAGGAAATACAATGTAACAAATTGATCTCTACACTTTTAACTTTTTAAGAATAGTGAAGTGGTGCTCGCGTAATGTGGGAGGACACAACACTTAGGTTGGTGATTTTAAGGGTATGCGCATGACGATTCTATACGGTTTTGAGCCATAACCATAATCAAAATCAAATTTTTTGGTTCAATTTAGTTTAAGCTGGCCTATGAACCATGTTTTTTTTAAATATTAAACAGGTCAAAGGGTCTATCGCCGCAGTTAAAGAAACTCGTTAAAGAACTTTGTTATGTTATCCTTGTCTGCTCATAAGAATTTTCGTTGGCAATGTTTCTTCGGGCAAATAATGTGTTACAAAATATGTTTTTGTCATAGTGAATTCCTTCGTAACGTAGAAGGATAGAAGCCCAGAAAAGTAATTCATCCTTATTTTAAGACGCCAAACTTCCTTGAGTGTCTTAAAATTATGGTAAATTTACCTTTTTTTTCCAAATAAGTTCATTTATTAGGTAGTATAGATATCTATATATAATCTAAAATTTAGTTGCATGTTCTATTTTAAAACCAACATTTATGAAGTTTTAAATGCAATACTTAAAATAATATTGATTAAAATAAATACTTAGAAATTTAGTTAATAAAATTAAGAGTAAATTGCCATTTTCGCCCCTGAGGTTTGGGCACATTTGCCATTTTAGTCCAAAATGACACTTTGGTACCATTTTGCCCCCCACGTTTGTAACTTTTTGTCATTTTCGTCCAAATGGCTAACCAAGTTACGTTATTTTTGGACGAAAATGGCAAAAAGTTACAAACGTGGGGGGCAAAATGGTACCAAAGTGTCATTTTGGACTAAAATTGCAAATGTGCCCAAACCTCAGGGGCGAAAATGGCAATTTACTTTTCGCCCCTGAGGTTTGGGCACATTTGCCATTTTAGTCCAAAATGACACTTTGGTACCATTTTGCCCCTCACGTTTGTAACTTTTTCCCATTTTCGTCCAAATGGCTAACCAAGTTACTTTATTTTTGGACGAAAATGGCAAAAAGTTACAAACGTGGGGGGCAAAATGGTACCAAAGTGTCATTATTTGGACGAAAATGGCAAAAAGTTACAAACGTGGGGGGCAAAATGGTACCAAAGTGTCATTTTGGACTAAAATGGCAAATGTGCCCAAACCTCAGGGGCGAAAATGGCAATTTATGAGTAAATTGCCATTTTCGCCCCTGAGGTTTGGGCACATTTGCCATTTTAGTCCAAAATGACACTTTGGTACCATTTTGCCCCCCACGTTTGTAACTTTTTGCCATTTTCGTCCAAATGGCTAACCAAGTTACTTTATTTTTGGACGAAAATGACAAAAAGTTACAAACGTGGGGGGCAAAATGGTACCAAAGTGTCATTATTTGGACAAAAATGACAAAAAGTTACAAACATGGGGGGCAAAATGGTACCAAAGTGTCATTTTGGACTAAAATGGCAAATGTGCCCAAACCTCAGGGGCGAAAATGGCAATTTACTCTAAAATTAATATTATAATTCTAACAAATTAGGCTTAAAATAAAATTAAAGATAAACGTAACTGAATTAATGGAATTAAAGAATAGAATTAAAGGAATTTTAAGAACAACTCTTCATCTCCTTCCATTAACTCTAAATTAATGGAATTAAAGGAGAAATTAGAATTATAAACATAACTAATATCATGAGTTTTTGTTAAGTAAATATTAAAAAAAAACGTATATGAATTTACACAAAAATAAATACATGAATCCTTGCATAATTTAAGAGTTTTCAGTTACATAGTCTTTTAATTGGCATTTGATAGAATGGTAATATTGACCTCCACATTCATTGCGCATGTGTTTATACCGTAAATTATTGTTCTATTTTAAAATCAACATTTATGAAGTTTTAAATGCAATACTTAAAATAATATTGATTAAAATAATACTATATCTATCTATATACCTTTATTAAGAGAACTGGGTTTTCTACCCTTTTAGTAATTTTGCTATACGTACACATCTTCAAGCAACATGTACAAAAGAGTCAAGCCATTTTAGAGGGGGTAAAGTTGCCAATTGTTCAAAAATTTAAGACACTTTAGGGGTATTTTAGTGATTTTGGCACATCATTAATTGATTTTTTTTCATGAATATTATTAATGTAATCTTCTAGAACACAAACTGTCCAACTTCTAAACCGACTTTGATAGTTATTGAGGATTTATGATGAAAATTAGATGTTCAAGCTATTAAACGGTTCTTATACAATCGTTCAATTGTCTCCGCAAGCCACAACACCCACCCACTGTGGCTCCACGAATACAAATCGATTGTCACCGTTGCCGCCGCTGTCACCACCGTCCAACCAGACTCACCATCGCCTCTGTTTCCGGCGTCACAGGCTACCGACGCCATGAAATTATTCTATATATACATTTTGCGTAGGATGTTAGAAACAGTACCAACACGTGTCATCCATCGCTCATACTGCAACCACACCGCTACTCCACTTAATACCACTAATCACCAGCGCTCTGCCGGCAACCACACCGCTACTCCACACGCGCTGGCTCAAACCAACGTTGCCTCACCCTCGATCTTCCCCAAATCGAAGTCGGCGAGATTAGGGCTCCACAACCCAAGCGACGGTTTCGTCAGAGATTAGGGCTCCAACAGGTACGAACAAGCTTTCTAATTTCAGTTATCTTTAGGTTAATGTTCTTATATTTGAGTGTTTTTTTGGGCTCATGCTTGAGTGGAGATGAATTTCAATAGGTATGATTTTTTTTTTCTAATTATGTGGCGATAAAGAAAGAAAAGTCTGAGTTTTTTTTTTATAGTTTGCAGAGCAATGCTGATTTGTTGTTTGGAGGAATTACAATTGTGGGGGTAGTAGCCATGTGAATTTATCCTAGATCGCATGAAATCCACTATCCCTAATGCTTTTAAGGTGAATGTTTATATTTTTCATGTTCATTGTGGCTCTGTAATTTGTTTATTAATTAAACATTTTAATAAATGTTTTATAGCGTCTCTCGCCGGCAACCTTTTTGGGTGCATTATTTTGCTTCAGTGTGTTTTGTTTCAACAACCCATATGCGTGCATCTATAGTTTTCTTTCTGATTAGGATTTGTGATGCAATGCTATTTTTTTTGTTCAGGAAACAGGTAAGCTGCCTTGGGAAGTATAGTGTGAGGGTGTAGAGCCAGAGTAATAGCCGATCATCACTCGATTCGCAAGTTTAGGTACACACTCCTATTTTTATCATTTGTTTTACGAATATAAGAATTTGTCGATGATCATGCTTCATATTGCTTATTATTCGTAAAGATGAACTTAAACGGGAATTGCCAAGACAAGCTGACACGATTGATAGGTTCATGAAAATTCAGGTATATTTATGCTAAAAGCCTCCAATTATGTATATACTTCATTAATTAATTGTTTAAATGGACATGTTTGGTATATGCTTTATATCAAATTGGCCAAATATGAGATGTTTTTGCAAATGGCTAATCATATGTGCTTTGCGCATTCTTGACTTGCATATTTTTTTGTCGATATATGATAGATGCTGATTAAGAGTTACTTTAATTGGGTTTTCTATTATTGTTGCACGACGGAGGGTTTTGTTTTATCAACGGATTTGACCCGATAAACAAAACAATCTGATAAAAGACTAAAGATAACCAGATTGACCAGCAGATCTTGAAGAGGTAACTGCCACTTTTGTTGGGTTGTTGATTAATCACCGCATCCAAATAACTATAAGGCAAAATTTTCACTGCAAGTAAGTTATATAAAAATCCACCATAGTTGCTTAATGTTGAACGTTTCCTATAATATTCCCATATGCAACTTAAACATTGATCGTTTGTTGTATCTTGGCTCGAGCTTAATATTTTGTTACTAATATAGTATACTGAAAGTATGCTGAAATGTTTTCCCATGACCGTGAGTCGTATGAGGTTGCCTGTGAGCATGTACACTCATGTTGTGTTCTTCTAGCAAAAGTGGATTAAGTTTAAGATTAATGGCCAATGGCACACATGGATAGACTATGGAAATTTATGACTTGATTTGTATTTTTTATCTTTTCTTTTATAAGTTAGTAATCTTTGTATTTTTATATTTATCTAATTTTATTTTTTAGATATTAAACCAGGTGGCTTGGGAAAAGCCTTGTGCCTAGGAAAAAATGGTTTCTTTGTGCCTGGTAAAATATGGTTTGCTATTTTGAGACAAGAGTGTAATGATTGTATCTATATAATGCTGCAATTGTTGTTGATGTCATAGAGGAAAGCCCTCAACTGAAATTGTGAGAAAATTCAGAATTATTAAGCACATGTGATAGATTTTACCCCATCACATGCTCTCTTTGATAAAATCAATTGTGCTACAGAAGATGAGGTTAGATGATATTAATTTTTTGTGGAAATAAAAGATACTCTGCCACAACTGCAAGAATGTCCTGCTAGATGGGGATGGTTGTAAGCCCTTTGGTTCTTCCACACCTCCATCGATCCCAGCTAAAGACAAGGGGGTGCTACCCATACCGACACCAGTTAAGCGCGTTGAAGCGATCGTAAGGTATATATCGGCTTACACTTTATTCGTGCCCTGTTTAATAAACCATTTTAATTAAAGATGTGCTATTTACCTTTCTACTCGATCTGAAATGTTATTTACATACCTGGTATATGTTTACTCTATTTTTAAATTAGGAGGCTACAACAGTCGGAAACTCGAGTTCATAAATATAAAAGTGCATTACTCTACATTAAAAAAAAATAGGAATAAAAAAACTTGGTAACGCATCACTTCGAATGTATAAAGACATATAAGGGGAGAAGTTGGCTTTTGAAAAAAATAAACTTGGTATCGTTATAAATGGAAAGGCAACAAAAAAACTTTCAACTGTAATTGATTGATTTCCATAAACAATGTAATTGTGCATATTTATTTTTAGATAACTGTCTACATAAATGTTTCGTGCCTTTCCTTCGCAGGCCTGCTTATGCAGATTCGGATTCAAAAGAAACAGTTGACAGTGACCCACATGAAAGGTATGCCGTCTGCACTTAGTGTTAGTAATGAAAACTTGTACTACTTTTCGATGCATATATACGTAAACATAGTATACCATTTTTAATAGTTTTATTTTCGTTATTTCACTGCAGTCAGTTGGCTGGTGATGGGCTTGGGGATGACGTTATCCAATAAGATAGGAAGGCGTGCGAGAGTTTATCCGTTTTCCCTTTTTCTGTTTCATGTTTTTTTCCCTTGGAAGACATCTTTTTTCACTTCTTTTTGGCCGGCAAGTTTTGCCAAGGAAACAACTTATGGCCCATGGTTTAATAAACTTTAATCACGCCCCTTTGTAGGCATATTGTCTTACATGTTATGCACCGGCCGTGTCAGACATCTTACCACGAACAAACAATAGCTATTATGCATGCCGTGCATCGCACGGGCTTTTTCCCTAGTATAATTAAAAAATAGTCATGATAATGTAGTTTTCAATTTTTATAGATTGACCACAAACTTTTTGTTTAAAGTTTGGCCACAAAGGACTTATTATTATTTTTTTTTTATAGAAATAACAACCTATGAATAATAAAGTTTTCACTCTTTATAAATTGAACATAAAACCTTGTACTTTCAAGTTTGACCTCAAATATCTTTTTAGAAATTTATTTTGAAAAGCTGAACACAAACTTTTGTATTTTGAAGTTTGGCCACAGTTTCTTTTCGCCCCCTCATCAGACATTTTAATTGGTTTTTAACAATTAATATCGTACGCTTCGACATAAATATCAATTGAAACGAAACACAAACATAAAAGTCATCTAAACTACTTCATGGTTTGTCTTTAATAATTAAATCTTAAAGTTTAACCTTCTTATTTTATTCGTTGCGACATTCTTCTTCTTTTTTAAAATTGCAATCGGTTTTCAACTACTCTTTTCATACGCTTCACCGTAGATTTCAACTTGAGCATGAACGTACATGCCATCTGAACTACTTCGCCTTTTTATTTTATAAATTGCCGCAGTTTACCCTTTATATATATTATTCGTTGTGTCTTTCTTTTTATTTACGTATCTACATAATATTTTTCTAAACCTAGTATAGTTTTTTCTATCACCTCAACACCCCGCTGCAAATGCACGGATTACGTCTATTAGTTTCTATAACAAGTATATAACCATAAATATTATATGTATATAAGTGCAAACAAATTGATATGATTATATTTTATATATAATAAAATTGATTTTGTTGTGAATAGTGTATCATTGCTAAAATGAGGCGTCCAAGTGGTATGATATGAGTCGTACAAAACCAATTATTATATGAGTCTTATCAGTGTTAACCAAATACATTAAAAAAATTAAATTAACTGAAATGTTAAATTTATTAAATATTTTTTTTATTATTTGGTACGCGTAACGGTATATGATCATTTTTATATTTCTTTTTGCGTTCCGTTATATATTTCGTCAAAAACCGAGTGGTATTCAAAATGTGGTATTTTTTAAGCATTGGAAATCATATTGATTATCAGGATGGTATCGTTATCATGATGAATTGAACCGATACCGTTTAAACAACATTGGTATTGATATCAGTATGTGTTTCTTTATGCTTTTCTATCATTGTAAAACACGTTTCAGTCTATATCGAGTGTCCGTATGTGTTTCTTTATTATTTGTTTTCAAGTATTATTATTATTATTATTATTATTATTATTATTATTATTATTATTATTATTATTATGTTTACTTTTGAGTATATATTATTTTTCTCTTATCACTGGTAAAATACGGTGCTTTATAAAATTCGAGTGTAACGTTGTGACGTACCTACTTTTATATACGTATCTGTTGATGCAGATTTTGTGTCCGATACTTGTCGAATAGATTAGATTTATTTTACGCTGAATTTGTAATAGTTAGTGAAACGGTCTATCAAACTTGTATAGACCCGCTCGTTTGAAGTGGTCAAACGAGAGGGTTATTCGGTTGACCGTGTGTGTTTGAAAGACAAAGGGGTGTGGCTATAAATAGCAACCCTTTGTCATTTCAAACACTTGGAAGTTTTAGAGGTTTGAGTCCTCACAGGGAGAGATCACCACTTGGTCTCTCCCCGGATGTGTACTCCTTTGGTATGGTTCGGTTAGCTTGTTAATCGGGCCGGCTTGTTATGTTATGTTACAAAATCAATACAAGTAAGTATTTCATCCGTCTCTAATATTCCCGTCTATGAACATAATCATGATAATCACTGTTTCGGTCACGAAAACGGTCCTACAATTGGTATCAGAGCCATGGTACCCGATTTAGTAAATCTAACAGTTTGCTAAGTCACATGTGCTCTAGATCTGTGATTTTCGTGATTTTTGTTCAAGATCTAAAAATGGTGAAAAACCTAGACCTGGACTGAAATATTCGGGTCTAGATGAAACAGAACACATACAAGAGTTGGGTTTTATGTTTTACACCTAAATAAACAAGTTTTCTTCATCAAATATGATCTTGTGAGCTTTCTCGGGCTCATTTGCGTATATCATGAACGTCTTGCATCCTCGCTTCATAAGCTTGTGAGCTTTTAACATTGAACACACTATGGGGTTACCTCCCTTTTCGCCATAAATGGTGACGTGTTTTCCGCTCGGAGATGTTAGTTTTATCTCTTTACGAAAACACACGACTTTTACATGGTGCTAGGCTAGCCAATCCATTCCAACGACTACTTGAAATTCCCCCATTGACATCGGGATTAGGTCTATCAAGTATTCCTCATCGTCGATGCTTAATTTGCAGCCTCGACAAACATCACAGACTATAAAACTTTTATTGTCCCCTATTTCAACTTCTAAGGACACAGGTAATTTCGTTAATACAAATGAAGGATGTCGAATAAATTCATGCGAAATGAAGGATTTATTCGCACCCGTATCAAACAATACACGTGCTGGAATTGAGTTAATTGTGAATATACCTGAAACCACATCGGGTTCTGTCTTCGCTTCAGCCGCGGTAAGTTGGAAGGACCTAGCCTTCGCTTTGGGAGCTTCTGTTGGAGACTCTTTTGTGTCTCTCTTTCCCACCATCTCGGGGCATTCAGATTTCTTGTGACCGGGTTGATAACACTTATAGCAAACAGAAACTTTCCCGGGACATTGTGATGCGGTGTGCCCCGTCTTCCCACATACCGGGCACGGCTTGTCTTTGAAGTGACACTCGCCTTTGTGCCCTTTACCACACACTTTGCAACTCGGCGACCCGCCTTTAGCATCCACTTTCTTTCCCGATTCAGTAGTTCTAGCTTTCTTTGTAGGGCTTGGATTCACATCCTGTGCCCTTCGTTCACCTCTTTCCACTTGTTTCTTTAACTCGATTTCCCGCTCCCGGGCGGTGTTGATAATCTCCATGAGAGTTTCGTATTTTGACGGAGTCATAAATTCCCGGTACTCGGCACTCAGCATGTTGTAATAGTAATATATCTTTTGCTCTTCAGTAGTGACTAACTCATCACAAAATCTCAGCTTATCCATGAAGATGCCCGTGATCTTATCGATTGTTTCACCCTTTTGTCTCAGCTGGATGAATTCTTCTTTGATTCTGTTAATAACCGCTTTGGGACTGTGGTGTTTAAGGAAAGGTACCTTAAACTCATCCCAAGTCATAACCCTCGCCGCTTCGGCTCCCATTTCCTTCTTTTTGTTATCCGACCAATCCTTGGCTTGATTTCTCAATTGGCCCGTTCCGTAAGAAACAAAGTCGCCTACATCACAATGGGTCCGTTCAAACACCCCTTCAACATCACTTATCCATCTTTGGCAAATTATCGGGTCAACCTCCCCGTTATAGATTGGCGGTTTACACGCCATAAATTCCTTGTACGAACACACTTTGCGTTCCCCCGTTTTCTCCTTCATAAGGTTGACAATATCCTCCAACCTTTTAACTCGCTCTTCTACAAGCGACAACACCGTGTTTTGAATTTTATCTATAAACCCGGATAGACTTCCTTCAATTGCCTTACCTACCTCTTCGGCAATTATCTCTTTCATTTGTTCAGTGCTTGTTTGCACCAGATTATCATCATTCCCATCGGACATCTTGAAACTGAAATGTTTACATTAAACGTTAAACATTTCATTCATGACATTGCTTCTTTTGTTTCGGTTTAGCCAAGTTCCTAACTTGCTTTAACCGTTCATATTTAATGCACTTTCCGGGTTTGAGTGTGTTAACACGCTCTTCCCATGCATAATAATTTGTTTCTCATTCCCTACCTAAACATAATCTACTAACATAATGAGTTAATTCTTACCGGACGATCGATCAAGCTTGAACCGAACACTTTGTTGATAACCTTAAGCTCTGATTACCAACTTGTAACACCCATATTTTATTAAATGTAAATATACGATATATGTAAATTCTACGATCATTTTATATAATAAGATCCAAAAGTAGAGTATTAAAGTATCCACATTAGTTTTCTACTAACTAATTTAAACATTTCAGAAGTTGTTTAAACAAACACTTTACAATCGTAACATTGTTCAAAACGACTTAAAGTATGCGGAAGCTTCAAAAATATGTGTTCGGTTCTTCAAAAGCTTGCTTGATCGTCATCCGTAATCCTTATGTACCTAAACTGAAATGTTTGCATAAAACATTTGTATTAGAATGCTTAGAAATAATCCATAATTGAACTAGAATCAAAGTGAATTCAAATAGTTACAATTATACAAAATGTATAATTTGTGTCAGGTTCTACCGTAACTTACGGTCCTACCCTAACTTACGGTCCTACCGTAAGTTACGGTAGTTGATTTTCAACAATGTTCACCGTAACTCAGAAGAGTTCCACCGTAAGCTTTTAACCTCCATCGTAAGTTACGGTGGTACCGTAACTTACGGTAGGCCCTGCAAACACACATTTTGGACTGTTTTGTTTGTTTACCTCACCCACACAATTTCTGAAATCTTTCATTCGATCAAACCAACATTCTAAATTTCTCATATTTTTATGTGTCAATTATCAAATGATAACAAATGACCAATCAATCACATTATGTAACACTATCCGTGCTTTATTTGATTATTCGACCCGTTTGGCTAGTCAAAGGAATCCTCCTTTGTTACGACTACCAACGAGTTCTAATCAAATTTTGACCTTTTATTCACTATTGCAACATTATTACTTTAACTCAAAACGACCTTATTCTAAAATCCAATTACGCATTTATTAATAATCAAAATCTACTCAATGTAACGGGTCAAGTTACATACCTTTCAAAGTAGGCCTTTTAAACGTGGTTCGCCACCCGCTTGTCCGCTTGACGCTCCTGCGCCTGTTCCTATAGAGTTCATTTATCATTTGTTTAGAACTCTCTTCAAAACATAATTCGCATAATACACCAAACATCATGATTATGCGTTTAAACTTGAAATTTCAGTTTTAAGCCTTCATAAAGGCATTTTATCAAACACTTCATGAGCAGATTTTTACATGATTAAACATCAAATCTCTAGTTTATCATATAGCCCTAATTTCACAACATTCAACCTTTTACATGATTGATAGCTTCTAATTTTCTGGAATCGCTTCAAAATTGTCAATTTACACTAGATCAACAATCTATTTCCTAGTGTTCATCAAATTACACATAATTCACAAATCACCTACAATGGTGTTCATAGGTTTCACTAAAATTTTATATGATTTCAACTTATATTGGTCTAGGGTTTGTCCCTAAACACTATAGTTGTTCCTTAATCATCATAACACATACATGCAAGCCTAATTTCAGATTTTTCCCAATTCATGAGAATTTCAAATTCAGAGTTTTCCTTGAATTTTACATACCTTGGAATCCTCTTGTGATGAGGATCAATAATCTATGCTCGGATTTTGATTTGGGACAGGATTTAACCTTCAATTTGAGAGTTCTAGTGATTTTAGGTTTGTGAGAGTGGGGTGTCGCCCCTGCTCTTCTCTTGTGCGACCAGACCCTTCAAAAATGGGGGGTTTGGTTTGATTTTTTATTAAAAACAATATTATAGTTTCATTTTAACAACTAAGGCCCCTCTACTATGTTTAACATATAGTTTGGTAGCTTTTAACCTTGTAATAAGCCATTTCTAAACAATTAACTAACTAGGTTAAAATTCCTAATTAGTAAATTCTCGTTATTTATACTTTATAATTTTAATATAAAGTTTTATATTTTCGGGGTGTTACAAGTCCACCCCCCTTAAAAGGGTTTCGTCCCCGAAACCGTAATACGTACCAAATAATGTAGGGTGGAGACGTCGCATCTCCTCTTCGGACTCCCACGTAGTATCAGAACCTTTCCTATGCTCCCATTTGACTTTGACTTGGTCAATTTGTTTATTTCGTAAATGTTTGACCTTTCGGTCTAAAATCTCCACCAGTCTCACCGCATAATTCAGACTATTATCCCCTTCGATATCATCGTAATGGATATAGGCCGTTTCGTCTGCTAGGCACTTTCTTAATTGTGACACGTGAAACGTGCCATGAATCCCACTTAGTTCCTCCGGTAACTCAAGGCGGTAAGCTACCTTGCCAACCTTTCCGATAATTTTAAATGGCCCAATAAACCTCGGGCTTAGCTTCCCCCTTTTTCTGAATCTAATAACGCCCTTTCAAGGGGAAACTTTTAGCATGACCATGTCGCCAACTTGGAATTCGATTGGCCTTTTCCTTTTATCAGCATACGCTTTTTGTCTGTCTTGAGCTGCTTTCAAATGTGCCCGAACTATATCGATCTTTTCATTCGTGGCCCGTACTATATCTTGATGAGCGAGTTCACGTGGACCCACTTCACCCCAACATACCGGGGTTCGACACTTCCTACCATAAAGCATTTCGTACGGTGCCATCTTAATACTAGATTGGTAGCTGTTATTATACGAAAACTCGACTAACGGTAGGTGAACATCCCAACTTCCTCCAAAGTCGATTATACATGCCCGTAGCATATCCCCCAGTGTTTGTATCGTTCTTTCACTCTGTCCATCCGTTTGAGGATGGTACGCATTGCTAATGAACAATTTGGTTCCTATTTGCTCTTGGAAATCTCGCCAGAAATTTGAAGTAAACCGGGTATCCCTATCAGATACGATGGATACCGGAACCCCATGACGTGCTATTATTTCATTAGTGTAAACTTCTGACATCTTTTCTGACGTATAAGTCTCACGAATAGGAATGAAGTGAGCACTTTTCGTCAATCTATCTACCACTACCCAAATGGTATCGAAACCACGATTCGTCTTAGGCAACTTGGTTAATAGGTCCATTGTAATATGTTCCCATTTCCAAACCGGAATTTCTAACGGTTGGAGTTTGCCATATGGTTTCTGGTGCTCCGCCTTGACTTGTAAACATGTCAAGCACTTTTCCACATACTTCGCCACATCCCTCTTCATTCCGGGCCACCAATAATTTTGTTTCAAATCATTGTACATCTTGGTTGCACCCGGATGAATTGAATAACGGGATTTATGAGCTTCATTAAGTAGAAGCGCCTTCACTTCACAAGTATGTGGGACCCATATCCTTCCGGATCGAGTCTTTAACCCGTGATTCCCATCCGACAAATCTTTCAATTGACCAATTATTCTTTCTTTCTTCCAATTCTCTTCTTTTACTGCTTCTAACTGCACCTCTCGAATACGTTCAAGTATACCCGAGGTCACCACGAGTTGCATCGACCTTACTCGTATTGGGACGTAGTCCGCTTTTCTGCTCAGAGCATCCGCTACCACATTAGCCTTTCCGGGGTGATAATGTATTTCACAATCGTAGTCTTTCACCGTTTCCAGCCATCGCCTTTGTCGCATATTTAACTCCTTCTGATCAAAGAAGTATTTCAAGCTCTTGTGGTCGGTGAATATGGTGCACTTTACCCCATACAAGTAATGCCTCCATATTTTTAATGCAAATACCACCGCAGCCAACTCGAGATCGTGCGTGGGATATTTCTTCTCGTGTATCTTCAATTGTCTCGAGGCATAGGCTATTACCTTGCCCCGTTGCATCAACACGCAACCGAGCCCCGATAACGAAGCATCCGAATAAACCACCATGTCTTCGACTCCGTCCGGCAATGTCAATACCGGAGCTTGAGTTAACTTTTCTTTTAGCGTTTGAAACGCTTTCTCTTGATCAACACCCCAAATGAACTTTTCTTTCTTTCGTGTTAACTTTGTTAGCGGTGACGCAATCTTGGAGAAATCTTGAATGAATCTCCTATAATATCCCGCAAGCCCCAAAAAGCTTATAATTTCCGAAGGGTTCCTCGGGGGATTCCATTTTGACACAGCCTCGATCTTGGACGGATCCACCAATACTCCGTCGGCACTTATGACGTGGCCAAGAAATTGTACCTCTCGTAACCAAAAGGCACATTTAGAGAATTTTGCATATAACCTCTCTCGCCTAAGTGTCTCCAACACCTCTTGTAAATGGTGTGCATGTTCCGCTTCACTTTTCGAATACACCAAGATGTCATCGATAAACACGATGACCGACTTATCCAACATTGGCTTACAAACCCGGTTCATGAGGTCCATGAAAGCCCCGAGTGCGTTTGTTAGCCCAAATGACATCACGAGGAATTCGTAATGTCCGTATCTCGTGCGGAAAGCCGTCTTCGGCACATCTTCTTCTTTGACCTTTAGTTGGTGATACCCAGATCTAAGGTCAATTTTTTAAAACCAGTTCGCACCTTGTAATTGGTCGAATAAATCATCTATCCTCGGGAGCGGGTATCGGTTCTTTACCGTGAGTTTGTATAACTCCCGGTAATCGATACACATGCGCATGCTCCCGTCTTTCTTTCTCACGAACAATACCGGTGCGCCCCAAGGAGACACACTCAGCCTTATGAATCCCTTGTCAAGCAGGTCTTGAATTTGGGACATCAACTCTTGTAATTCCGACGGTGCGAGTCGGTACGGGGCCCTTGCTACGGGTTTTGCGCCCGGAATCAATTCGATCCCGAACTCTACTTCCCGTTCAGGCGGTATCCCCGGTAAATCTTCCGGAAACACATCTCCATAATCTCGTACTACCGGTACATCTTCAATCCTCCGTGACTCTTTCTCGGGCTCATTTGCGTATATCATGAACGCCTTGCATCCTCGCTTCATAAGCTTGTGAGCTTTTAACATTGAACACACTATGGGGTTACCTCCCTTTTCGCCATAAATGGTGACGTGTTTTCCGCTCGGAGATGTTAGTTTTATCTCTTTACGAAAACACACGACTTTTGCATGGTGCTGGGCTAGCCAATCCATTCCAACGACTACTTGAAATTCCCCCATTGACATCGGGATTAGGTCTATCAAGTATTCCTCATCGTCGATGCTTAATTTGCCACCTCGACAAACATCACAGACTATAAAACTTTTATTCTCCCCTATTTCAACTTCTAAGGGCACAGGTAATTTCGTTAATACAAATGAAGGATGTCGAATAAATTCATGCGAAATGAAGGATTTATTCGCACCCGTATCAAACAATACACGTGCTGGAATTGAGTTAATTGTGAATATACCTGAAACCACATCGGGTTCTGTCTTCGCTTCAGCCGCGGTAAGTTGGAAGGACCTAGCCTTCGCTTTGGGAGCTTCTGTTGGAGACTCTTTTGTGTCTCTCTTTCCCACCATCTCGGGGCATTCAGATTTCTTGTGACCGGGTTGATAACACTTATAGCAAACAGAAACTTTCCCGGGACATAGTGATGCGGTGTGCCCCGTCTTCCCACATACCGGGCACGGCTTGTCTTTGAAGCGGCACTCGCCTTTGTGCCCTTTACCACACACTTTGCAACTCGGCGACCCCCCTTTAGCATCCACTTTCTTTCCCGATTCAGTAGTTCTAGCTTTCTTTGTAGGGCTTGGATTCACATCCTGTGCCCTTCGTTCACCTCTTTCCACTTGTTTCTTTAACTCGATTTCCCGCTCCCGGGCGGTGTTGATAATCTCCGTGAGAGTTTCGTATTTTGACGGAGTCATAAATTCCCGGTACTCGGCACTCAGCATGTTGTAATAGTAATATATCTTTTGCTCTTCAGTAGTGACTAACTCGTCACAAAATCTCAGCTTATCCATGAAGATGCCCGTGATCTTATCGATTGTTTCACCCTTTTGTCTCAGCTGGATGAATTCTTCTTTGATTCTGTTAATAACCGCTTTGGGACTGTGGTGTTTAAGGAAAGGTACCTTAAACTCGTCCCAAGTCATAACCCTCGCCGCTTCGGCTCCCATTTCCTTCTTTTTGTTATCCCACCAATCCTTGGCTTGATTTCTCAATTGGCCCGTTCCGTAAGCAACAAAGTCGCCTACATCACAATGGGTCCGTTCAAACACCCCTTCAACATCACTTATCCATCTTTGGCAAATTATCGGGTCAACCTCCCCGTTATAGATTGGCGGTTTACACGCCATAAATTCCTTGTACGAACACCATTTGCGTTCCCCCCGTTTTCTCCTTCATAAGGTTGACAATATCCTCCAACCTTTTAACTCGCTCTTCTACAAGCGACAACACCGTGTTTTGAATTTTGTCTATAAACCCGGATAGACTTCCTTCAATTGCCTTACCTACCTCTTCGGCAATTATCTCTTTCATTTGTTCAGTGCTTGTTTGCACCAGATTATCATCATTCCCATCGGACATCTTGAAACTGAAATGTTTACATTAAACGTTAAACATTTCATTCATGACATTGCTTCTTTTGTTTCGGTTTAGCCAAGTTCCTAACTTGCTTTAACCGTTCACATTTAATGCACTTTCCGGGTTTGAGTGTGTTAACACGCTCTTCCCATGGATAATAATTTGTTTCTCATTCCCTACCTAAACATAATCTACTAACATAATGAGTTAATTCTTACCGGACGATCGATCAAGCTTGAACCGAACACTTTGTTGACAACCTTAAGCTCTGATTACCAACTTGTAACACCCATATTTTATTAAATGTAAATATACGATATATGTAAATTCTACGATCATTTTATATAATAAGATCCAAAAGTAGAGTATTAAAGTATCCACATTAGTTTTCTACTAACTAATTTAAACATTTCAAAAGTTGTTTAAACAAACACTTTACAATCGTAACATTGTTCAAAACGACTTAAAGTATGCGGAAGCTTCAAAAATATGTGTTCGGTTCTTTAAAAGCTTACTTGATCGTCATCCGTAATCCTTAAGTACCTAAACTGAAATGTTTGCATAAAAAATTTGTATTAGAATGCTTAGAAATAATCCATAATTGAACTAGAATCAAAGTGAATTCAAATAGTTACAATTATACAAAATGTATAATTTGTGTCAGGTTCTACCGTAACTTACGGTCCTACCGTAACTTACGGTCCTACCGTAAGTTACGGTAGTTGATTTTCAACAATGTTCACCGTAACTCAGAAGAGTTCCACCCTAAGCTTTTAACCTCCACCGTAAGTTACGGTGGTACCGTAACTTACGGTAGGCCCTGCAAACACACATTTTGGACTGTTTTGTTTGTTTACCTCACCCACACAATTTCTCAAATCTTTCATTCGATCAAACCAACATTCTAAATTTCTCATATGTTTATGTGTCAATTATCAAATGATAACAAATGACCAATCAATCACATTATGTAACACTATCCGTGCTTTATTTGATTATTCGACCCGTTTGGCTAGTCAAAGGAATCCTCCTTTGTTACGACTACCAACGAGTTCTAATCAAATTTTGACCTTTTATTCACTATTGCAACATTATTACTTTAACTCAAAACGAACTTATTCTAAAATCCAATTACGCATTTATTAATAATCAAAATCTACTCAATGTAACGGGTCAAGTTACATACCTTTCAAAGTAGGCCTTTTAAACGTGGTTCGCCACCCGCTTGTCCGCTTGACGCTCCTGCGCCTGTTCCTATAGAGTTCAATTATCATTTGTTTAGAACTCTCTTCAAAACATAATTCGCATAATACACCAAACATCATGATTATGCGTTTAAACTTGAAATTTCAGTTTTAAGCCTTCATAGAGGCATTTTATCAAACACTTCATGAGCAGATTTTTACATGATTAAACATCAAATCTCTAGTTTATCATATAGCCCTAATTTCACCACATTCAACCTTTTTACATGATTGATAGCTTCTAATTTTCTGGAATCGCTTCAAAATTGTCAATTTACACTAGATCAACAATCTATTTCCTAGTGTTCATCAAATTACACATAATTCACAAATCACCTACAATGGTGTTCATAGGTTTCACTAAAATTTTATATGATTTCAACTTATATTGGTCTAGGGTTTGTCCCTAAACACTATAGTTGTTCCTTAATCATCATAACACATACATGCAAGCCTAATTTCAGATTTTTCCCAATTCATGAGAATTTCAAATTCAGAGTTTTCCTTGAATTTTACATACCTTGGAATCCTCTTGTGATGAGGATCAATAATCTATGCTCGGATTTTGATTTGGGACAGGATTTAACCTTCAATTTGAGAGTTCTAGTGATTTTAGGTTTGTGAGAGTGGGGTGTCGCCCCTGCTCTTCTCTTGTGCGACCAGACCCTTCAAAAATGGGGGGTTTGGTTTGATTTTTATTAAATACAATATTATAGTTTCAATTTTAACAACTAAGGCCCCTCTACTATGTTCAACATATAGTTTGGTAGCTTTTAACCTTGTAATAAGCCATTTCTAAACAATTAACTAACTAGGTTAAAATTCCTAATTAGTAAATTCTCGTTATTTATACTTTATAATTTTAATATAAAGTTTTATATTTTCGGGGTGTTACATATTTGACGATATCAAATCCCCTCGGGTCCCGAATCTTCAACTCTAACCTCAGAGACTTGGAATCGATCTTCTTCATAGCTGATATTAGCAGCTGTTTTATGTAATTGTCGGCTGGATTTTATTGTTGTCAAGGGTAGATGATGATGTTTGTTCAGCTGCAACCATGGGAAGTTGGTCTCACCTTCTGAAGTTTCTGTTGACACCATCGATGGTGACACCACTGTAGTCAAAGGCAAGAACATCATAATTGCCACCGGGTCTGATGTCAAAGGACTACCCGGGATCTCTATTGATGAGAAAGAGGAAGTGCTGCCATGGAAAGAAGATGGTTGTCGGCTGAATTTTTGTTGAAGATGTTTGGTTTTGTTCATCGCAGAGGACAAACAAGAAAGAGAAAGTGGAGGCAGATGCACAATTTTGTTTTGGGGTTTTTGATTCTTTTTGTTGTTGGAATCGCAAAGATTAAAAAAAAGGGGTTTATTGGCTGCTGATGATTGTTCATCGATCAGAGGTTGAAGAGGTTTGGAGTTTGGGTATCGCACAGAAGAGATGGAGGATGACAATCGAATTTCTGGTGTTGTCGATGTTTGATTTCTGAAATTTGGGGGGATTTGTGGTGAATTTAGGGATCAAATTGAAGGAGTGCGTCTGGTAGATGATGATGATGAATAGTGGCTGCACAAGTTACTTTTTGTTTTGGGGGTTTATGAGGGTGTGTATCGAAGAGAGAGATCAGATATGTTGACTCCCTTCAAAATTAAAATAGGGTTCTTTGACTTTTGGGCTCCTTGTGTAGTTATATGTGGAAGGTGTTTGAAATTTTGGGCCAAGTAATTACAATTCAAGAATAATCTTTGGGCCTTTTTATAAGAAACACATTAATCTTTTGTTGATTTGTTTTAGTGGGCCAAGATATTTCTAATGTGGGCAACCGGCTGCATTTATTGAGTGGGGTCGGGTTTTCGCGAAGTTGATTTGAAACGGGCTTCCAAATTTCAACATCGAATTCGTACGAATTTGGGAGCGCGCGGGATGATGCGGCATGATGAAAACAAATGATGATACTTAAAAAAAAATTGTGGGGTAGTCACGGTTACCGACGCAAACGTCAAAATTTGGTGACTTGACTACTATGGGCCAAAAACCAAAAACGGTATGTTCACTTCCGCACGTCAATGTTTATGATTGTTATTGGTTATTCGTAAATGTTCGAAAGCATTTTGTTTATTGTCATATTCTCGCATTTGAAAACGAACGTATGAACTTGGAACGTCAATACCAGTCCTAATGAGTTCACAAAGTCTTTGGAGGGATACAAGTCGGATCCTACGGGGTACTAGGCGAAATTTCTTTATCAACTAGAATATGCAACGAAGAAATCTTTTTGTTTATTGACATATTCTCGCATTTGGTAACGAATGAATGAACCTAGAATGTCAATACCGGTCCTAACGAGTTCACAAAGTCTTTGGAGGGATACAAGTCGGATCCTACAGGGTACTAGGGGACGTTCTTATTCAACTAGAATATGCAATGAAGAAAGTCATTTTCGTGATTTTTCGAAAAACCGAGAACATTCAGTGAAGATTGACGACAGTTCCGCTAAGTGAAGGGAATTGGTGAACATTTGAAAGTTGACGACAGTTCCTTTGAAGTGGAGGGAATCTGTTAAGGTTTACAGATCTTACCAAAGAAATGGGGGAATAAAACGTATGATGAATTTCTTCAGTAAATTTCTAAACGCAATCACAGGTGGTAGAGTTTGTGATTTTCTGGTGATACTAAAGGTTCGGCGTGGAATGTTTTGCACAGACACATATTTGAGGATTTTAATTAATTCTCCAGCCAGCGTGAAGAGTTTTGCACGGAAACATACAGGCATCTTAAGTCTACAGTAGTTACAAAAGCGCTGTTCACTGAAGACCTGGGGAATCTTTATGAAAGCTGATAGTTCAAGACTGAAGACCTGCAGGATTCGGTTTTGGGTTTGATGTTTCTTTGGGATTTTACAGGGATCTGGGGGTAACTCAATTCGTTGAGTTTGCAAACGATGTACTTGGTCTAGCTGACTTCCTGAGTACTGATGCTGAAGATCTGTAGTGCATTACGTGGTCAACTTTACAAAGGCGAGACAATGAGATCTGGATGTAGTTCAACTAAGCATGCTGGTTGAGCTTGCAAGGGATACACTTGGTCTAGCTGACTTTCCTGAGTGTTGATGCTGAAGATTAAAGTGCATTACTTGGCCGATTCCACAAAGACGGTTTACAGAAGACAGTTCACCAGAAACCTCTACCAATGTAGTATGCTTGAAGATCAAGACTTGATGCAGTTTTTTAAAGAATGGAACCCTTATCAAATGCCGGTTGGAGTATTGGAAGATCAGCGGAAGATCGGTCAATTGAGCCTTTTGAGGAAATTGCACAACACCCAACACGGATACGCATACTTTGAGGGGGAACTATTATACAAGAAGCGTCAAGATACTACTTACCGGGATCATCGGTCAAGGGAGAATTTGTTAACACAGAGAAGATGAATACTTGACTGAAGATCGATTGCAGTTGCATTTTCGGCATTCGACAGCAACGGACAAGGGAGAATTTGTTGATGCAGATTTTGTGTCCGATGCTTGTCGAATAGATTAGATTTATTTTACGCTGAATTTGTAATAGTTAGTGAAACGGTCTATCAAACTTGTATAGACCCGCACGTTTGAAGTGGTCAAACGAGAGGGTTATTCGGTTGACCGTGTGTGTTTGAAAGACAAAGGGGTGTGGCTATAAATAGCAACCCTTTGTCATTTCAAACACTTGGAAGTTTTAGAGGTTTGAGTCCTCACAGGGAGAGATCACCACTTGGTCTCTCCCCGGATGTGTACTCCTTTGGTATGGTTCGGTTAGCTTGTTAATCGGGCCGGCTTGTTATGTTATGTTACAAAATCAATACAAGTAAGTATTTCATCCGTCTCTAATCTTCCCGTCTATGAACATAATCATGATAATCACTGTTTCGGTCACGAAAACGGTCCTACAGTATCGATATAAATTTTACTTAAAACCAAGTTGTAAATAGTATTGTATAAGTGATCGAAGCACAAACGTACATGTCATTAAATCTGCCTCATGGTTCATTTTTTTTAATAAATTGATGCCATTTACTCTTTTCGTCCGTCTAACCTTTCCTTATTTTATATATCCCGATTACATGGTGGCAACGTGTTTATTTTTATCAACGTTTTGCCAAAACTTTTATTCAAAAGCAAACGTGTCTAGTATTACAATTCTTTTTTTGCCCTACCATGGCAAAGTGAAATGATACAGTCCGAACAACATCGATACTGACATTCATTTTTATAGTTTTCTCAACATTCCTACAAGTGTGATGAATGGAACAAATTCCGACCGTATAATATCGACATCGATATTGGTAAACGGAGTTGTACACAATATTCAATTTTATCTCTTTTTGGTTGCTATACTGACTGGTTGTACGTATCGTACCGATATCATAATGTACTGAATCGACACCGACCAAACACCCGTCATAAGCGTGAAAAATCCCAATACTTTCATTTTAAATATAGAAAAAAATTTGTTGAAGTGGTTTTCATTTTTTTTGGACAATGATAAACCTCAGCAAAAAAAACTTCCTCGATACTTGGTAAATATAGGGCAGATGCTCCTAAGTCCTAACTACCCATGAGTGGGTCACCCTGGAAGCACTTTTTGATGAGTCAGCCACTCATCCAATTAATCGGATTTTAAGACCGAATTGAAGGTGGGTTGGTCGCATGCACGTAAATACTAATATGTGAGCAAAGCTTATCTGACTTTATGGTTTCTTTTGTTATAGTGCTAGCAGATTGAATATATTTTCAGCACTATAAGATACAAACAATTCTAAAAGCCTTATACATTCTTTAACATATGTGAACCAATTATAAATACAACCACCACAATTATTTAATATTACACTACACGTTAATAATTCAAAAAATAAGTAATTATATATACTCAACTCAAAGTAGATATGATAGAATGTCATAAATTAAATATCTCACTTTAATGTCTTCAAAAATTATTGTCAAAGAGTACTCAATTTAAAATTTTGTATAACATAGAGTTCATTTAAATTCGACTTTATTTCATCGGAAAACAAGGCATGGGAAATACAATTTTCGAGAGAATAACGATGATAATTGCTAAGACTATGTGTAGTGGTTTTATCAATAATGCCCCCACCCTTAGGCATTTTCTGTCATGTGGCAGTCCAGTCAGCAAGGGAGAATTATTGGGCGTTTTTACAAAAGGGGTGTAGTGGGATAATGCCCAATAATGCCCTAACCAATCATTACACAATTATTGATTTTTTTTTAAATTAAAAACAAATAATACTTCATTAAATAAAAAAATAACAATATTAAATAAAAAATAAAAATGGGGTAAAGTTAAAAAAATTACTAGAAATAATCATGGTTGTAAAAGTCCAGACTAGGCTCCGAGTACTCCCCGAGTACTCGCAACAAGGTAGGCTGCCGAGGCACGAGTACTGTTCTCCCAGGCCAATTACTCCCCGAGTAATCTCCGCCTAAGCCGAGTACTTCCCGAGTACTCCCGAATCCGACTAGGGAACGCCTAGCGACTTTTGCAACCATGGAAATAATAAAAAATAAAATACATTAATTTATGTCTTCGCTTTCGTCATTCTTGTCATCTTCGTCTTCCTCGTCCTTCGTTTCTTCTACACCCTCAGGTAGGATATACCGAACCGACCATGCGTGTTGTACCAAATCAACCGTTAACACAGAACGGTAGGGTTCGTAATGCAATTCTCGTGCATTATTCACTCTTTCTTCCATTGACACTTGCAAATGCTCCTCCTGAACGGCTTCCGGTACATAATTCTGGCATATCGCCTTTCCTTCATCTTCTAAAATCATGTTGTGCATGATTATACAAGCGTACATAGCATCTCTCATGTTTTGCTTGGTCCATGCATGACAAAGATTTCTCAAATATTGCCATCGTTGTTTAAGAACCCCAAAGTATCTCTAAATGTCTTTTCGTGAAGATTCTTGAATGTTCATACATGATTCGAAATGGGTTTTTGAATGTTATGACGAAATTGGTGATTTTGTTCATGTATATAGATGTTTGAAATCATGATATCTACTAGTCGATATGTGGAACTTGATTATATTAGGTGTTCGGATGAATGTCTAGTGACATGATGAAACGGGTTTCACTTATAGATGAAATGAATGAATAAATTAGCTTTGATAATCTAGAGCTAAGTTAATTTATATTAATAATCGCTTGAACTAGTTAAAATGTTGGAAATGTAATGAACTTGGTTAGAATTTTAGTTAAAACCGTGGCCTAAAACTGTTGATACATATTCTGTGGATACGGCTCGGCTCGGTTCGACTTGGCTACGAAGTGAAGGTCGTAGTCAAGACAACCTCCTGTCTTGACTCGGTATGCTAGTTACTTCGTAACGTTCGATGTAAATGCAACTGCGTGTGTGCAGTTTGCATATTAGATTATGTTTGTTTATGTTCATGTGTTGTCTGCTTATGTGGCCCAACATTGTAGAAGTCAAAGCCCAACATGATGAAATACCAAGCCCAATCACAAGTGACAAAAACACCCTGCTTGGCGAAATCACATATATGGTGAAATCACTAATGGACGAAATCCCATAAGTGACGAAGATACCTCATATATGACGAAATCACCTGATTTCGTCGAGGTCTTGGATTTCGTCGATGTGTTTTCGTCCAGAACTTGTTTTCGTCGACATGTTTACTATATAAACACACACAACAGACTGAAACATTAGGGAAGGCTGAATAGATTTCGGAGCGAACACTGTAAACACACACACACACTGAGAGTTTAGGAGAGCATCTTGTAAACATTGTATTGTAACCGTTTTCTAGATTAATACAATGGAGTGTTAATCGGTGAATCTTGTGTTTTACGTGTTCGTCACTTGGTTTAACTTACCTGTTTGGATTCCGCACTTTTGGGTTTGTCGGAAAACAGGGATAGAGGTTACTCGATCCTCCGGGTGGACCTACAATTGGTATCAGAGCATTGGCTCGATTCCTTGTTAAAACTAAGTAGATTTTCATGTGTTTCCAGATTTGTTCTTGATTTTTGAAACAGAAAGTTTATATTTTCAGAAAAATCAGGTTTAAATCTTTGAAAATCTTGTGTTTTTGCTGATTTTTCTTATAGAAATCTTGTTAGTTTTCATTTATACATGTTAAGAAAGGATTTTTATTGAACATTTTAACAAAAATTGTGTTCGGAAAATTTTCTGGTGGCCGGTAAACTCATAAACTTATCGGGATATTCATCTGAGTTCATCTTGTTCTTCTAACTTTCTAGGTATTTGAGTTTGAATCTGGTTGTTTGAGTTTACGAATTATTGTTGGTTTATTAAAATAGTGTGGTTTGAAAATTGTGTACACAAACAATGATGGATAGTTGTTGAACAAAGTGTAAGGGTAAGGTGACTTGACTTGTTTGAAAAAGAAGGTTTGTGTCAGAAGATAAGGATTTGAAAATATCTCATTTGTCTTGTCTGGTTGAAATTGTCAACCAAAACACCCCATTTTCGTCCACTAGCCCTCAACGAAATCACCAGGTTGTAACTCATTTTGGACGAAATCACCTTGGGCTGGTATCACTCATTCCAGACGAAATCACTTGTGTATTGTTCACGAAATCACATGATCAGCAACGAAAACCCTTTCATTTTCGTCAAAGTCACATTAGCGACGAAAACAACCCCTGATTTCGTCATAAAAGGCACATCAGCGACGAAATCACCCTTTCAGCGACGAAATTACCATTTCAGCGACGAAATCACCCTTTCAGCTACCAAATCACCATTTCAGCGACGAAATCACCATTTCAGCGACGAAATCACCCTTTCAGCGACGAAATCACCCTTTCAGCAACGAAATCACCATTTCAGCGACAAAATCAAACATATTAGCGACGAAAACCCCTATTTTCGTCACATATCTTTTCATATTGTTAACAGAAGCTTTTTAAATCATATTTAACTGTTTGATTTGAGTGTTTTGAGCAGGTATTCGTCATTATTCATTCAAAATGAATCCGGCTTGGTCGGGTACTCCGTTTAATACGGAAAGCAAGTATATAAACACGCGTTTATATCCATCATGGGCCGAATCTCCCGCACCCGCATCTAATACGGAAAGTAAGTATACAAACACGCGTTTGTCACCATCATGGGCCGAATCTCCCACACCACCTCGAATTACGGCAGAACAATGGGCATCGGTTACTAACCAAAATAAAAGTGAATCGAAAATGGCTAGAAATATGTATGCACTACTAGAAAAGTACATTTTTTCCTACAAAAGTTTCCAACAAATTTCCCACAACTCAATTTTTTTTTACAATTCTCCTACAATTTTTTGACAAAAAAGAAAAACAAAAAAGAACCCAAAACTTATCCACAATTTTCCTACAAAAGTGCAACACAACAAGCATTTGTAGCAATTTTGTAGCAAAATATATTATCTTTGTGACAAAATTCCTACAAAATAAATAAGAAATTTAAATTATTTGTTACTATAGCAAAATAAATAATTTAAAAAATAAATTTTTTAAATTTGTCGGAAATTTGTAGCAACTAGCTACAAATTTGCGACAAGTGTAATTTATTTTATTTTTCGAGTCTGAATTTCAGTAATATAAATAATTAAATAACATAAAGTGTTAAATCTGTCGAAAATTTGTAGCAAATTGACCTTATTTGCTACAGTTTTTCGACAAAAAAGGGTCAAATTATTTGTTATTTCTTAACTTAGTTAAATAACAAAAATTAAAAATAAAATGCTAAATTTGTCGAAAATTTGTAGCAAATTGACCTCGTTTTCTACAATTTTCTTACAAAAAAAAAGTTATTATATTTGTAATGTCTAAATTTCTGCAAAATAAATAAATTAAAAAATTAAAACATAAGTTGTAGCAAATTTGTAGCAAGTTGCTACGGATTTCCAACAAAAGTTATTTTATTTGATAATTTATCAATTTTAGAAAGAAAATGGTAAATTTGTCGGCAATTTGTAGCAAACTAACACACCAGTAGCTACAGATTTCCTACAAAAACATATTGATTATAAAAAACATATAGTTTTGAAAATAAAATTTTACATTTGTCGATAATTTGTAGGAAATTGACCTTATTTGCTACAGTTTTTCGACAAAAAAGGGTCAAATTATTTGTTATTTCTTAACTTAGTTAAATAAAAAAAATTAAAAATAAAATGCTAAATTTGTCGAAAATTCGTAGCAAATTGACCTCGTTTTCTACAATTTTCTTACAAAAAAAAATTATTATATTTGTAATGTCAAAATTTCTGCAAAATAAATAAATTAAAAAATTAAAACATAAGTTGTAGCAAATTTGTAGCAAGTTGCTACGGATTTCCTACAAAAAAGTTATTTTATTTGTTAATTTATCAATTTTAGAAATAAAATGTTAAATTTGTCGGAAATTTGTAGCAAACTAACACACCAGTAGCTACAGATTTCCTACAAAAACATATTGATTATAAAAACATATAGTTTTGAAAATAAAATTTTAAATTTGTCGATAATTTGTAGGAAATTGACCTTATTTGCTACAGTTTTTCGACAAAAAGGGTCAAAGTATTTGTTATTTCTTAACTTAGTTAAATAAAAAAAATTAAAAATAAAATGCTAAATTTGTCAAAAATTTGTAGCAAATTGACCTCGTTTTCTACAATTTTCTTACAAAAATAAAAGTTATTATATTTGTAATGTCTAAATTTCTGCAAAATAAATAAATTAAAAAATTAAAACATAAGTTGTAGCAAATTTGTAGCAAGTTGCTACGGATTTCCTACAAAAAAGTTATTTTATTTGTTAATTTATCAATTTTAGAAATAAAATGTTAAATTTGTCGGCAATTTGTAGCAAACTAACACACTAGTAGCTACAGATTTCCTACAAAAACATATTGATTATAAAAAACATATAGTTTTGAAAATAAAATTTTACATTTGTCGATAATTTGTAGGAAATTGACCTTATTTGCTACAGTTTTTCGACAAAAAAGGGTCAAATTATTTGTTATTTCTTAACTTAGTTAAATAAAAAAATTTAAAAATAAAATGCTAAATTTGTCGAAAATTTGTAGGAAATTGACCTTGTTTTCTACAATTTTCTTACAAAAAAAAGTTATTATATTTGTAATGTCTAAATTTTTGTAAAATAAATAAATTAAAAAATTAAAACTTAAGTTGTAGCAAATTTGTAGCAAGTTGCTACGGATTTCCTACAAAAAAGTTTTTTTATTTGTTAATTTATCAATTTTAGAAATAAAATGTTAAATTTGTCGGCAATTTGTAGCAAACTAACACACCAGGAGCTACAGATTTCCTACAAAAACATATTGATTATAAAAAACATATAGTTTTGAAAATAAAATTTTACATTTGTCGATAATTTGTAGGAAACTGACAACGGTTCTTACAGATTTCCTACAAACGGAAAGTTATTTTATTTGCAATTTATCAAATTTAGAAAACGTATATTTTTAAAAAATAAAATTTTAAATTTGTCGGAAATTTATGGCAAATTGTCACCAATTTCTACAGATTTCCTACAAAAACAATATTTTATTTGTTAATTATTAATTATTAAAATCATTTAATTTTATTTGTCAATAATTTGTAGCAAATGACCCTGGCTGAGGAATAGTTACGGGGGCGTAAAACAAAAAAATACGCTGATGGGGACCGACAAACTATGTTCAGTGCTTTACTCATTTACGACAAATAATAAATAAAAAGGTCATTTACTCACAATACGATACGATACCATACCATACCATACCATACCATACCATACCATACCATACCATACCATACCATACCATACCATATGATACGATACGATACCATACCATACCATACCATACCATACCATACCATACCATACCATACCATCCATACCATACCATACCATACCACACCATCCATACCATACCATACCATACCATACCATACCATACCATACCATACCATACCATACCATACCATAAGATACCATACCATACCATACCATAAGATACGATACCATACCATACGATAAGATACGATACGATACGATACCATACCATACCAAACCATACCACACCACACCACACCACACCACACCACACCACACCACACCACACCACACCATACCATTCCATGTGATAAGATACGATACCATACCATACGAAAAATACGATACGATACCATACCATACAACATCATGCATACCATACCATACCATACAATACCATACCATACCATACCATACCATACCATACCATACCATACCAAACCATACCATACCATACCATACCATACCATACCAAACCATACCATACCATACCATACCATACCATACCATACCATACCATACCATACCCTACCCTACCATACCATACCATACCATACCATAAGATACGATACCATACCATACGATAAGATACGATACGATACGATACGATACCATACCATACCATACCATACCATACCATACCATACCATACCATACCATACGATAAGATACGATACGATACGATACCATACCATACCATACCATACCATACCATACCATACCATACCATACCATACCATACCATACCATACAACACCATCCATACCATAAGATACCAT